>CM063505.1:96820928-96855928 GCA_032207245.1 Pardosa pseudoannulata | reverse complement strand
GTCCCAACTCCAAAAGCAGACAGAACAAAAAGAAACGACGTACAAGCCAGGTAGATTGTGGGTGTGGTTGTTTCATCGGGCAACTTTAAAATCGCTCTTGCTATCGTCGTTGTAGTGCGCCGGTTCTCATTTCTAAATCCGCCGACTGTTTTTGAAGGAACACTCACTGTAGTGCTGATCGAAATAAATCGTAAATTTTGTTTGATGTATGGATCGAATGTGAAGGAGCAGCAGATGGTTCGTCTTTGGTGTCAGGTTTTTCCGGTTATATGCAAAATATTGAGCACTGCGGCTGGCCATTTATCATCGGTGACGGCCTTCCACCTTAAAGTTCTGGACTTACACTCAGCGACTTCCATACGTTCTTACATCTAAAAAAAATACCTTTGGTCACAGACGAAAACCAACAGACTATTGTGATACCTCGGATCCTTTACCTGGTGGCAGAAAATTCTATTATACAGAAACACAAAAACGTATCATGTTAATTGTTCCGATTCTGGTGGTTATTGTGACGAGATATAGCTGAAATACTTCTATTTTAATTTAATAAATATGTCCAGGTATTAACGTTGTGATTCTTTTTATGATCCCTGGAAAACTTACATTCTGTACTATCTAAGTAAATATGACAACCGTCCTGAAAGTACTGAAAGTAGGCATATTGTCCATGTTTTTTAGTAATCATAATCATAGTATACATTTATGGTGACACTAGGTTTTTTTTTATCCCCATGTTGCTTGGAGTTTGATTATTTTATGTACATATGTTTTGTGGTCGATTCCGGTACGAAACTTTCCGGTACTTAGATATCTCTCAGTGATCCGTAAGACAGGTTTTTGAATTGAAATGATCTCCTACAAATAACATCCTGTATGTTGTATAGATAACTGGCTCTATCGTCTACGAGTAATAAACTCAAATGGATATTTTCAGAGCAATCAAAATATCCAGAACTGAACTGATTTTATGTGTGAATGTGTATTCGTGGTACAGCTAAATTTAATTAGGCTGGGAGTTGACTCTCATGAACACATGATCTGTTTCTAACTATGCTTACAAGCATCTTCCTGAAATCTCTTAAAACTTCTGTACGGGACTTGAAATTCGTAAAGTCAAAACCCTGATTATCGCATGATCACCCGAAGCACATGCTCTAAGCCCAAAAACTTTAGAGAGTTTTCCAAAATTTATGAAAGATGATTTATTTTAATGATATACAAATAAAAATTCTAACAAAACTTAAGACGATAAATGAAAAACATATAAGGTTGGATTTTTAATTAAAAGACCAATATGAAATATAATAATTGAATTTACAATTGTAACTATTTCAGTGTAATTTTATCATCTTTTCTCTTTACAAAATTCAGAATCTGCTGAGAGCAGTAGATGAGGTCTCAGAACTACTGATGGACCTGAAACAAAATGAAATGAAAAATAATTAACATTCTATTAAATAAATATCTTTAAACATGTTTTCTTTCTAATATTTTTGCTGACTCTATGTACTGATATTTGTAACTTTCTTTAGAAAATATAAACCTGTCATTATTTTTGAAGAAACTACATGATTTTTACCCCCTGTAGTAGAATTAAATAGTAGCAAAAATTAGTCTTATTATATTAGAAAAAATATTTTACATTTCTAACAGAATTTCCTTAATAAATGTAATTGAATACTACATAATTTTTTGAACCTCTGTATTAAAATTTAAAAATTAGTCTTACATTAAATTAGAAAAATATTTTACATTTCTAAGAGAATTTCCTTAATAAATGTAGTTAAATACTACATGATTTTTTTACCCTCTGTATTAGAATGCAAAAATTAGTCTTACAGATTAGATTATAATAGAAAAATATTTTACATTTCTAACAGAATTTCCATTATAAATATAATTAAATACAGTATGATTTTTTTACCCTCTTTAATAGTCTTACATTAAATTAGAAAAATATTTTACTTTTCTAACAGAATTTCGTTAATAAATGTAATTAATTAAATATTTTTTTATTTTAGAAAATATAAAAATATTGTGTAAGTTGTAAGAAACATAAAGAAAAATATACATAACATTTTCTTAATAAAATAAATTAAATACATAAGATTTTCATTGTATTAGAATGCAAAAATTTTTATAGATTTTATTTTTAGATATTTTACATATAATTCCTTATAAATATTAAAAACTGTATATTTTTTATCTATTAGAATGCAAAAATTATATTATAAGAAAAATATTTTATAACAGAATTTTGTAATAATATAATTAAATATTTTTTTTTTTACATTAATGATAACACAAATAATGGATATGTAATCAAAACAAAAAATGGAGATTATTAATAATAAAAACAATAAACTTTGATCACAATAAATAAATCATTGATACTAAAGATATTTTATTTAAATTATATGATTTTTTTTATTTAGTATTTACAAAAGTCAAAATGTTTATAAAAATGAAAATATTTGAGCAATCGATTATTCCTAAGAACATTAAAACATGTAAGAACCTTTTAGTTTGATAATATTCTTTATGATTATGGATTTTAGATATGTCAAAAGAATTTATCAAATGATTTGAGTTTAATGTTATTAAAGGTTAAGCATTAAAACAGTTGAAAACTTAATAGCTACGAGATAATATAATTCTTAAAGAATGTTATAAATCTTGATTTTATATTTCCCCAAGGATTATAGAAAAGTTCAAATGTTTCTTAATCAATATTTTGCACTGACTTGATTCATTCAACAACATTTTTTAAGATTTTATTTGAATTAGATAGTAATACTTTTATTAGATGAAATGAAATAATTACGTATCAGTATCAAGCAAAATTTCCCATTATTAGAAACATATTACTGAACTGTGAAAGTGTGTGTGTGTGTGGGGGGGGTTGAATTCCACTGCTGGCATGGATGTTCTTAGCCATTCTGAATCAGCTTTAAGTAGTAGGTTTCGGTCTCTTTAGCCCTCTTCTAACAAAGCGGTAGGCGATCGTATTCCGTACCAAACTAAACTTAGAAACATATTGAAGCATAGAGAAAACACAAGACTGTGTTTGCCTGTTAAACATATGAATAAAACAATAAAATGTATGACAGAATTAGCCTTATGAGTCTACTCAAAATTTATTTATTTTTTTAATTATTCTCTTGTAGAAAAATACTGACTACAACATTACGCAGGGTTTAGTAAATACTATACTGTTTTCTATTTGACAACATTTACATTGAAAAGTTGGTATATCGTTCGGAAGTACTTCGAAAGAGTTTATTTTATTTAGATTAGAAATATTTTAATGAATAAATTTAAAAGAATTTTGTATGAGTTTGGTTTGTCGTAGACATGTAACAGCGTTTAAGAGATAATCCAAGACCGTGTTTGTTAGATAACCCCTTAATGCATAGTTTTTTTTAAAAAAGGCCGGCTAAAAAAATCAATTTTTTAATGTAAAAAACACAATTTAGAATGTTGAATTTAGAAAAAAATATATATTTTATGCTTGAATAAGTAAGTGTCATAGCTTACAATACCATGTAAATGATAAATATCAATAAAATTATTGTTTTTTCCTTCACATTGTTATTTTTAATTCTCGATTGCATTCGAGTGTGAAAAGTTATAGCAACATAAAGTACAACGCCGCTCAAATCACTCGAGCGTGCACAGTTTGGCCAGTTTAGCGCACTCGAGTTAACTCGATCGTGCATGTTAAGCGGTTAAGCATATTAACACAAGAAATAAAAATCATAATAGAACCAATCTAATAGTCTTATTAGAGAATGAATGCTACTGGAAAATTGTCTTTATCTACTTTTTTTTTAAAACTGATATTCCCATGGACGTATATACGACATCCAAAGATAGCGTCAAAAAAAAAATCGTGAGGCTAGTAAAACTTTATCATTAAAGATCATTCTACACTGGGTTAATTTATACTGCGTCTATTATACTGATTTAATCTTTAAAGATCTCTATAGTTCTCTATAGATTGACCCAGTATAAATCTATCTGATGCTGTTTTAAGGTTACCTGTCTGAAAGTCAAATTTTGTTTTCAAAAAAGTTTCTTTTCGAAAGTGAACGTCATTTTTGAATGACGAAGTCATTTAAATTTAAATTAATAAGTTTTTAAAGAATGAAGAATCGACGAACGAAAGTTCAAAAAAACGTGAAAGAAAAATTCTAGAAAATGACAGTGATGTGCATAGCCTTGAACTAAAAATACAAAATAGTGAGCGAATAAATTTATTAAGTATTAGGAAAACAGCTGTCAAATTCCCGTTTTCTTCTTAGAAAAACAGACCTACATCTGTTTTAAAGAAAGGTAAGAATTTAAAAATTTGATTTGAATACTCTAAATCTCGCTAATTTTAATTGTTTTATAATGTAATTACATCAAAATTTTAGTCCCATTTTTTAAATTTGAAAATCAAATATAAATTATAACTTACAAAAATTAAAACGTTGATATAATAAATTAGTAATAATTCATTCGTTATTTGTGTAAAAATTGCAAATTTCTAGTAAAAATAATTTTGTTATCAATAAATTTTCTTATAACTTTACTTCAATTTTAATTTATATTAATTGCTTGCTTAGAAGTGTAAAAAAAGTCGCATTTTAGGTATGTAAAACTAATAAAAAAATATACCAGATGTTAGAAAAGACTAGGCCTTTGAAGGGTTTATTTAAAAAATTAAATATAAAAATATAGTTTTTAATTTATTCATGATATCTCAAACTCATTGCTGTGATCAGTCCTAAAAGTCGAGTCATGTACGTTAAAAATCGAGTAAGTTTAAATAAGTAATTGTATTCGAAAATAATTTGTCGATTGGGTATGGAGCTGATCTTCAGTACAAAAACTCGTCTGTTCGAATCCCATTGCTGGCATGGATTTTCGTAACCGTTCGAAATTGGTTTTATATTGTCATTCCGGGTCTCATTACATACCATGAAAGTAGACCGTAGAATTCCAAACTAATCTAACCAACCAACCTTACTCTAAAAAATTAATAAAAAGAATTGACTTCATGCGAAATTATACTCCTGAAAAGAACATGGATTAAAATTTCTTGCGGTTACTTAATACTCTAATCTGCTAATTTAATAGTAGGCTGTAAATCTCTACAAACATAGCCCATGTGATAAAATTCTGAAAAAATTTCCATACCAGCATATTGATAATAAAGATTAAGTAATGTTTGATACGCGGTAACTCAGTTGGCAAAGGCAACGTAACTGGAGTATTGTGGTTCCTAAGACCGAGCAGGCTTAACCATCCGAGTGGAAGACATCGAGGAAAAAAAGTCTCCAGAAAATATGCTAAAGGATTACTGTGTCAGTGGCGAAAGCGTTCTATGTTTTTTTTCACTTCACTCTTAGTCGACTAGAATAGAATACGGGAAACCCACCCTCGTTATTGTCCCTTTACTTCCGGTTATAAATAAATATATAAATAGATATTATAGATTGTTAATTTTTAATACACATAAATCTCTTCAAATCTCGAAGGTCACCCCATAAGAAATAATAGATTCTAAAAGTACAAATAAAAATATTCTTTGAGAGACTTATTTATACTTTTTACGAAATTCATCCAAGATATTTAAGTGGTGCAATTAGAGATACATCTGTTGCCGCAGACGAAATGCTTCAAAATAGAGATTTACAATGCCATTAAAAGCTATCAGTGTCTTTATACCTCAGGGGATAGGGGTGCATCTCTCAATAAATGTTAGTCAAAGAGGGCTGCAGTTCCTAAACAATCGACCTGACTCTCCTACCTCAAAATTGCATGGGGGAAAGCACTGGCAAAAATGTACATTACATCCAATTTTCGGAGCGGTTTTAGAGGTCGAAAATTGTACTTGACAACGGCTTTGAAGATCGGTTTGGCGGAATTGTACGTGCGAACCGCTTAGAGGGTTAAGATCCACCGTGTTCGTTAAAGGTAACCGGGGAACATAAAATAGGTTCGTGGTCACAATGTCCTCCAAGTTCTCAATCAATACCTCTGGGGCAGTCAAAGCCTAAAGATCTTCTGCTAGGCCCTGCTTCAAAATTACACGAATCCACTTGAACAAAATTCGTACTTTCACCCTGGAAGTGCTCGTTAAAACGACAGGTGCACCCCTTTGCCTTATCACGAGAAACGAATAGCTCAATCGCGCTTTATTTGACCAAGTAGTACCAGTAAAAACAACAAATATTTAAACATTTAATTCTTATACGTTGAGTTTAAATCTTTGCGACTTAAGACTTATTCATAGAATAAAAATTGTGTGTCCTGATATTTCCAGTAAAATTTTTATATACACACTGTAAGTATCGCGTCCGTCTCTGTCGGGGATCAAGAAATGTGTCGGTTAAAGCGAACTTTTGGTTCATTGTAAGGCGCCGAACATTTCAAAACGCCGAACAATTGGAAAACGGCAGTAATGGTCCTTTTGACGCACGGACGATTAGAAGTGTCAAATCTGCCGTTTTGTCAACGCACCGACAGAAAGAAGAAATTGTTCTTTGTGTGACCGCGTCGGCTACTCCAAGGACGAAGGTCAAGGGGGGTCGATCTCCCCTAAAACCGAGGTTTCCTGTTTGAAAAAGGAAAAACGGGAGGGGACTCCCGGCGGAACTTTCAGATGAGCAGGTTGCCTAGAGTGATCTCCTCTCTGGACGACTTTACATATATTTTTCTTTAAATGTTTTTTTTGTTGTAATAAATCAACATTGTTAAGTTTAATCCTCTACGGCTGATTATTTCGTCTCCATACCTGCTCCCTATACGAGACCCACGCGAAGTCATACCCAAATGACTTACAGTCGGAAGTAGAAACGTCGCAAACCGCTTGGCGAGTTTACAAACACATACTCTTATATAAAGCTGTGCATCGAAAGTGAAGGGAAGTATTTTCACGTTTTTAAAAATTGAGATTTTTACATATCTGAATTTGAGTTGCTTTATTATTTTGTGTGATAAAAGCATTTCCTAAAATTGAGAGCTTTACAATAATGGAAAAAAAATAGTTTGAATCTATATAGTTTCGAAGTAATCACACTAATTTTGACATTCACACACACACAGACACGAAAACAAGCACTCACGCACACACATATACACACACATATATATATATAATGAGTGTGTGTTACTTTAATCTCTAGATCTGAAAATAAAGCTGTAATTCTACAGGTCAAACATTTTGAGTAAAAATGTTATTCGAATAATTTAATAAGAAATTATCTGCAATTTTTAGTAATTAAGTAAAAATACATATATAAAAATGGATGATGGATAAATAATAAAAGTATTACTAAAGTTAATTACTATTAAATAAGCATTATTCATTTCAAAGTTTATTCGTAAGCTAAACCGTTTGATCTTCTGTGTCTCGACTGACATGCATAATGTATGTTTTGCAACAACTTCAACATCGAATGTCCCTCAACACAGTTTTAATGTTAAGAATTACCTTTCACACTTGTTTAATTCAATTAAAATTGTTAGGTCAGCAATAATTTGATGTAACTCAAACATTCATTCGTACCAGAGTATGGGACGAATAAAAATTAATTTGGAACACAAAGGGCCAATATTAAATTATTATAATAGCCTGAAGAAATGCTAATATATTAAGGAAACTTCACCGTTTTGTAATGATAAAAAACATAGCGGTTGACTTCTGATATTTTTAAGTTCAAATGCATAAAGAAACAGAGCTAAACCTATTACTTTCATATTTTATAGTAAGGGAACAATGTTTATTGTATTTGTAAAAACAGATTTTTTAATACCGATGTTTCCGACAAAAACTTTTTAATGTGTAGACATACTTTCCTTTCTCTAGACCTCTTTCAAAGGCTTATATCTTCCAAAAGTACTTACACTCGTTTATTCCAATACTTTATCCCAAAGGGACTCTAGCGCTTTTCTCAAGAAGAATAAAAAACTGCATAGAAGTTTTAAATTGGATATTTACAGTTGAATTCCTTTAAAATATCCCCATTAAAAAGACCGTAAATTTAATACCTCAAACTTTATCACATGTGAACAGGTGCCATGTAGTGGAGTTTTGAGAAATGATATGAACAACGGTATGAAGAAATGATTCATACATGAGAGGTTAGTTATTTGAATAAAACATTCGTTCATTAATATTGTGTTGAGGATCAAATGGGTTCCTAAAATTGAAAATGATAATAAATGTAAGGTTTAATGCGTAAAATTTTATTAGTTGTCAATAGGTTATATTATCCTGTTTTCACATGCGATTTAAACAATGGCAAATACTTACTTCAATTATTTCTGTAGAAGATTTATTTAATTCAACAACAAACTCTTGCATAAGCTGTGGATGAAGTTTCCAGAAAATGAAAATAACTTATAGCCTTTAGAGGTTCTTTCCGTATGTCAATCAAAACATCTCAATCTTTTCCTCTTCTTAAGTCTGTGATGAAATGCCTCTTTGAGGACTTGCGTAAATACATTGAAATATTTTCTGAATAATACATCAGTCTCAACTAACAAATGTTTTAGAATTATCTAAACTAAAATTAATTTTACCAAAATTATTTTTTCCTCAGTCTAGACACTGAAAATATTCGGTATTTTCTCTAATAACATACATATCAAAATAAAAGTTGACTTTTAGATAACATATGCTTTTCTCATCAGTAAAAATCTATTTTTTGACCAAAGTTTACTTATATATATTTCAAAATTCTATTCCCTATTTTAACAACATGACAAATAGATTTTTTTGATAATCTGTTCTTTTCACGACCAAGTCCGTTAGCTCAAATCCTTCCTTTACTATGCGCTGTACTATGGCTGAATGGTAGGGTGCTGCTCTTCAGTACCACAATCCGCGGATTTGAGTCCCGCTGCTGGAATGCATGTTCGTAAGGTAATTCCTCAGCTGACCCAGGCTTTTCGCCCATACAGCAGCTTTCACTGAAGACCAGTCGCCACGACCGCAACCACAACAGCTACAGAGCTGCTGCTGACCTACGCGAAATTCCGTCTTGGCTTGAGGATTAATATGGTCAACCCCAGTTAGGAACAAGCTCTACAGAGGCAAATTCAGGCAGTGTTGCCAACCTTCACAGGCAAAATTATGCATTCTAGATCCTAAAATTATAGCATTGGCTTATAAATTATCGCACATTTTTGTAATTAGTTCAAAATAGTGTTAATAAAGGGCGCTTGTCGATATATTTTTAATCAATTGAATCTTAATATCAGATAGATTTTGAAATTGTGGAAAAACATAGAAATGGCAGAATTTTTATTATATACTATTATGTAACTTTGTAACAGATTATTATTTAATAATCGGTTTAATTACTAAAAATACCATATTTTAGTGAAAACTGCAATAGAACAAGTAAAATGCAAAATTACTTCTAATTATCCATAATTATGTAATCATTAAAGAAATATCTCCCGTATAATCGTGAATATTCAGTAATTTTGCATCTAACAATTTTGTGTTTTGTGTATTTAAGGATAAGAGTGATTTAAATAATTTTAAATAACTAACAGATAAAAACACTGGTCATAACCATTTTTAAAATTCTTTATTTTATATTAGTTTCAAATAATATCAAACATTAGTACCTAGGTCATATTCAATTTCACAAATATACACTTTTTTTTATAATTGACACTTTCCCTTGTATTATTACACAGTACAGATGGCCTTTCTCAACTTCTGTTACAGGATTATTTACTTTAATTTAATGAAGAAGCACCTCAAAACATGCTCCTTAAGCTGCTCTAAAATCAACAATAATTATTTGAAGGGAAAAAGTGATAAAAAAATTAATTAGACATTCTTAATTTTTTAATGTTGCTCTATAAAGAGTTACAGTTAAATTACCTGTTCTTTTAATTCTCCTGTCAGACGATATTTCTTTTAATTAGCTCTCTGAAGGCTAATATAACAGCAGTGGTGAATGCATGGTATGTGACTTGGGCCTATTAAAGTTCAAAACGTCTTAAAAATAAAAAATACACTTTATTTCTTCTCATACCTACTACGCACTTACAAACCGCAGCAATTAAAAAAAAAGAGAGAGAGCAAGCACGTGCTTTCGTGCTTATATCCTCATTTGCTTTTTACACATTTGCATAAATGCTGGAAACTTGTGATAAGTCAGATTGCGAACGGGCTTATTCAGCTCGCAGTGTTCGCAATCCGATTACACTCTTAATCAACGGTTTATGCACCTGCATTCGGATGGAAAGAATATAACCCTTAAATAAGGTGAGCATACTATTTTGCTGACATCTCCATTAGTCTACTTTTGGTTTATCGTACAAATCGGGAAATTATCGTACAGTTTTTCAGAATTATGTCACATATTTTTCAGATTATTTTTCATCGTACAGAGTCCTAAGTTATCGTACATATACGATAATTATCGTATGGTTGGCAACACTGAGTTCAGGACTATCAGGGAAGACGAAGAATAAAGATCACTCAGGTGAACCCCGGGCTCGTGATATCCGTGTATACCTAAAGGAGGTATACCCCTGAGGTTGTCTCTCATTTAGCATTACCCGGAGGGCACGTACAGCTTGAAGCTCGTGGCCACGGACGCAAGAGACTTTGCCCCCCAATGGATGTTCGTAACCCTTAGGAATCGGCTTTAAGCAATAGGTTCCAGTTTCATAATGTCTCGTGTAGCAAACATGTAGACTGTAGCTCTCCAATTCCACCAAACTTTCTGTATGTCGTGATTGTGGCCTCTACAAACGCACACAGGAAGGCAAACCTTCACCCTTCTAAGCAATGTTCAATGTAGACCATTTTGTTAATTCAAAGGAAACTCCAAATTCTTGAGTGTAATCATTTCTTGATAAGATTAGGGCCCTTACTCTGGAAGTTGCGGTTCGTTTCGCACCTTCGTTGTGATGTCATTTTGATGTCAGCCTGAGTACATTATGTGAGCAAATGATCAAGCTGATGTCAAAGTGAAGTCACAAACGAAGGTGCGAAACGAACCGCAACGTCCAGAGTAAGCCCCGAGGAAAATAATTGAACATATATAAAAAATGATAAAGTGAAAAAACTTATTTTTGCATTTTGAAAACATTGCGGAAAAAATTCACACATATGGATAATTTAAACATAACTCTGCACGTAAGAAAATTCCCTATAACTTATATAGCTACAATAATGATTTAATAATTATAAATAATATCCAAATATAATTAGATTTAGATCTCTAAGATAGATGGCGACTTAGTATTTTGTAAATTATACTCGTTGCTACAAGACTTGTTAAATACGAATGGAATCAAAATACGTATAATATATTGCCAAAACCTGAACAATAAAATCACGAATAAAACCATGGAGTTTCCAAACGATATTAGTTTTTTACTTTTACATCTTAAAATTTAGCGTAAAGTTTTTAAACAATATTAGGATTTGAATCTAAAATCTTTGAAAACGATATAATTAGCAGTTTAATTTTTAAAAAATGTTTAATTTGGTAATTTCGTCTAATAATAATTCATTTCTTCGTTGTTCAGTTAAAACTTATTTGTTTCTAAGTAGGCAATCAATCAATAAGTATATACCATTATACAGAAAAACATATTTTTCAATGAATATGAAATGTATGATTTCTAATAAATAAACTTATAGATTTTGGTATGTTTTTATCTACAAGAAACAAGCTAGGATAAAAGATTTTCAATTGGGATTTAAGCCATTTTGGTGCTATTTATAATTTTAGGCTATTTATAACTATAGGTACAAGGAATTTGTTTATTTTAAATTACATTTACATTTAATATTTTATTTTTATATTATAGAAGGATTTCAAACATTGCTATTTGTATTGTTTATTTTTATATTATTATTTATAAGGAAAATACAACAAAAGCGCAATAAACAAAGTTTAAAAAATAGACAAATATTTTGTTCATAAAGAACAAAATATTTGTCTATTTTTTAAACTTTGTTTATTAAGAGAAGTTGCGCTTTTGTGGTATTTTCTTTATAGGATATTTTAAAACGATGCTAGCCGAACTCTGGCCGATTGGTTAGGGCGCTGATCGTCGGAACTGGAGTTCGTGGGTTCGAATCCCACTATGGCATGGATGTTGGTAGTCGTTCGGAATCGACTTTAAGCAGTAGGTACCGGTCTCCTTAGACCTCGTGTGCAAAACAGTAGACCGTAGCGCTTCAAACCAAACTAAAACAATGTTAAATTAATATTAAGAATAGACATGTGACGCTTTAAACCTATATTTAGCCATTTACTTTATTTATTGTGATAAGTTATTTTTAAAATGATTTGTTTCAGGTTTCTAAATATCTCTTAATGGCATGTGGTACTATTGCATCTAGCACTTATTTTTGTATCTTAAAAAACATAAGATTTAAGTCACGTTAGTATGACTCTAAATCTAAAAGTAAAATAACATTAAATACTCAATGTTATTTTTAAGCCTCTTTACTTTAAGGACGTCACAAGATATGTGGACATGTAAGTTTTTCTAATGATACTAGCATATAGACCGTCATATGAAGGGATCAGTAAATTTTTGCTAACCCTAGCTCATCGAAAATCCGATATGGATGCCTCTATCCATTCATTCCAGGTGTTTTAACCGCCGCGGAATGTAATTGGTTCAAAAATGTGGGACCAGGGAAAAATCTACCGAAGTTTGCCGAAGTTCAACAGTGATACTCGGAAAGCGATGTCAAATAGCGAGAGATACAGTTAAATCCCAAACAGTGATCGAGATAGATCAGTAATTTACCAATCAGCGATGGTGCTGTTTGAATGTCACCGATAGGTCCAAACCATCTGGTTGTGTATAAAACACAAACACACAAACGTTCAAAGATATATAACTTAAACGCTAGATATTTATTAGTCCGTGAAATAGACTCCTGGACTTTTATGAAAAGAATTTGTTGTTAATACCGGCGATAAAATTTTCATTGCAACAAAAAACAATCGATGATTCAATTTAAAATTATAGCATATGTACCTAAACTATTATTTAAGCCAAATATAAAAGAATATTACTTAAGTAATATCTAAGTTCAGTGATAAAACGTATGAAATAATGCAGACGATATTTAAATAATTTAAAATAAGAAATGATCAAATGAGATAGTGAAAGGAATGACTTCATAAAACTAGAAACAAATGTTATTTTTACCTATTTCTTATGCGATGAATTGATAAATTTAATCACCTGTTCTTAATTGGGGAAAATAGGGCTTGAAATAATGGAATTAAATGCTAGAAAAGGAGGGAAGGGGTGGATTTCGAACATTTTAAAGAAGACAGTATTTTTTGCTGTGATATGAAGAATATTTATACCAATTTATTTTAGAATCGGATGGATAGTTTAGGAGAAGATAAACTTTACTCGCTTTGAATTTTGCTAACCCTAACTCATCAAGAATACAATATGGATGCTTCTGTCCATTCCAGATCCAACCGCTTTATAAATTCGAGGACACACGGACAGATAACTTAGTCTTTCATTATATAGGGGATTTGCTGTATATAACAAAAGATAAAAAAATTGGTAGTTAATTATTCATTTAATTCAGTTACTAATTAAATCTTTATTGAATTAGATAACAAATTACGATTTAATTGATGGCAAAGCGTAATAAAATAATAATTTATTTTATTGATACTAAAAAACTTATTCGTTTGAAAAGGCTAAATTCTTTTTGAATTCTTTTGAAATACATTAATAACTGGGAAAGTTAACCCTCTAAGCGGTGTGCACGTACAATTCCGCCGGCTGTCACAGACAATTTTCGACCCCCCAAAACATTCCGAAAATAGTTGTATTGTACATTTCTGACAGTGCTTTCCCCCATGGTGTTTTGAGGTAGGAGGTTCAGGTCGATTGTTTATTAACTGCATTCCTCTTTGACTGACATTTTATTGAGGGATGGATCCCTACTCTCTTAGGAACAAAGACGCTGATAGCTTCTCATGGCTTTGTAAATCTCTATTTAAGTATTTAGTTTGCGGTAACAGATATATCTCTAATTTCCTCCCTGAAATATCTTGGATGACTTTAGTAAAAAAATATAAATAATTCTATTAAAAAATATTTTTATTCGTACTTTTAGAATCCATTATTTCTTATGGAATGATCTTCTAGACTTGAAGAGCTTTATGCGTATTAAAAATTAATAATCTATAATGTCTCTCTATATATATCTATTTATAACCGGAAGTAGAGGGACAATAACGAGGGTGGGGCAAAGGGTGAAGTGAAAAATCATAGAACACTTTAGTCACTGACACAATAAAACTTTTATGCTTGAGGAAAAAAAAAGTCTATTTGTTGGAGACTTTTTTTTCCCTCAGTGTGTTCCACTCGGGGAGTTAAACATCTGGTCAGATCATCATTTGAAATATCGCGTGTTCGAAAGCACTTTGTAACACTAATTCATAGTGCTATGTTGACAGGGAAAATAAGTTATTTCTGAATTTGAATACTGCTTTATAGGTATATTTGTATCTTTTATACAATCAGTTTTGGAATCAGTTTTTATTCGTACTTTTAGAATACATTATTTTTTATGTGATGATCTTCCAGACTTGACGAGCTTTAAGTGTATTAAAGAAAACCAATCAATAATGTCTATTTATATATCTATTTATAACCGGAAGTAGAGGGACAATAACGAGGGTGGGGCAAAGGGTGAAGTGAAAAATCATAGAACACTTTAGTCACTGACACAATAAAACTTTAGCATATTTGTTGGAGACTTTTTTTTCCCTCAGTGTGTTCCACTCGGGGAGTTAAACATCTGGTCAGATCATCATTTGAAATATCGCGTGTTCGAAAGCACTTTGTAACACTAATTCATAGTGCTATGTTGACAGGGAAAATAAGTTATTTCTGAATTTGAATACTGCTTTATAGGTGTATTTGTATCTTTTATACAATCAGTTTTGGAATCAGTTTTTATTCGTACTTTTAGAATACATTATTTTTTATGTGATGATCTTCGAGACTTGACGAGCTTTAAGTGTATTAAAAAAAAACCAATCAATAATGTCTATTTATATATCTATTTATAACCGGAAGTAGAGGGACAATAACGAGGGTGGGGCAAAGGGTGAAGTGAAAAATCATAGAACACTTTAGTCACTGACACAATAAAACTTTAGCATATTTGTTGGAGACTTTTTTTTTTCCTCAGTGTATTCCACTCGGGGAGTTAAACATCTGGTCAGATCATCATTTGAAATATCTCGTGTTCGAAAGCACTTTGTAACACTAATTCATAGTGCTATGTTGACAGGGAAAATAAGTTATTTCTGAATTTGAATACTGCTTTATAGGTATATTTGTATCTTTTATACAATCAGTTTTGGAATCAGTTTTTATTCGTACTTTTAGAATACATTATTTTTTATGTGATGATCTTCGAGACTTGACGAGCTTTAAGTGTATTCAAAAAAACCAATCAATAATGTCTATTTATATATCTATTTATAACCGGAAGTAGAGGGACAATAACGAGGGTGGGGCAAAGGGTGAAGTGAAAAATCATAGAACACTTTAGTCACTGACACAATAAAACTTTAGCATATTTGTTGGAGACTTTTTTTTCCCTCAGTGTGTTCCACTCGGGGAGTTAAACATCTGGTCAGATCATCATTTGAAATATCTCGTGTTCGAAAGCACTTTGTAACACTAATTCATAGTGCTATGTTGACAGGGAAAATAAGTTATTTCTGAATTTGAATACTGCTTTATAGGTATATTTGTATCTTTTATACAATCAGTTTTGGAATCAGTTTTTATTCGTACTTTTAGAATACATTATTTTTTATGTGATGATCTTCCAGACTTGACGAGCTTTAAGTGTATTAAAGAAAACCAATCAATAATGTCTATTTATATATCTATTTATAACCGGAAGTGGAAGGACAATAACGAGGGTGGGGCAAAGGGTGAAGTGAAAAATCATAGAACACTTTAGTCACTGACACAATAAAACTTTAGCATATTTGTTGGAGACTTTTTTTTCCCTCAGTGTGTTCCACTCGGGGAGTTAAACATCTGGTCAGATCATCATTTGAAATATCGCGTGTTCGAAAGCACTTTGTAACACTAATTCATAGTGCTATGTTGACAGGGAAAATAAGTTATTTGTGAATTTGAATACTGCTTTATAGGTATATTTGTATCTTTTATACAATCAGTTTTGGAATCAGTTTTTATTCGTACTTTTAGAATACATTATTTTTTATGTGATGATCTTCGAGACTTGACGAGCTTTAAGTGTATTAAAAAAAAACCAATCAATAATGTCTATTTATATATCTATTTATAACCGGAAGTAGAGGGAAAATAACGAGGGTGGGCAAAGGGTGAAGTGAAAAATCATAGAACACTTTAGTCACTGACACAATAAAAACTTTAGCATTTTTGTTGGAGACTTTTTTTTTTCCTCAGTGTGTTCCACTCGGGGAGTTAAACATCTGGTCAGATCATCATTTGAAATATCGCGTGTTCGAAAGCACTTTGTAACACTAATTCATAGTGCTATGTTGACAGGGAAAATAAGTTATTTGTGAATTTGAATACTGCTTTATAGGTGTATTTGTATCTTTTATACTTTTATATTAGTTTTGGAATCAGTTTTTATTCGTACTTTTAGAATACATTATTTTTTATGTGATGATCTTCGAGACTTGACGAGCTTTAAGTGTATTAAAAAAAAACCAATCAATAATGTCTATTTATATATCTATTTATAACCGGAAGTAGAGGGACAATAACGAGGGTGGGGCAAAGGGTGAAGTGAAAAATCATAGAACACTTTAGTCACTGACACAATAAAACTTTAGCATATTTGTTGGAGACTTTTTTTTCCCTCAGTGTGTTCCACTCGGGGAGTTAAACATCTGGTCAGATCATCATTTGAAATATCGCGTGTTCGAAAGCACTTTGTAACACTAATTCATAGTGCTATGTTGACAGGGAAAATAAGTTATTTGTGAATTTGAATACTGCTTTATAGGTGTATTTGTATCTTTTATACTTTTATATTAGTTTTGGAATCAGTTTTTATTCGTACTTTTAGAATACATTATTTTTTATGTGATGATCTTCGAGACTTGACGAGCTTTAAGTGTATTAAAAAAAAACCAATCAATAATGTCTATTTATATATCTATTTATAACCGGAAGTAGAGGGACAATAACGAGGTGGGGCAAAGGGTGAAGTGAAAAATCATAGAACACTTTAGTCACTGACACAATAAAACTTTAGCATATTTGTTGGAGACTTTTTTTTCCCTCAGTGTGTTCCACTCGGGGAGTTAAACATCTGGTCAGATCATCATTTGAAATATCGCGTGTTCGAAAGCACTTTGTAACACTAATTCATAGTGCTATGTTGACAGGGAAAATAAGTTATTTCTGAATTTGAATACTGCTTTATAGGTGTATTTGTATCTTTTATACAATCAGTTTTGGAATCAGTTTTTATTCGTACTTTTAGAATACATTATTTTTTATGTGATGATCTTCGAGACTTGACGAGCTTTAAGTGTATTAAAAAAAAACCAATCAATAATGTCTATTTATATATCTATTTATAACCGGAAGTAGAGGGACAATAACGAGGGTGGGGCAAAGGGTGAAGTGAAAAATCATAGAACACTTTAGTCACTGACACAATAAAACTTTAGCATATTTGTTGGAGACTTTTTTTTTTCCTCAGTGTATTCCACTCGGGGAGTTAAACATCTGGTCAGATCATCATTTGAAATATCGCGTGTTCGAAAGCACTTTGTAACACTAATTCATAGTGCTATGTTGACAGGGAAAATAAGTTATTTCTGAATTTGAATACTGCTTTATAGGTGTATTTGTATCTTTTATACAATCAGTTTTGGAATCAGTTTTTATTCGTACTTTTAGAATACATTATTTTTTATGTGATGATCTTCGAGACTTGACGAGCTTTAAGTGTATTCAAAAAAACCAATCAATAATGTCTATTTATATATCTATTTATAACCGGAAGTAGAGGGACAATAACGAGGGTGGGGCAAAGGGTGAAGTGAAAAATCATAGAACACTTTAGTCACTGACACAATAAAACTTTAGCATATTTGTTGGAGACTTTTTTTTCCCTCAGTGTGTTCCACTCGGGGAGTTAAACATCTGGTCAGATCATCATTTGAAATATCGCGTGTTCGAAAGCACTTTGTAACACTAATTCATAGTGCTATGTTGACAGGGAAAATAAGTTATTTCTGAATTTGAATACTGCTTTATAGGTATATTTGTATCTTTTATACAATCAGTTTTGGAATCAGTTTTTATTCGTACTTTTAGAATACATTATTTTTTATGTGATGATCTTCCAGACTTGACGAGCTTTAAGTGTATTAAAGAAAACCAATCAATAATGTCTATTTATATATCTATTTATAACCGGAAGTGGAAGGACAATAACGAGGGTGGGGCAAATGGTGAAGTAAAAACTCATAGAACACTTTGGTCACTGACACAATAAAACTTTAGTTTATATTTGGAGACTTTTTTTTCCCCGGTGTGTTCCACTCGGTGGGTTAATACCCATTTTTACTGTTTAAACAATAATATTCCCTGTTTTCTATATTAAACGCAGTTAAAAAATTAGGTATAAATAAAAGTATAGGATTAAAATAAAAACAGATCCATACTCAGTAACATGCACTTAAAAACGCATTTCTTAAATCTACTATATCTGAAACTTGAACCATATTTACGTGGACGACATATTAGTTTTCTGATTCTCGGGTAGCTTATCTCAAGCAGTCTAATATCTTACCACTTCAGACACAGAGCAACTTCCTTTTTCTTCCTGACTTCCCAGTTGAGCTTAGCGCGAAGTGCTAATGCTCGTCGAGAAATTTCAGTTTGATAAATGAGGTATTGGATGCATGTGCATTACGATATTCGGAGCTGTGTTTTAAGGAAAGAGATAACAAAGTCACGGGATTAACTTTTCCTGTCTATGTATTGTGAAATGTTAACTGAAGGAAATGGAGCAAATACGAGTGGTGAATTCAGATGCAGAGTGCCATGCACTAAAGTGCATAGAGAAATATCCGTGTGATGGATGGGGTAAAAGAAATAGATGTATATGCATTACGACATTCGTAACTGTGTCTTATAGAAAGAGATATTAGTGTCATTGATTAACTATTCTTGAAGTATGGAACGTTAACCCTTTAATGCCTGGCGTATCATTTTAGGTTTGGTTTGGTTTGGAGTGCTACGGTCTACTTTTTGCAACACGAGGGCTAATGAAACCGGAACCTACTGCTTAAAGCCGATTCCGAACGGCTACGAACATCCATGCCACAGTGGGATTCGAACCCACGAACTCTGGTTCCGAAGGCCAGCACCCTAACCAATCGGCCATCGTTCGGCACGCGTATCATTTTAGATACGGCTAAAAAATAGCTTGTAGAGTTTTTATGTTTTCTTAGAACAAATTTTCCTTTTGAGAGTAGGTAATGGGCAATCTTATAAACAATCTACGAAATTTTCAAGTAATTTCTATTATTTCTATTTTTTTTTCATTTAGATCTAGATTTTATGATTTTTTGATCAGCGCTCATAAATTTACTTTTTCGGCAGGTACAGACTGAGATCATGACAAATTTGCTTTTTCCATTACACTACAGCATTTTGCAGAGATTATTTTACCTGCAATATCAAATAAATCTTTTTTCAGGAAGTTTTTCCCTTTTTTTTATAAATGTCACTCTATGTTTAAAACGATAACTGATCACTAACGTGACATGCTCTAGTATTCAAAATTGTTTGATCTTCAAATTTATTTCGTTCTGTACAGTCCATATTAACTTAGATTTAAGATAGACTCCGAAATGTAATCGGCAGAAATGACTTAGACATTAACCCATCTACCGACCACCCTCCCCACCTTTCTCCCTTTCAAAACAGTCACCCTTTTCGTAAATTCCAGACGGAACTTACCGTACCATACTAGAGTTGCCGGTTTAAAAGTTGTCAGGCTATTTTTAAGTTATTTTCCCTGCAAGGTAAAGGAGTTCCGTTACGCAAAATTAGTTTCTTTCATTTATTATCGCTTTGCAAAATTTTTTTTTCATCAAAAGTGTGTTATAAGAGTGCGAACGAGAAGGGGTCGACAGGTCCGTTTTCTAACAGGAATTCGCTGTCGAACCCACGTCGACGCGTCTATTCAGTGGGTTAAAGGGTTAACTTATGAGATTTAGTAAGTATATGCAATGTATTTAAAGTGCTAAGTACGAAAACATAAGCATAGAAATTTGAGTTTGATGAATAAGATAGCAGATATACTCTAAGAAATATAAATTGTAACAAATTTGGCACTCGGAAACAATCTGATAGAGAGATAAGGTAGACCTAGTGTTTACTTAACAATACATTGCAGAGGGAAGTCATTTTGAGTGCTTTTTAGTTTCAATTAGAAAAACAGCTGCGTATTAATGACACAATTTCTTAGAATTTCGTGTCTTTTTGTACAACATATTAGTAAATGCATTTATATGTTGTACAAAAATACACGACATTCTAAGAAACTGTGTTATAGTATGCATAACTGTTTTTCTAATTAAAATTAAAAAGAAGTCAAAATGACTTCCTTGGGCAATATACACTGAATACGAATAAGTATTTGGATACCTGTGATAGAAAAGAAAAACTAACTTTATTGAAATTCAATAGTTGGTAGAATCTCCACGAGAGGCAGTTACAGTGTTAACATTCCGGGGCATACTTTCCACAAGTCTTTGTATTACAGCTAGTGCTATTGCCTTCCACTCGGCTTGGAGTAGACATACAAGTTCCGTCACCGATTTTGGACCGGTAGTGCACCCTTTAATTCGGCGATCCAACTCGTCCCAGAGGTTCTCGATAGGGTTCAGGTCTGTGTTGTGGGCAGGCCAGTCCATTCGATGAACTTCATTGGCACCATACCAAGCCTTGGTTAACCTTGAAACATGACATCTGGCATTGTTGTACTGAAAGTAACAGGGGTCTTTGATTCGTCGCTCCAAAGAACCCGTTTCCACTGATCTACGGTCCAATTTCGATGAGCTTTGCACTACATTAACCGAGCAGCGTAGTTGGACTTTGTGATCAAAGGCTTATGGGCAGCAGTACGACGATGAAAACCAAGCAGATGTGCTTCCTTACGGACGATATTCATGGAAAGAATACTCCCTGATGTCTGTTGAAACTCCTCCTGGTTGAGGCCCATCGGTTGGGTGCGGTTCTTCCGAATTTCTCTGGACAGCACTCGTCGGTCTCTTTCTCCCAGTTTTATTGGTCGGCCGACTCGGAGCACATTCCGACAATCATCGCTCACCTTTCACTTCTTAAACATACAGCTACTGTCAATTTTGGGTACTTCAGATCGCTAGATATGTCCCTTAAGGATCGGATACATTTGTGAATCCCGATAATTATACCTTTCTCGAAATCAGAGAGCTCCGAACTGCGCGGCATCTTGCATGCTACTAATGCCGATGCTGTTTCTTACACGATGTATACCGGCGGAGGCCGTGATGTACCTCAGGACAGCAGATATCGTCATTTGCATAGGTGTCCAAATGCTTATTGGTAGACAGTGTAGTATTAACGATTCTATTATATCTCACAATTTGAAGAGATACTGGCCTGCTGACGACTTACTTTGTCCCCAAAGTCATCCATGTCGGAAATATTTTGATGACTTTCGAAATATGATATCCCCCAAAAGATTCCGTACTGAGAAAACTTTCCTGCCGTGTAAAAGCAAGATCTAAGTTCATTAGTTTAGTTCAGTCGCTTTCAAAGAGTTAATCCGAGCTGATCAGTGTTAATGAGCACTTTAGTCAGAGGTGTAAAAGTACGCTGCGCCTGTTCTATTATTACAGTATACTGTGTTCTTGAATTTTGTTTCTTTTGGGAATGATGGTCATTTCCTGATTAGTAATACTAATCTATTTTAATGCAAGGCATTTCTTTTACGTTTTGTCTCGAAAATCCATTTAATCTGCGAACTCGTATATTCATGACATTATACATAATCACATATAATATGCAGCATATATTTGATACACACATTCTATGGTAAATATAAACCATATGTAACCAGATTTATTTTCTGGAGAATTTGAGTTTGATAAATAAGTTAGCAGTTACACTATAAAATTTGTATGAAAATCTTTTAATTTTTCAGTGTCTAATTATGCAAGAATAAACTTTGGATGATGTAATTTCTCGAAGCTCAGAAACTCTCATTCTATGCCATAGAAAATATATTAAAGTTGAAATGTTGTACAGCAAGTGAAATTATTTTATAAATTTTCTAGTGGTTTCAAATTCTAATTTCAGATTTATTTTTTATTTTATAAACAAATTACAGAACATGTATGTATTTGATATATATCTCTAAATAAAAAACATGACAGCATTTTGGTAACTTTTTTTATAAAAAATCTTATATAATATATGGTTTTATAATCAATATCAAAATACTGGATAAAAAAAAACTATACTACTAACGGTGACAAAGAAGTCTGAAAATAGACAGAACTTAATTAAGAGTATAAAATGTCTTTTTATTTGAAAAAAAAAAAAACAGGAATGTTTATTTTACTTCATTAAAACTTATTTTTGTCGTTTATTTGTATTTTAAACCAAAAAATAGTATTTTTCAATTTGACGAATTTGATATCAAATTAGTGACTTCAAAATGTTTTAGATGCATTATTTTCTTCTTAGACTTTTTAAAATTTTTGGATATGGTTCATAAATGCATTTCTCATTGGTTATGATTTTTAGAAGGGTATTTATTTTAATAAGAAAATTTAAAACCATGAAACAAAGTAAAAACATACTAAAATATTTTACTATTTGAAATACATACAGTTTTTTATATAACTTAACGCAGATAAGTATTGATGCCTAATTGTTTTTGTATAGACACCAAAAATACAGTGAAAAAATGAAAGCAATTTTATCATATGCCTTGAACTACTAGCACATTTATTGATTGTTTTCGAAGGTCTTAATTTTTACGAAAAATGCATCCATGCATCAATTCATGCATCAATATCTTTTTAGTATCTGATGTGCTTTATGACACAGCATACATTTATACCTTTGAGAGGGAAGTTAAATACCTGGGTGTATAGCCGTATAAATTTTGAAAGGACAATATGGGATCCTTAAGTAAATTTTTTAAAGCCCACAAATTTTATCATATCTGTTGTAACACAATACAATGCGTATAAGAAATAAGCTACTTCAATACAACTGTACTAAGGTTCATACTTTTTTATGCGGCCTCGGTTCGGAAATCGGCGGCAAACACTTATATTCAAAAGCATCAAACAGAATGAAACAAAACACTTCGGGTAATTCGCAAGGTTCCCTTGTTGTAAGCAGTGAAAAAAGTTTCAATCAGTGTGAAACAAAACACTTCGGATAATTCGCAAGGCTCTCTTGTTGTAAACAGTAAAAACAGCTGCAAACAGTCTGAAAAAAACACTTCAAATAATTACCAAGGCTCTCTTGTTGTAAACAGTGAAAAAAGTTTCAATCAGTGTGAAACAAAACACTTCGGATAATTCGCAAGACTCTCTTGTTGTAAACAGTGAAAAAAGTTGCAAACAGTTTGAAACAAAGCACTTCGGGTAATTCGCAAGGATCCCTTGTTGTAAATAGTGAAAAATGTTTCAATCAGTGTGAAATGAAACACTTCGGATGATTCGCATAGCTCTCTTGTTGTAAACAGTGAAAACAGCTGCAAACAGTGTGAAACAAAACACTTCGGATAATTCGCAAGGCTCTCTTGTTGTAAACAGTGAAAAAAGTTGCAAAAAGTGTGAAACAAAACACTTTGGGTAATTCGCAAGGCTCAATTGTTGGAAACAGTGAAAAAAGTTTCAATCAGTGTGAAACAAAACACTTCGGGTAATTCATAAGGCTCCCTTGTTGCAAACATTGTGAAACAAAACACTTCAAGTAATTCGCAAGGCTCCCTTGTATTATAACAATGAATTAGTACATCGTTATACCTAATGATCCAAATGGATCCAATTAAGGAAGTCATTAGGAATCTTGCTTTAAACTGTTTTAGAAACTTCTATAAAGCAAGAAACGGAAAAATGGCAAATTTGTCGATATATGATCTAAGAAATTTTTTGAAAAGACCGAGATCTAAAAGAGTCTTATATCCCTCTACTGAACACTCTTCAATATAGTATAGCGATGTTCATTCCTCATTCTAAATTTTCAATTCTAGTTTATTTGAATTTTAATTATTTTAATCACAATGGTTGTACTTAAAACAAACTTGTTTACACTAGTAATAATGATAACAACAAAAGAAATAAATTTTCTAATTTTTTTTTTTTTTGGCATTGATTCACCTAAAATCACTATCTTAATGTGTCCAACGTGCAGAACATAATATGAAGATGCTTCTCTGCGTTAAATTTAATCATCAAGTGAATAGAGTAAAAGTTGTATTTCTAACCCCTCTTCCTTCTCCCCACCCCCCAAAAATGTACGAATCCGGACATTAGCTCTTCTAAGATCCAGCACTCGAGTCACCTAAACCCAATGTGAATCGGAATCTCCATGGACAAAAGTCTTTTTTAGTTTGTAATGTCTGGCAACAGAAAAGAAGAAAGAGAGAGAGACTGGGTGCATGGCGGACAGAAAAGCAGTGTGAAGGATGATATACCCGAATGCTTTATTTTTATTATTTGTTTTTTTATTATTCTCTGTTCAGTGTTAAGTGTTGATAAAACATCCAGTTTATTGTAAACTAGGACCGAACGGGGGATATATTGGGTTTGATTGCACCCTGAAAAGCCTCCCCATTTGTAAGAGATTATTAATTCTCTTGTTTATCTTTCGACTGTGATTGTCGTGAGGAAGTTTTATCGCAATCATCCTTTGCAGTTCTAGATGATTCAGGAATTAACATTCCTTTGTAAATAGCCGTATTTAATCCGGAATTAAAGTGAATTTTCAATTTTATTCTTTGACTGTGATCCATTATTCACGTTACCTCTCATTTGAGAACATTGAAGGCGTCACAGTCATATATTTGGTCTTTTACTTTGAGTTATTACCGCCTAACCACTCACACGATGACAGAAACTTTACTAAAAAAAAATCTGAGATTTTCTTAAAACCAGCCGCACGATGGCCCAATGGTAGAGGGCTGCTCTTCGGTACCGGAGTTCAAGGGTTCGAATTTTGCTGCCTGCATGGGTGCTCATGGCCTTTTGAAATAGGCTTTAAACAGTAGGTCTCTGTCTCATTCTACCTCGTGAGCAAAATAGAAGACAGTAGCGTTCTTAATCATACAATTGTATTTAACCCTTTAAAGTTCACCAAAATAAATTCATTGGAATTTAGTGTAATTAGTTTATAAATGTTATCTATGAACCTTGTTAACTTAAAATATATAAGTTTTCTTTACATTCCTTAGGAGGGGGGCGGGGCAGTGATTCTCCTCAGCAGTGCTACGGCGCAGCTCTGATGATGAGCCTCAGGGTGTTGTACTACGGTACCTCACCTAGGACAGCTATCAGCCTCCTCGTGGCGCCCCCTGGTAACTAGGAGTGTCCCTCCTAGGCCAATGATAGCCGTCTGCAACCTCAAGGGGTATACCTCCTTTAGGTATACTCGGGTTTCACGAACCCGGGGTTTCCTGAGTGATCCTTCTCTTCAGACTTCCCTGGTAGTCACGAACTTACTTTGTAGTATTGTTCCTTACTGGGGTCGTCAACATCATTCTCGAACCATGACGGAACTCTCGTAGGTCAGCAACACCTTGTGGTGTGGTGATTACCGTCGTGGCGACCATTCATACAGACTGTATGGCCCCGGCCGGGACAGGGTTAAACACACTTACATTCCTTAGGAGAGTTTGCCTTAGAGAATAGCTGAGGAGGGTATGAGGAGTGGTTTAACTGACTAATCCCTCCCCTTCTACAGCTTGAACATTATACTTTTTAAGAGTTTAACTGTACTAGAAGAACAATAAATAAGAATCCTTAAAATGATATGATAAATAAATAGCTTAACAATTTATAAGTGTTGTTTGTATAGATATTTTTATTTGGGGTTCTCCTTAGGGTTTGTTTTCCTTAGGAGAGTTTGCCTTAGAGGATAGCTGAGGAGGGTTTGAGGAGTGGTTTAACTGACTAATCCCTCCTCTTGTACAGTTTAAACATTATACTTTTTAAGAGTTTAACTGTACTAGAAGAACAATAAATAAGAATCCTTAAAATGATATGATAAATAAATAGCTTAACAATTTATAAGTGTTGTTTGTATAGATATTTTTATTTGGGGTCATAAGAAGGATAAATTGAATTACTGACTTCTCAGGTAAAGCAAGTTTAAATACATATATTTTAAAGGGAAAAATAAATGTAGAGCTATCATCTGTTGTAAATTTAAAATGTCTAAAACATAAAAAAAAATCGAAAAATCATCCATATCTCTGAAAAGATTTTTTTTTAATTGCAGAAGCTCGATTCTAAATTATTGGCTTCCATACATCACAGACGTATGAGATTGGGTCTGTAAATAATTTTACAAAAATAAAGTAAAGTACTCTAAAAAGTAAAGTTTAAAAGGAAGATATTTAATAGGTGGTTTCACTACGAAACCACTATCCGCTAAAGGGTTAAGGTATTAATAACTCCTTGGCGCAACAGCCTCTAGGGGTCCAGGGCCTACAGTGCCAATCCCCGTGCCCGAGACTAAGGGCCTTGGGGTGCGAAGCATATGTTCCGGTTAGGTGGTCAACCTTACGCGGAACCAGCAGTGTTTTGTTCTCAAGCATACTTGATCCTCAGTTCGTCTACCCACTGAAAGGATGAAAGGCTGAGTCAACCTTGCTCAGTCTGGGAATCGAACCTCGGACCAGTGTCGTTTGAGAACGAAGTTCTACCCAAATGCCACTGGGCTTCTTAAGGTATTAATGACAAGTCTAAATAAATTGTATCATATTTTATTTTAAAAAAATCCAATTTTTATCCTTAAAATTTGGAAATGTCTACATACTTGAAATCCGCTAATAGAAAGCAATAAAATTTCTGGCAACAAAACAGACAAAATTTTGAAGATCGGTTATTTTTTCGATATATTTCTGTAACACAAGTTTTGCAAATTAAATTTAAGTTTCTTTTTTACCCTATTCCGTTTTTCCTTTGGAAGTACACGAACTTTTCTATTCGAAACTCTTCGAACTTACTTTTAGTAAGAAATACTAGAAATTCTTTTTTTTTTAAATAAAAAAGAAAGAAGACACAAGAGGAAACTTTGGAGTGAGAAGTATTGATTTCTGGATTACATGACAAGGAAAAACTATTCGTAGCGGATGCATTTCTCTCTCTCTCACATGATCTCATTTGAAACTATTAAATAACTAGCATATAGCCCGTCATATGACGGGATTAGTAAAATTTTTAATTTTCCAGAATTGTAAAGAACCCTATGAGGCAGGTAAAAAAATGGGGTTTTTTTTTGGTTGAGAATTACCATTCAACAAATATAATCGATTGAAATTATCATATATGTACTTAATCTATTATTTAAGTCAAATAAAAAAAGAAAATTATTTATGTAATATCTAAGTTTTTATTGATAAAACGTAAGAAAATAATGCAGGCACTATTTAAATAAATTAAAATAAGAAATGATTAAAGGAATGAAGTCATAATGCTAAAAAAATAATTGTTATTTTTACCTACTTATTATGTGATAAATTGATAAATTTAATCGCTTGTTCTTAAAATGGGACTTGATATAATGGCATTTAAAGCTCGAAAGCGGGAAAGGGTGGATTTCGAACTAAAAGAGAACAGTATTTTTCGCTGTGATAAGAAGCTTATTCATACCAATTTACTTCAGAATCTGATCTATAGTCTAGGAAAAGATAAATTTTACTCGATTTGAATTTTGCAAACCCTAACTCATCAAAAATCCAATATGGATGCTCTAACCATTAAAGGTCCTACAGCTTCATAACTTCGAGGACAGATGAGCAAACAACTTAGGCTATTGTTACATTACGAGTAGAAAGTTTAAGGATACACAACATGAAATGTTTATGTAGCCAGGGACATCCGTAAAGCAATACGTGAATATAATAAAATAAAAATTATAAAAAGTTGAAAAAATAGTAAAAATTTACGGAATAAGAATTTAAAAGGAAAAGCAGAAACTATTAAATTTATTAGACATTAAAAAAATAGCCTGTGTCGGGGATAGAAGCGTCAACCCGAGAAGTGCGAATATCAAGTGAGCGGACATTCAACTAAACGTACAACGCCTGCATGTTATAAGAAAACTAATTAGAGTATATGGAGTCAGGTAGTCAAGTAGAAACAGTCTAGAAATTTAAATATTACTCTCCGCTTTTGCCATCCTATCAGGAATGAATTTCGTATAGAATAAGAGGAAGGATAAGGCTTGAAATAATAGCATTAAACGCTCGAAAAGGGGGGATGGGGTGGATTTCGAACTCGCTTTCAATTTTGCTAACCCTAACTCATGAAAAATCCAATATGGATGCTTGTGTCCATTCCAGGTACAACCGCTTCAGAAATTCGAGGACAGACAACTTAGGCTATTGTTATATAGGGGATAATAAAAAAATAATTAAATATAGATTTTCGGAAAACTTTTAGTGACGCTTATTATCCGAAGACTATTCAATAAAAATATTTGTATACAGAAAACAAATTGATATTCATCACCATTATTTACGTCATATTTCGAAATAATTACCGTGAGACGCAATGTATTTGGTGCTGATATCCTTTACATTTCTTATAAAACATTAGCATATAGCCCATCATATGGCAGGATCAGTAAAATTTTCAATTTTCCAGAATTGCAAAGTACCCTGTAGCATCACGCTACTGGAAAACTATTTTTATTTGTATTTGTTGTGTATCAAGGCTCGCTCTGACGTCAGTCGAACGTGTTCTTTGCTATCTGGGGGAGGGGGGGTCCCCATTCCTCCATTCTCTCCTCATCGCACTGGAGCTCGTTGTCTAACCTTCCTGGCCAAACCTTCTAGGCCAGAAGTTCTAGTTGCATGGATGGTAATGAAATAACAGATATTGATTACGAAAATGAGGACTGAAAAATGCTAAAATTAAAGTTAAAGGAGTCTAAAAAGTTAACAAATACTTAGTAGAACAAGTAGGATTCTCTCCTCCCTAACCTCTCTTCTAGAAAAGAGAGAGGGGTGTGGGGGATTTCGAGTGACGTCACGAGGGCCAAGCGTCGTTTGGTGTGGGAGAAGGCGCTGGGAGTTGTTGTCCGGCGGGCTAGGATGCATGAGCCTTGCCGAGAATGTAAATGATGTAAATATTTGTATATACCAGAATAAATCCTTTTTTTCTTCTCCATCTCGCTTATGTTCGATGTGTCATCTTCATGAGGCCTATGAAGAACCCTGCTCGACCATAACGCTACCAAAATTACTTATTTTAGAGCTGTGATGTTACAACCCTATGAGGCAGGGAAAAAAATGGTTTGTTTTTGGCTGAGAATTATCTGGTAAACGAGCAATAATTTGTTTATCTTTACTGACATGTTAGTTGCCAGCTTTAATTTATTTTGTCATATTACATGATAGGATAGACAGCAGAGGTTTTAATACTGATAGTGATTATTTGGCGGTATGTATTAAAAATGTCTAAAATTTAGAGAACCGGTTGCAAAACGTGTGGTTATGTATAAAAAACAAACACACCAACGCAGACACGTCTTAATTTTTAAAGATATATAACTTAGAGGGCTAGATATTTATTAGTCCGTGAAATAGACTCCTAAACTTTTATGAAAATAATTTGGTATTAATACCGGTGATAAAATTTCCATTGCTACAAAAAATAATCTATGATTAAATTTAAAATTATCACATATGTACTAATCTATTATTTATGCCAAATATAAAAGGAAATTATTTAAGTAATATCTAAGTTCGTGATAAAAAAGTATGAAAATAATGCAGACGATATTTAAATATTTAAAATAAGAAATGATTAAATGAGATGGTTAAAGGAATGACATCATAATGCTAGAAAAAAAATGTTACTTTTATGTATTTAAAATATGACAAATTGATGGATTTAATTGCCCGCTCTTAACCGGGGAAAAAAGAGCTTGAAATAATGGCATTAAATCCAAAAGGAAGGAAGGGGTGGATTTCGAACTCGATTTGAATTTTGCTAACCCGAACTCATCAAGAATCCAATATGAATGCTGTCACAACCGCGAAGTTTAGGTTTGCTGTTTTGGCAACGGCGAAAGAGTTTTGTCTTTGATAGAATAAACCTTTTGATGTGTGTGGAAGGATGCGAGGAATTAAAAACGCATCGAAACATTCCACCTTTTGATTTCGATTTGATGAAAATAGAATTTAGTTATTAATGTTTTGTGTGGTGTTCGTGTTTGTTAAAATAAAATGTAGTGTTACGAACTTTTTGAATTTATTTTGAGAACTTTCGACATAGAGGTTAGAACAATTTTTGGTGCCCTCACCACGGGACCTTGGAACAGATGCATTATAGTCGCCGGTCTTGTCCGCCATGTTTTTTTTGGCGACCAACAGAAAAACGCATGATTTGAAAAGTCGCCAAGTAGAAAAACATGGCGGCGGTGCGTGTTTTCTGAAAGATCACCAAAAAAAACATGGCGGCGGTCACGTGGCATATTTGAAACACAACATTAACAAAACTAAACTTTAAAAGGAAACAACAGATTAACAATTTAAAGCATTATTAAAATAAAAGTAGCATAATAATCATCATTTTTTACGTTTTTAAAAAAAATAAATAACAGATTAGTAATATTTATGATATCTGTCAACAGAGTAAACACAATATATATCATTTTAATAAAGCACTAATATTATGAAGAATCTAACATGTGAGGGGTTTCCCCCCCCTTGTGCAAAGAACAAAATGAAAATGTTCCAAACCAATTAACTTAGAATATCCTTATACTTTTTAACTATTTCAAAATCGAAATAACTGCACCCGTTATAACTAAATTAACTAAATCCCAGAAAATGATAAGAACAAAAACAAAATGTTCCAAACCAAAGCATCTTGTTTGGTTTAGAATATTTTGATACTTTTTAACAATTTCAAAACCGAAATAATTGATACTTTTTAACAATTTCAAAACAGAAATAACTTATTCGTCATAACTAAATTAACTAAATCCCAGAAAATGATAACAACAAAAACAAAATGTTCCAAACCAAAACATCTTGTTTGATTTAGAATATTTTGATATTTTTTAACAATTTCAAAACCGAAATAACTTTACTTGTCATAACTAAATTAACTAAATCCCACTAACCAAATACATAAAAAAACTCAAATTCGGAATTCCATCATCCCCACAAACGTGCCGTTTTGAATGAACTGCAAATCCAACCTCAGGTCTAAGAATTTCCTGACATTTCTTCAAAATGCTACAAATAGTTAAAACAGAAATAAGAATATCCCTCATAACTAAATACCAAACATAACTTACCTACCTACGAGACAACCTACTACTCCACGTCTGGAACGAAAAGAACATTTAGAAAAGAAAATTTGCATAGATAGCCGGGTAATGACATCAACAATCACGTGCACCAATAGGATGCAAGAACATATCGAATCTTCCATATTCCCCTATCAAAGTTAGGGCATATACAGCAACCTAGTCATCGCCCCAAAAATCGTCAAGTTAGAAACGCAAAATCGCCAAGTTTGGCGGGAAAAAAACACGGCGGCTATAATGCATGTACCGATTACTAAACTTGATTATCTGCAACAGAGGGGTGAGTAAACTTTTAATTGATTATAATTGATTATTATTTTTGTTAAATTATGGAAGAATTAAATAGTCTTAAGAAGACGAGAACACCTCACAGAACTTTAACTACAAGATTATTCAGTAAAATCGATGAGTATTTAAGTAATGATAAATTAGAATAAGAAGATCTAGAGAACTTGTTAGAGCAGTTAATGGCTAAATCCATTATTTCAAAAGAACTTGATCAGAAAATATTAGGTTAGGAAGTTGAAATAGAAACTGAAGTGTTCTCTTGCTCAGGATATGAAGATAAAATAATTACTTACAAAACAAAACTAAATCGACGTATTAAGAACTGTAAAATTGATTCTACTAATCATAACATTTCAAATGATAATAGTACTAGTAACATCAATAAACTTCAAACAGAAGAAATTATTCCGAAGATTAAAACTGTTAAATTACCAATTGTTAAATTGGTAATTTAACCAAACTGTTAAATTGAATATTCCAAAATTTTATGGTAAACCTGACAAATACTTAAATTTTTGGAACCAATTTGGGAGTTGTATCCACAAAAATTCACATTTATCAGATGTTGATAAATTTTCTTATTTACAAGGTTTGGTTGGTGGTATCGCTGCTAATGCTATTAGCGGTTTTGCTTTGTCAGAACAAACTTACACCGCAGCAATTAAAATTTTAGAATCCAGGTTTGGCAGAAAAGATATGTTAATTCAAGCGCATTTAAATAATCTTTTGAATATAAATCCAGTAAAAAATTCTGATGACTTACGCGGATTACGAAATTTGTATGATAAATGTGAAATCGAAACAAGAAGTTTACAGTCTCTTGGTGTTAATTCAGATAAGTATGATAGTTTACTTTGCCCCATAATTCTGAAATTACTGCCTTCGGATTTAACTCTCAGTTTTTCACGTAAACAGGACAAGAACGAAAAATGGGAAATTAAGTTGTTAATTGATATTCTCCGGTGTGAAATTGAAAGTCGTGAACGAGCATTTGCGATTCATAAAACTTACGATTCTAAACGTTCAGTTTCTCAGAATACTACTAAATTTGAAAATAATTTTGTAAACAAAACAAAAATTACAAACCTAAAATTCCTTCTAAAAACTTTAAACCTAACATTGCTACTGCTGTTGAACTTTTAACAAGTCAAAATGAGAACTCATGCATTTTTTGTGACACCTTAGAACATAAAAGTGAATTTTGTAGTTCTTTAAACGTAAATGAGAAAAAAGAATTGTTGAAAAGGCATGGACGTTGTTTTGTTTGTTTGGGTAAAAATCTTAGAATAATTGACTGTGATAATAAAAAATCTTGTTCTATTAGCCATAAAAAGCATAATATTACCTTATGTTTTAAAAAGGAAAACTCTAAGACTAAAGATAACAATCCGAAAAAGGAAAAAATAACTAGTACTGTTTCAAATTATGCCATTAATGGAAAAAACAAAATTTTACCGCAGACAGCTATTGTTGAAATAATTAGTGAAAATTCAAATAACATCCTACGTTGCATTTTTGACAGCGGCGCTCAAAGAACGTGTATAAAAAGAAATGTTTCGAGAGCCATGTGTTTCCCCATTGTGAGGAAAGAGGATTTGTTTATCCATACGTTTCAATCATCGGCACCTACTCCACAGCCATGTAAACACAAGGCCTGCGCACTGACTTTTCGAAAACCGGTCACGTGATCTTTCGAAGGCGGTATTCTATTTATTCTTTTGGTGCTTGTTGAATGCATGCCTGTTACTGCTTTTGAGAAAAAAACAAAGAAACTTATGGAAGTAAAATAATGTTTGCTTTTATTTGTAAGATAAGTAACAATTTTGCTATCGTTTCCCCTATTATTTTATGAGCTCTTTTCTAATTAAGTATATCATAAGAATGATGGTAATTCTTAAGTTTACTACTTTAGAATGGTTCAAATGTTTTGTTATTAGTATGTGCTTTGTACCATATTGTATATTGTAACTGTCATTTTAAAAATAATTTTCATTTATTGTTAGATCTCATTAAGCAGTTTATAATTACATAATACAACATTTAATATCCGTGAGTTAAATGTATTCTAAGTTATGTTAAAGTTTCGTTTTGCTGTGTATTGCAACTTGGCTATTGTTGATAATTCACAAATTACAATTTCTGTTTTATTTTAAAGGAAAACTATTTATTATTACCACAATAAAAGATTAATGTATCATTACTTTATTGATTTATAATGTTTTTAAGGAGATTTATTAATAAAAGTTGATGTACAACTTCATTCCCATACCGCAACAGCAACTGGGAAATTTCTATTTAGAATCAATGTTATCTGCACTTTAAATTGTTTCTGAATTATCAACTTCATATTTTTTTGATGTCCTGAGCTCTTTTTCCAGATTTTCATATTAACTTTCTACAATTTAAAATTTTGAATGTCGAAGCGTAAAGAAGACATATATGTAACAAAAATTTAACTACCAAAAGAAAATTTATAAATGTAAGAAAAAAAATTAGTCTAAAGTAATGAACAGAAGCAATGTTTTTACACATTTTTATTATAAAAATATAACCGTTATTCAAGGCTGTACTATTTAATAATAGGTAGGTTCTCAAATAACCTGTAGAAAAGTAGTTAAATAAACATGCTTAAAGTTTTTTGAATATATATGTCTAACAACCAAAAGTAGAAAAATCCCATCTAAATAAAATTTGCAAGCTGTTATAGTTCTATAAATAAATTTTAATTAATAGATCGTTTAGGTAGAGGAACTTAAAAAAACTGTATTTACACTTAAAGTTACATTTATACATTCAGATATTTAAAAATGTTTTATTAAAATATAATAGTAATTTTATAGCAAATGATAATCAACTCGGTCACTTAACCATATCTTAAAAATGTAATAGATGATATAAATAGGTCTTCTAAATTATGTTTGTATGATTGTTTACTTCATTTCAAAACTATAATTTTAACTATTTATAAAATATTTCTGAATAACTACTCTAAAAAAGTGACTGAAAAATATGTTGAAGAACTTAAGGAAAAATCCAATAAGAGAAAAAAAAATTCTTAAATAATTCTTGTAACAACATTTTTACTT
>CM063505.1:96780928-96815928 GCA_032207245.1 Pardosa pseudoannulata | reverse complement strand
AAAATGAATCTATCCAACATAAAGAAATAATGGATTCTAAATGTACAAATAAAAATATTCTTTGGGAGACTTATTAATATTTTTTACGAAAGTCATCCAAAATATTTTAGTGGTGCAATTAGAGATATACTTGTTACCGCAAACGAAATGCCTCTAACTATAGAGATTTAAAAATATGAAAAGCTATTTTCAGGTTGTTTCAAAGATAGGGGTGCATCCTTGAATAAATATTAGTCAAAGAGGGTTGCAGTTCCTAAACAATCAACCTGACCCTCCTACTACAAAACTCAATGGGGGAAAAGCACTAGCAGAAATTTACATTACATCCATTTTCGAAGCATTTTTGGAGGTCGAAAATTGTATGTTTTGAAGACATTTAAAACATCGGTTTGGTGAAATTGTACGTGCGAACCGCTTAGAGGGTTAAACTTCTAAGAACAAAATGTAAAGTAAATTTTTAGAATATAGTTTTCTTTTCGATATATCTTTATGAAAGAAATTTTGCAAATTAGCACAAAAGACTTGTTTAATCCTGATTGCTTCTCTTCTTAACTATAAAGTTTCCTCCATGAAAATTTCGAAACTTGATTTTCAGGTTGAATTTCCTAAAATTATTTTTTAATGAATCAAATATTAAAACAAAGGGTATTGATTACTACGAGGTATCGAAATCTGAAACTTATCACAAGGGGGAATTGTTTATCACTCCTGCAGACACACAATGAAAATGCAACACATGTTATCGACACTCAAATTACACTTAATTATTCTCTTAATCAATAACTTTTAACTTACTTTTACAAAGTAAAAGAAGTATTGCTATCACGATAAAAATTTGCGTCCACACAATCACTGCTTTTTGGTGTATGAAGTGTGTCGAGAGAAACTAAAAGGGAGAGGAGAGTAAAAGGATAGATGTTCGTGGAATCTCTTTAACAGCTAGCGTCACTAGTCGGTAACTTCTTTAAAGGTTTTCTCTTTGAAGTTCGTGTGACCTTACAGTGTCTGAAGAATGTTATAGGAGGAAAATCTGAACAATGCTTAGTTTGGTTTAAGAGCATTCTGCAACCATAAATCAGAATCTCTCGAATAGAAAGTCTTTCGAAAAAGATGAGCACACATTTTCTATGTTATTTAGTATCGTTGCTGGATACTGAATTTTCGTGTCAACAAGCTATGAGTATACTTTCCTAAAATATGGTTAACCCTCCGAGTGGAACACACCGATTAAAAAAAGTCTCCAAAAATACGGTAAATGTTTATTGTGTCAATGGCCAAAGCGTTCTATGATTTTTTTACTTCACCCTTTGTTGACTAGAATACGGGAAACCCACCCTCGTTACTGCCCTTTACTTCCGGTTATAAATAGATATATAAATAGATATTATAGATTGTTAATTTTTAATACAATAAAGCTCATCAAGTCTCGAAGATCATCCCATAAGAAATAATGGATTCTAAAAGTACAAATAAAAATATTCTTTAAGAGAATTATTTATATTTTTTAAAGAAAGTTATGCAAGATATTTAAGTGGTGCAATTAGAGATACATCTGTTACCTCAAACGAAATTCTTCGAAATAGAGATTTACAAAGAAATGAAAATCTATCAGCATCTTTGTATTTCAAGGAGTAGGGGTGCATCAATCAAAGACATTTTCAGTAAACAATTTGCAATTTCTAAACAATCGACCTGATCCTCCTACCTCAAACACTGGCAGAAATGTACATTACATTCACTTTCGGAATGTTTTTGGAGGTCTAAAATTGTACTTGACAACCGCTTTGAAGACATCATCGGTTTGGCGGAATTGTACGTGCAAACCGCTTAGAGGGTTAATATACACATGTGGAGCTTGCCGAAAGGCAAATACTTGTTGGATTGGATAAAACTCATATATTTCTTTTCGCTTTTTACAAAATCTTATTTTCGTCAGTACCTTCCTAATTTCATACCGTTGTATGCAATTTCCCTACCACCCTACCTTTTACAGGCCAAAAATGTTTCTCTTATGAGAAAAGAAGTCATGTTATTATCCACTCTTTAGATGGAGTATTTTCCCAAATTAACAGATGCAAGTTTGACTCTCAGTTATGTAAGAAGTACGACTAATTTTTCCGAGTTTATTATGAATAAAAAAGGATTTTTATTAAGTAATTTGCCTAATCGTAATTCTAAGGGAATACCTTTCACGGGAAGATAACTGCAACATTTTAACATTGTCAATGAAGAATTGGAAACTGAAAGAACTAGATTTCCTGTGATGGTTTGGTTAGGAGCTCTACGATCTACGTTTTGCAACATGAGGGCTAATGAGATCGGGACTAAGTGTTTCAAACTCATTCCGAACATCCATGCCTCAGTGGAATTCGAAACTATGAACTCCGGTTCCGAAGATCAGCGCCCTAACCATTCGGCCATCGTTTGTCTCTTTTCTGTGATGAGTGAAGAAGAATTTTTATCAGTTATTTATTTAACAATGATTAATAAATTTACAACATGATATGAAAGATTTAAGAACCACCCACTTATGTCCGCAGACAAACACATAATAAAATCTTATAAATTTAAGATTTAAAAAAACTTTTCATTTAGAAATAAGATTTTAATTTATATGTCAATAAAAACACTCTGGTTGCCTTAGATTTTGACTCTGCTTACAGTAATTAGTAATTCTAAAACCACCCAGACAATTGTCAATATAATAAAATTTGTCCATGTGGGTGATATTGAGATTTCATCCGAGGTTTTTTTACACTACCATCTTAATTTTCATTTGTCTTCATCTCTCTACTGTTTAATAGTGCATATACATAAATTAAGATTCTTAGGCTGTGTCCTTTTTGATCAATTTCGGACAGGTCTGCACCCTTCTCGCCAACGCCTGGGTACATACCGACTTGTTAATAGGTAGTGCTATTCTATGATACTGCACAGGGCAGCAAATATATTTGGTAATTGCAGTATTTCGACGAATAAAGTGAATTTGGATGCAATGATACGAGTACTATCAACGAATAAGATTGTCAAATATTTTTTATCATTAGTATTTATAATATACATTTAACTAGTGTAAGAATAAATTATAAAAATAATTCGCAACATAAAATCAATAAAATCTGATCTTTATGCTATCTGATATACACTATATCAGGGTGGCCAACTTCTTTATATATAGGATTGACTATTTTTCTTGAATATGTTTCGCTATCTACCTAGTGAAATCTTAACATTTAACGCATTCAAACATGCGGCTGGTGTACTAATAAGGGATAAGAGTTGGAGAGGGGGTATTAAACCAACATGATAATTTATTTAAAAAATCCCCGATCTCAGTGCACGGTTGTGGGATTCACATGCAGTGTTAGATGAAATTGTGCGCGCTTCGATGCGCGGTAATAAAACAACTCATCCCAAATGTCTTTACAATTCCGCTGCCAGACTCAATAATACCGGTAGAATATCGAAAAAAAAATTATACGTATTATTTTACAACTTCTTTCGCTCTTTCTAATTTTGTCTCCCGTCGGCTATGATCGACCAAAAAACGATCGCGATCGACGTGTTGGCAGTCCCTGCACTATATTGCTAATGATGATAAGTTACTTTTAATTTTAGACATTTTGTTGAATATTTAGAAAAGTACACTAGGAATTATCCTGAAAACTCAGACTTGTAAACAAGATGTTAGACGTCATATATGTCAGCAAAGAATTTTTCACGAAACCTCATAGGTAACCGTCTACGATATGAAGAAAAACGAATATGTTTTGGATAACCCTGTAAAAAGAAATGTATGAAAAGCGTTGAAACCGTAGCACATGATTAGGATGCTTCTTGCAATAATCTGTGCTTATTATTATGAGGATAGCGTGGAGAAATTAAGGTTTTTTTTAAGAAATCCAAATGTAGTATTTTGTATAAATACAAATTATACATATAGTGTATTGCGCACAGGAGTATTAATATTTCTTCTGCAGTCAGAACAAACATTTGCTTTTAGGACAGCCTCAAGTTTAAAATATTTGTTGGAAAGGCTCATCGATATACTGAAAAGATCGATACAAATTTCGGTCGTAACCGCACTTCATCTATGTAAAAATGAATAGCCTTGTTATAAATTAATTTGGTAGGTTCGGGGTTGTCTTGTAGTGGTTTGTCTTGCTTTTGCCTTGTGTTTAATATGATGTAAAATAAATATGTTGGTAAGAAATATCCAATGTAGTACTGTGTTTAAAATACTTGTATGTGTAATTTGTTTTGACAGTTCGAGCTGGATGAACAAACATGCAACGTAGTTTAAAATATTGTTACCAATTAGTGTAGCGTAGCGTTTCGTGGATTGAGTAGACTTTGAATTAAGACAGCAAAAATAACAGCACTTTATTTTTAATGCAAGGAAAACACGAATACAGCAGCCAACACCGCGAGAACTGGCTAACACAGGCGATAGTTCACTAAAACTCTTAGCGCCAAACAACGTAGGTCTTTACCTCTACAAATTTCTCAGCTAACTGAACCTCGATCAGGATCGGCCCCCTGTATTTATATCCTCGGGAGAAACTTGAATATTCTAGAAAGTACTAGGTACAAACGGTCGCCAAGTAAGTCACCAAGTCACCAAATTTGACGATACATCGCCAAACCTGGCGCCAAACGAGCCAACGAACCAATATCTCGCCAAATACATGATTTACTCATTATAATACACAGTATACGGCAAAAATACATGCCAACTTGCGAAATTCGTAACAATATGCAGTGAAAGAAATATTACACATTTACCCAATTACTAGCCACTGAGATTTTTAATAACCTATGAAATTTTGGATACATCCCCTCATATTTTTTCTTTCTTTCGGGATGAACGGATTTCGAGCTTATTCTATCGACGATCACTTTCAGAATCTTTTAACCTGTGTTTTTAAGACTTTTACAAAAGTTGCTCTACACATTTAGCTGATATATTATGTACATGGTTTCCGCGCACCTGGAAAGTCATGGAAAATCATGGATTTAGACAATGGATTGATTTTGTCATGGAAAGTCTTGATTTTTCAAGTAAAATGAGTAAAAGTCATGGAAAGTCATGGATCCGCTAAACACCCGATTAAAAAAATGCATTGAATTGTTTAATTCTGTTTTTACTTGTCATTTGGCTGAAGTTACTGAGTTTGGTATTTATGTATTATCCTATTGACCAAGTAAAATTTGTTCACCAAGGAAACTCAAAGCAAGAAAGCTTAATGGGTGGGTAAATGTATATTATTCTGGTTTTTTCTTAAATTGTAGATTAAAATTTTATTAATATAATAATTATTTTTTAATAAAAATTAGTTAAGATTTTTTGCACAAAATATAAGTTTATCTTTAGGGATATTGTATATAAATGTTATAGGGTTATATTTGTCTATTATTCATGGTCACCTGGATAATACCAAATTGGAAACATTTTGATTGAAAAATTGCTATAGGATTAAACTTAGGTATGTAGATACAACAATTTACTTTTATGTATGTGAATTTATTAACACTTATAAAGTAAGTTTATAGTTTTTTATAATAAAATTCTTGTAATTTCTCTAAACGCATATATTTTATTTGTATGTACATTAGAAGTTTTATTCATATATACTTTAACGAAAGCTTTTTAAAGTCATGGAAAATGATCTGCTAAATCAGGGAAAGTCATGAAAAGTCATGATTTGAAAAATTGAAAAATTTTATTTTGGGAGATAATGACAGCAGACCCTGTATGCAGGGTTGGAAAAAAATCATGATTGTTTTAAAAAGAATAAAAAAAATCAGATTTATTTGATTTAAATCAGATTTTTTTGATTTAAATCGGATTTTTTTGATTTTTTTCTGAATACTAATTTTAATTGTTGTTTTTATATTTTTTGCAATATACATAGAATAGTTTGTTATAAAAAGTCACATCTTATCTATCTAGTATATTTTGCACACTGATTACCTAAACTTAAATATATAAATTTTAATCTAAATACATTCTATTATTTTGTAATTGGATAGTGCAAACTCAATAAGATGTCAATTAAATGAACAAATTAAATATTCTTTTAATGCAAACTATTTATTTAAAAAACAAATCACAATTATTTTAAATATTTTTTTAAGTACCGAATTATGGATTTAATTGTTTCAATAAAAACACTCGCTTTGATGCTTTATCCACTCCTCATTGGTTACGAAGGCTAGAATGAACAATACCAAAAGAAGAAAACTGTCTTTCCATTCCAGCAGATGAAGCCACGGCTATTGTTATTTGGTAGGGAAACTAGATATCAAGTTTTGTAATACTCTCTTTACCTCCCATTACATAAAATGATTTCCATTAGTCATAATCAGTCATTGTACTACATACTTTCTGATGAACAACACCTAAATTCTTGGAAAGCACATGCTATCTATTTACACTTATTTACTTATTGGTATTACTGTGCTGACTGATTCCCAGTTCTCCTGTCTTTGGAATATAGGTTTTGAAAGAAGTGAAAAAAAATGATTTAAATCAATAATTTTTTTTAAAAAAATCAACTGATTTAAATCAACTGATTTAAATCATGCCAACCATGCCTGTATGTATATTATAATTTGATTGTAGTCACACATACACAGTGACACATTATTAAGTAAACCTGCTCATTTTTCATCCAATATTTATTATTTTTTTACTTTTTTACTAATGCAGATTATTGTATACAATGCTGTTTCACTTGGGTCCTTATTTGATACTGAGAACTCTAAAAATTATAAACAAAGCACTTGGAGAAATTTGGGATTGTTTTATAAAAACCTTAATTTCTAGTTTAGCATGCTATCTTCATAACACAGATTAACACAGATTGACATGTGGTAAAGTTTCAAAGCTTTTCATACATTACTTTTTACAGGATTATCCAAAACATATTCGTTTCTCTTCAATTTGTTGACAGTTCCCTATTGTGTTTCGGGAAAATTTCTTTGCTGAAATATATGACATGTACCCTTCTGTTTACACGCCTGAGGTTTCAGGATAATTCTTCCTGTATTTTCCTAGATATTCAACAAAATGTCTAAAATCGCAAGTGAAAACCTGTACAATTTCGATATTCGAAAAGCTAAAAAATCCTTTTAATGATCATTCATCATTTCGAACCATTGTAGTTTTTATGCTTTGTTTGACTCTAAAAAATCCCTTATGATTGATGAAAATTATGATTTATGGTAAATGCATCGAAAATGGGTATGCTATCAAAAAGGGGCCTAGTAATATATCAAAATTCCAATTTGTAAGGATCTTCTGTAAAGTTAAAAAAGAGTAATGGAAAGCTCCGAAATTTACACAGGGTTTTGAAATATTAGCATTTTATATCATTAAATGATCAAATTGCACAACGAATGATATTCCGCAAACAATTTTCATAAATATTTATATCTGGATTTTGGAATCACGAGGAATAAATATTGTGCGGGAACAGATAGATTGTAACAGTAAAAGTTGCAAGAAGTGAAAAAAATTGGTTTTCAAAACAGGAAGTCAGGGAATATTAAAATAAGATTTTTTTATTGCCAGACTGAACTGAGTCATGCTGCTACACTATTTAGTGATTTTTCAAGCAATAAATTATTGGGGCAATTTTTGCCCCAATTCTTCGGCGGGAATACCAGCAACAGGGTTTCAATTCCAGAGAGAATACCGTTTATGCTTTTTCTTGACGTTTTGTGGAAATTTTTCTAATACTACAGGAGCGAATTTCATCATAAGTAACCCACTACAATGATCTATTTAGGTGCAACTCATGTATAATATTCCACAAATGCATCGGGAGTTGCCCTAATTTCCATATATTATGAAGAGGATTTGAAAAGTTCTTGATTTAGTAGGAAAAAAACATCTAAAAACAGGAAAAAATAAAATTGGTAGCGGATTGCTTATCGCTGCGAGCTATTTTAAAAGTGAATTCAAACTAAACACATCACACAGAATAAAAAATACTTGAAAAGTTCTGCTCAAAATGTCTACAATGAATAAATATAAGTTGAAAATAGGTGTAACGAGATTTATTGTCCGCCTTTTTTTTTCACGGACACCAATCCAGTAAAAATTTTGTTGCATAATCCATTTTTAAAATGGCGCTCTCTCTCGATCTCTTTCAGCAGCAGGTATTTATATCATATACTTACACTTGTACCATTATTACGGGGCAAAATCAGAGTATAAGTTTGGTGGAGAACATTCAGGACTAGAATTTGACTTATTACATAGAAATTAAATTGGGGGAAGTGTCATCACGGACACCAATTCAGTGAACAAAAATTTTGTTGCATAATCCTTTTTTAAAATGACATCCTCTCTAGATATCTTTCACCATCTGGTATTTGCATATATCATCTACTTACACTTGTACCATTATCACAGGGAAAAATCAACCTATAAGCGTGGACGAGAACATTCAGGACTAGAATCTGACTTATTACATAGAAATTAAATTGGGGAAGCGTCTTCATGGGACACCAATCCAGTAAAAATTTTGTTGCATAATCCATTTTTAAAATGGCGCTCTCTCTCGATCTCTTTCAGCAGCAGGTATTTATATCATATACTTACACTTGTACCATTATTACGGGGCAAAATCAGAGTATAAGTTTGGTGGAGAACATTCAGGACTAGAATCTGACTTATTACATAGAAATTAAATTGGGGGAAGTGTCATCACGGACACCAATTCAGTGAACAAAAATTTTGTTGCATAATCCTTTTTTAAAATGACATCCTCTCTAGATATCTTTCACCATCTGGTATTTGCATATATCATCTACTTACACTTGTACCATTATCACAGGGAAAAATCAACCTATAAGCGTGGACGAGAACATTCAGGACTAGAATCTGACTTATTACATAGAAATTAAATTGGGGGAAGTGTCATCACGGACACCAATTCAGTGAACAAAAATTTTGTTGCATAATCCTTTTTTAAAATGACATCCTCTCTAGATATCTTTCACCATCTGGTATTTGCATATATCATCTACTTACATTTGTTTCATTATTACAGGGAAAAATCAGCCTATAAGCGTATACGAGAACTTTCAGGACTAGAATGTGACTTATTACATAGAAATTAAATTGGGGAATTGTTATCACGGGGTACCAGTTCAGTAAACAAAAATTTTGTTGCATAATCCTTTTTTAAAATGACATCCTCTCTAGATATCTTTCACCATCTGGTATTTGCATATATCATCTACTTACACTTGTACCATTATCACAGGGAAAAATCAACCTATAAGCGTGGACGAGAACATTCAGGACTAGAATCTGACTTATTACATAGAAATTAAATTGGGGAAGCGTCTTCAAAACTCTGCTGTCCGAATAACACCAGGAAGGAGATAGCCTAGAGGTAGCGTGCAGTGCATGAATCACGAGTTGCCGGATGTGAACACAGGCATTTGGAACATCTTGCTGTATATTCAGATAATATACAGAATAAATCTATTAGACTGAATATTCTGTCATTAGAAGGTAGGTGCATGGGTGTGAGGAAATTAAACTGGAGTCAGCATTCCTGATGAAGATTAAATGAATGTGAAGAAGATTAAATGAATGTGCGTAGGAGTTAGAGCGTATATCTAACACCCGCTACAATATGCGGAGCATTGCAATTTATCAAATCATATCCTACATAGTTTAAATTTTTTAATAGACATCTGTTATTATCTTTTTTAAAGACGATTCTTAAAATGTTTGAAATCTACTTAAACTGAATAAAATTATCCTCTTGAAACAAAATCGGCAAATACTCTTTCTTGTGTCCCCTTTCAGTTACTAGAAGTAAACAAATATCTGAATATGGTTGCAATACTGTGTTTTATGGGTTTCAAATATCACCGAGAAAAGTTCCTAATCTTTTATTTCCTATAAAAACTTTGTTTCTATCTTAAAAAGGTAAAACTTCGTGATGGGAATTTCTGAGTTGGGGAAAAAGCATTTTTTGATTTGACATGTCTGTTCCACCTGGAATTCCAGTTACATTTATCATATAAGAATATGGAACTATAATATGAAGAGTAATTTTGTATTCAAAGAAGTTGCATAAAAAAGAGAGAGGGTTTATGTTACAGTTAGTAACGTGAATAAAAAAGTAAAATTTTCCGAATTTTACTTTCTGAAAAAAATTCATCTGTTAATCATAAAAATATGATTATTTAATGAAGGTCACCCTTAAAAGTAATTAACCTAATTAAATCCTTGTTAACTGGTATTTTATCCCAGTACTGCACAGCGTCCTTATTTAAGTACAAGTTAGCACCGATACGGGCCCATATGGCAGCGAGATCCTCCAGGCTTCTCCCTGTGGTCGTTGGCAGGTTACAAAAATTGGGCCATCCCACAAGTCTGTCACTCTTAAAGTGCCCGGAGTTCCACAGGTGCAATCTGAGATCGAACGCAGTAGAGATGCCCTCGGAGAAGGAATTTGGAAAACTGCTGGATGAATCCTTGAGACCGGTATTAGTGAGGGTGGCGTGAACTCGCGAACCAAAAATGGACGGTGAAAAATTAGTAGAATTTAGCTCTTTGCATCTAGAGACGATAACCGAAAAGCCAAAAGAGGAGAACATGAAATTTAGAGAGGTTGTAGACGTAAACCTGAGTCTCAGAACCATCACTCAAAGGTCATTGTTACGAATTCTTGGCCTCCCTGGGGAGCCCCGTGACTCGGCTTGCTCAAAAAATATCCAGCTGAAACCTCGCAATAATGTCAGGGGTGAGAAAAGATCTAAACTAAGAACTTAAAACGTCAAATCAATAAAAAATAATTAAAAAATTTTTTTTTAATTTAAAATTAAAAAAAGATTAAAGGAGGAGGTGCTGAAAGCAGAGTAAAAAACAAAAATGAGCTGCGGTTCCCTCTGGGCGTGTGGTTCCTTTGGTTTGGCTGAGAAGGTTGTAACATTGCCTAGTCACTCATCATAGCACATTTAACCCTATTACGCCCTTCTCCGGTCTTGACCTGTGGTTGCTCGTGGTGGGAGACCGACTGTTTGGCTCTGAGGTAGGATTATCCTAACGGCAAAATGGGTAGATTCCCTGGGAGTCCAAGGGAAATTTGAATAAGTTCAAACTACACGTAGATTGGTGAAGGAGACTGGTAGAAAAAGCTGAAGACTAACCCAGAGGAGGGAGAGAAACCGAACCAAAAAATTAAAACTTATAAAAGGATTAAGATAATGGACTTACCCTTTCACGGTCTGAACTTTAGGGTGGAAAGAAAGGAAAGAGTGTAGTCACCTTTGGGGTGGTGAGATTGTTGTGTAGCCCCCTGTCGAGGATATTTAAGAACATTTAAGCTAGAAAGTTTGAACCATAATTTTTGGAATTTTTATGTTTTCTTGAAAATATTTTTTTTAATGAATTAATTCTCAAATTTTCAAGTATCTACTACTATTGATTATTTTCTCTTTTCAACTGATGTTTTATGTTTTCAAACATAAAAAATGAATTTATTTCTGTAAAACGTGCATCAGCTGAAATCATGACAAATAGCAATATTTATAATAAAACTTCCCTTTATAGTACTTTGTTTTTAATATGACTTAGGCCTTGTCTAAGTACCAATGCACAGTACCTTGTTCATATATGATAGCAAATAAATCTTTTATCGCGAAGTTTTCTTTTTTTCATGACATCATATTATGTTTAAAATAACAACACATCATAAATGAAGTCTTCCAGTTAAATTTAAATTTGTTTGAATTTCAAATTTTGCTTTATGTACAGTTGTCTATAATACCATAATGTCCAGAATATGCGAGATAATTACCAATATATAACCAGCAGCATTAGAGATTCACATGAATATACGGGCCTTAGTGGATTAAATTTGCATTTTAGTTGTTAATTAACAAACTTCTGCATACAGTTTTCAAATTCACCCTTTACAGTTCAAATATCTCACTGTAGAAATTTAGATACATTAAAGTTTGAAATGGTTTTTGAATTTTTCTATTAATGAATATCTTGGACGAATGTTGCAAAATATATGTGAAATATTTAGAGAATATATTAGTTTAACATAAGTGTGGTCTTTTAGAGTTAATTTCCCTCTTGCTTGCATACGAAAGAAATCATAAACTGACGCTGATTAATTCTATGGGTCAACCGATAGATACTTAATTGCCGTTGTTCTAAGCCTTTGAGATATCTCAATACTTTAAATTTTCGTAACACGTGTACACATTCCGCTTCCAGGATCTTGGAACCGGGGGTAACGGGATCGAAGCTTGCGTTTTCAAACGGTACCTCTGTAGGTCTGAGACATATGAAAAGAAACGAGGACGATTATTATGCTTGGCCCTGCTTCTACATAAGAAGACCCATCGGGGTACCGATTGGTTATGGCTCTGATCGTCGGTACCGGAGTTCGTGGGTTCGAATCCCACTATGGCATGGATGTTCGTAGCCGTTCGGAATAGGCTTTAAGCAGTAGGTCCCGGTCTCATTAGCCCTACTATGCAAAACAGTCTACACTTGCTCCTTTGGTGATGCTAAATGAGTAAATGCTTTGCTGATATCAGGCGCAGGCTTAACAAGTAAGCTAACCTGAGTAAATTAAAACAGTTTCCCATATATACAACAAGCAGATGTTCCTTAACCCCTTAACTGCCGCGGGCGTATATATACGTCTTGCGCAGTCAATGTTTTAACTGTTATGGGCGTATATATAAGTCTTATTGCAATACGTTTCTTAGTAAATCTCTGATTTTCATTAAATACACTCACTTACACAACATTTAACATATACAAGGTATACATATACTTAGTTAATCCATCCAAGTGCAAAGCTTATATATATGCGCTCGCGGCAGTTAAGGGGTTAATATGGGATATCCACTCCCCTAACTGCAATGGTTGCTTCGCCATCTCCGCATACTCAGAACCAGCTCGTCCAACATTTCTTACTGCAAGAGTGCCCATTCCGCAATCAACATCTGTTTGAGTTGTTGGGTGTTCTCCGGAGGATGTAGGTGTATTGCAATGAGTCTCCCCAAAGAATCCCACACATATTCGAGGGGATTTAAATCAGGGGAGACGCTGGCCAATCCGTTCAAGTGATATCTTGACTTTGCTTAAGTTTGGCACACCCGGTGTAGTTTTACAACGAACAGTGATAAGCAGCATACCGCAAAGTAACTGATAACTTATGAAAATCTATGCCCACAGCGGGATTCGACTCCTCAACCTCCGGTTCATAAGTGCAGCGGCCTACTTTTCGCTGTCGTTTGACTTGAATATATGGGGAGTGTATAAATATGCAACTACTGAAATTCCGTTTATATTACCCGTTTAATTATTAACTCGGAAAATACACTTAATGAGATTTAAAAGTTTCTAGTTGGTTAAAAAAGCTTACAAACTCCATGTAAAATAAAGAACAGTCATTCAATTTTAATGTATGGTCACCAAGATGGTCTCATCCTTCTTTCCGTAAACTCTGAATGTTTATTCAAGTCTTTTGTTGTGGATGGGCGTGTTCGCTAGTTCAAATCGATTGGTTTGTACTCCACAACTTTTTTTGTTAGTTAGTGTATTTTGGTACATATTTTTGGGTCATACTCCGAATACTTTTGTGTTTAATTCTTGCTAGGAATCTGGATGTTTCAGATGTTTCAAAACACTTGATTTTAACCCGTTTAAGTAAAAATACATAATATTATGTTACACAAACTTAGTCAAAAATGAAATTCGTAATATTATCGGTTTTTTTTGCACATTCAGGAAAAATTAGTTTTTGTGGTCTGGAACATTTAATTCTGTGTCATGCCCTATGATAGGTATATGTTTGTCCCACTAAGTAATTTTAAAGACAATTTTTTAAAGTAACTGTTATACCCTCTAGCTTCTATTCCTGATGATATAAGATAAAAGACAAATTGTACTGAGACTACATCAAAATGAATGAAATGTTGAATGGGGATAATGAATTATCCTTTAGTAACAAACATGATAGATTGTAAGCGTTTATTTTTTTTAAAAAATGTGACAAGATTCTTTTTTCTAATTTAGGGACACTTGTCTTTTATAGACCTATTTCGAAGTTCTCCGACGAACAAATGAATATACTCTTCAGAACGTCCTACATATATGTAAAGGATTATAAATAAGCCTTGCAAAACCATCTAGCTACACTGGTGTGCAAAACTGATGCAACAGGTGGGTTTTTTGCCATAACTCCACAAGAAATCATGCCGCAGATTTTTTTTACCATTATATTAGGTAATCGCCAGAAATGCGGCTAACTTGAGATTACAGCAAAAGTAGAATAAAGCTTTATTTGGAAATCGAACCCAAATCCATCGGATGAAAGCTCTAACCACATTACATTCCAGGTTACCCACTTGCCATTTGTATGATTATTATTTTAAAATTTTATATAGTTATTTTAAAAAACGAGTTCTGACTAGTTGAGGATCTCGATTCAATAAGAAATTGGGAAGCCATAGATACTATACATTGTCGTCCAACCCCCCCCCCCTATATTTGGTATTTTATTGCTAGTACGTAAAGGATGACGAAAGCATCGGCGCTGAAAAAGGAATGCAATGCATACGGTATGGAATCAAACAAAAACAAGCTTTATTGAACATAAGGTATCGTGACTCATGATTGTCTGTCCAAGAGGAAGAACAACAAGCAGAGCCGAACGCTGGTTGTGAGATAAAAAAAGACACATTCAAAAATGTTATGAAATTTTTTTCAGACTGTTTTTAGACTACAATTTTTTAGATTCAGAAGTTTTATTATGACTCATTTCATGATTTGAAATTGTAGACCGTAGCGCTCCAAATCAAACCAAACCAAACCGCTGAAAACTCAACTGCGTTCTTTCTAGCACAGCATTTTTATTTGAATAACTAAGAACTATGAAAGACATTTTATGTTTAGCATTAAAATAAACATAAATGAAAATGCATAGTAAAAGAGGGGATTATTTTTTTTTTATTTTAGTGAATATAAAATCATAGCTAAATAAATATTTTCCTCGGTATTATAGAATGTAGAATGACACTGAAGAATTTTAGAAAAAAGTTTTATTAGACATTGGTCTCTACAAACCCTTTTTTTATCAATCCTGTCTAACCAAAGCATTTTAAATAGAAGGAAAAAATCTGTTTGAGAATTCTTCGTATAAACCATAAAGAATCTTAAGTGTTTCAAATAAGTTTTGTTTGCTCATTACAACGTACCGCACCGAATTGGAATTTATAGCATGCACCGTTATTATGAGTTGCATTTGCATGCAACAGGCCAAAGGGTTTCTGGAATTGGTATCTCAGTACTAGAATCACTTGTATATATACTAAGCTAAGTACTAGATTCTGTGCCTGGCCCTAAATTGTGTGGTGCCGATAGTGCATATCTAGAGCATAATGGATTTCAACATTACATCAAACGTTTAATTATCGTACAGCAGGTTGATGTTGGCAAATAGCTACTGAATATCAGGAATATCATTTCATGACCCTTTCAAGGTGTATTTCATACTATCAGTTTGTCATTAAGCCTTTTGCTCACCTGAACTTACACGAGGTTAAGCATTTAAGTAATAAATATAGATGAGAGTAATTTTCAACAAACTTTTATTTTCAGTAGGATATTTTATGTCTCATATGTTTTGTTATTGAATATCACACATATTCAATACCAGACATTGAATAGTAAAATTTATTAACTAAAATTTCCTGACTTCACATAGTCAGTGGATACTTTGATGTTTACAACTAATAATATTTCAATTAATCTTACTATCAATTAAATATCAATCTTACTATTTAATCATGAGATACGACACAAATACAAAAATAAATGACTCATACACACGGTTTTTCACAGAACAAAGAAAAATAATTTAAAACAAAAAAAAATGTTTTTAAGAAATTGTGCACTTCGCTTTCTAAACGATTCAACTTTAGTAAAATAATAAATAGCTTCTTCAGTAATTAACAGTATGCAGTATGACATTAATGAAAGCATTTTAGAAATATGATATATTTCATTGTCATTTTTATCAGTAAAATCAAGGGATTTTCAAACTTTTTTCCAAATCTGTGTTTCTATATAGCAGACTTTAAACACATACAGGCTGTTTCAAAATTGGCCTGTATGTTTGAAAGATCAATAAAAACTAAACGGACAGGGATAGAAATACACAGTTTATTGCAATATGCTTGGTACAATATTAATTTTTTAGGTAGACAAAGGTTCAAAATTAGTTACAATGTTCCACAACAGATGACGCTGCAGTTTGGAAAAATCTAAGCTATTTTTAGAGACTTACTACGCATTTCATTTGTTTATTCATATATATTAATTTTATTTTCTATCATAGAGTCAAAAATGTTGGTACTAAAAAGTAACAGCTGCAAAATTAACTACTAAAATAAAGTAGAAATTAATTTTCTTTTATCTATGATTATTCTGCATTAAAACTTATTTAATGATATAAAAATGAATAAAATATTAAATTAATTAAGAATATAAAGGGTTTAAGTTTTTTTCTCAAAACTCTGTTCTTTCTATATTGCACACATTCTAACGAACCATTAGTATGCAAAATTTGAGTGTGTAGTCTAATCATTAGCTTAGACTAAACGCTTGGATCTTGCATATTAACAGGACCGTAATGAATTTTTGTAACTCTGGTTTCCAGTGACGTCTATCCAAATGAGAATAAACCAATTTTTTCTGTTTAACATAGATAATTTTAAGTAAAAACTAAGTAAAAGATTTTATTCTTTCATTTTTATATAAGGGAGCGAAGGAATTGAGTGCATACACAGAAAGTTTAATTAGATGTTTCCTCCTATTCTTAACCCTTTATATCCTGAATTAATTTGCCATCAACTTTCTTACTGCATTTTTACATCATTAGATAAGCTTGAATGGAGAATAATCATAGAAAAAAGGAAATTATTTTTTACTATATTAAGAATTTAAGGGTACTTTTTTTTCCAACATATATTTTTGACTCTATGATAGAACATAAAACATTAAATTACTAAAACAAATGTGCTTAGCACGAAGTACAGAAGTCTGTAAAAAATAATAGTACCAAATAACTGATAACAAACCACTAAATTTACTCAATTGAATAACACGTGTATGAACTGCACCACAAAATGTCTTTCGAATGCAGCATGCCAATTATAAAATGCCTACTATGCGAATAAAAAGGATTCCTGATTGGTGCTATCATTTCTTTTCTGCTGTAGGAGTTGAATCGTCCATGTCCTTGTGAGTACCGTCAGGAAAAATAGATTTATTAGGAATATATAGGTGTTTGATTGAAGCGATACTTATAAGTACCGTCAAGATAAAAATAGTTAAATAAACTCGCTTTCTTAAACTTTAGTAAATCCCCTGTATAATAATAGCCTAAATTGTCTGTCCTCGAATTTATGAAGCGGTTGTACCTGGAATGGATACAGGCTTCCATATTAGATTTTTAATGTTAGGGTTAACAAAATTCAAAGTGTGTTCGAAATCTTCCTCATCCCCCCCTTTTTCGAGCGTTTAATGCTATTATTTCAAGCCTTATTCTCCCTCTCATTCTATACTAAATTAATTATTGATAGGATGGCGAGGGCGAAGCGCAATATTTAAATATCTGGACTGTTTTTACTTGACCCTTATATATTCTAGTCATCCCTTCACCCCGTGTAAGCTGTATAAAATAGGTAGATTCTGCCCATTTGATCGTGTACTTCTGGTTGATAAGTTCTGTCCCCGACGTAGCCGAATTTTTCTAAATGTTTAATTAATTTAATAATTTCTGTTTTTTTTCTGAATTCTTATTCCTAAAGTTGTTTTATTATTTTTAAAGTTTTATTACTTTAAAAATAAATATTTAAATTTTACAAATTTTACGACTTTTACTATTTTATTTTATTAAATTCACGTAGTATTACCATTATTATATCAAGCCCCCATTTTAAGAGCAGGCGATTGAATATATCAATTTGTCACACAATAAATAGGTAAAAAAAAACCAATTTTTTCTAGCATTATGACGTCATTCCTTTAACCATCTCATTTAATCATTTATTTTAGATTATTTAAATATCTTCTGCATTATTTACAGACGTTTTATTGCTAAACTTAGATATTACGTAAATAATTTTCTTAAGGTAATATTTTGTTGCAAAATAATTCTCAGCCAAAAAACAAGCCATTTTTTTTACCTGCCTTATACGGTACTTTACAATTCTGGAAAATTAAAACTTTTACTGATACCATCATATGATGGGCTATATGCTAGTAATGCGAAGACCAACATTATACCTTTCTTTAACTTTTTTGTCATCAATCAATCATCAGATATATTTCACTGCCATTTGACGTACAAAAATCAAAAGATTTTTTTACAAAGTGCAACACAGAACCATGTTTAAGGTTGTATGCTAGACATAAAAAACAGAAGCTATATACTTTTCCCTCTTACAAAGAAAAAAAAATCGTAAAATCATTTCAATCCATATTCTATTTAACTGAGGATTTCAGTAATATCAAAGATATTAAAGGTGACAGATAGGCTGATACCCTTTCTATGGAAGAGATGTTTTTTACAAAATGGAATTTTTGAAACATTTTCTACGTATACTTTGTATTTAATGTAAAAAGCATTCTATTTTCGAACCTAATTTCTTTACGTATCTTTGACATGCAGTCAGTTTTATCCCAAATGCTTTATTTCCGTTTATACGACAGTCTGTCAATCACTAGTCAGATTTGAATAACGGTTGCTTTTAGAAATGAGATCATATTAAAATGTAGCGCGAGAAAGAACTAAATTCAAAAATGAAGATTTTAGTTTGAATGTATATGATTGCACACATGCTAACTGAATAAAATAATCCGTCTGAAAGATGAACTTGTTCATATTTATGAGATCATATTGAATAAACAATTTTTTGTATTTCTTTAATTTTCATATAGTAAGTGAATATATTTTATTTAGACCTAAGGTTACAAAATAACGTAGTAAAACTGGTTTTAGAATTCTTAATGGTTCAATTAATGGTCCGTAGCGCTCTAAACCAAATCAATCTAGACTAATTGATGGTACATTTTGTCCTTATTAGCTCGAATCTTAGTTAGTGCAAGATCTTCATTTTATTATAGTTAGTTTTGTATAAGGGAAATTTAATCGACTACAAAGATATTGCTTCTGGAATGTTCGGTTTGATTTCCTAACATGTACAACTGGATGAGCAAACTATAGGGGTTCTTTGAACATTTGGGAGAGTTTATGATCATCTTTTGTTTGGGACAATCGTGTAACACAAGATCTTCAAACTCGAATGAATAAAGATGGAGGTTTGCAATAGAAGTAGACTTGATTGTGTTAAAAAGCCCTTTATACTATCATTTAGACGTAATCCATAAGTTTGCAGATCTTTAGTAGAATCATTGTTCATATTTATTTTGAATTGTTCTTGTGCTGACTATTAATTGCTTGATGCATATCCTCTAATCTATTCTACAACATCTGGTAAATTATCGGCATTAATATGCCAGATAATTCTTTAAATTTCGACTACGTTAATAATATTCAGTAGAAATAGAATAAAAATTCCCAAAAGTTATTGAGTATTTCGATCGACAAAATACTTACCATTTTCGAAATGTGATATCACTGTATTTCTGTAAGCATTAAAATATTAGGTTGGGGTAAAAGAAATCTATTATTTTTGCATAAAATTAATGACTTTATTTAACATGTTTCGGATTGTCCAATTTGGGTCAAATATGCACCGTTTTTTTTTGTAAAATGTGTTGTCATTTTAAAGGTAGCTTCATAATGCCTCTCTCATAGAAGACTTGGTCCTTATTGGTGAAAAACTCTAGTAATCGATTTTCACACAATCTTATTTTTAAAAATTCAATTCTGGTACTTGATACAGTTAAAAAGGAAGTGGAAAGTAAAATTGATTTAAAGTATTTATCTTTAAAGCTATTTTTTCACTACGACGGGCCTGCCTGTGTGAGGTGATCGATCAACTGAATGAACCAAACAAAAAACAGTAAAACAAACTTTTAGTGTGAAATCAATTAATTACTTTTTCACTCAAGCTTCCTTCCTTAAACGATTACTCAAAGAAAAAAACGGTAGGGTGACAATGAAGGAAGAGCTTTAGAAAAATGATAGATTTGACTGTCAATTTAACCTGTAGTATTGCAGAATTTTTGCCTTATTATCCAAAGCTGTATTAGTATATGAAAGCCATAAAACAAAGGAGAGTTGTAAACTTTACCCGCTTTCAAAACAGATCATAAAATGTATTTAATTCCTTATTAAGTGTAACTGAAAATATTTTGAATTTTCTGAGAGTAAAGGTGTCAGCTATGCAGACATCATTTCCATGCAAGCCAATCGGCTACTTTTGTTGTGGGTATTTTATAACATGTAATTCATTATTCCCCTTTTCAAAAAATAATTTATGATGAAATTTAAAGGTTTGATTTCCTAACATGTACAACTGGATGTTATTACATGATATATTATTTAACTCTAATATAAATGACCGAACGATGCTCTTGATCCCAATTTCTTATAACCCTGGAAGTTTTGCAATGAGAAAAAAAGGTGGTAATCGCTTGGTGCCAGGTCCAGACTATATGGTGGATACATTGAAACGTCTCATCCAAGCTCCCTGAGTTTCTAGCGAGTCACTACAGACGTGTGTAGCCTGGCATTGGCCTGATGGAACACAACACCTCTTTTGTTGGCCCATTCTGGCCGTTTCTGGTCAATCGCTAGCTTCAAACGGTCCAGTTGTTGACAGTAGAGATTTGAAATTAGTGTTTGGCCATACGGAAGCAACTCATAATAAATGATTCCCTTTCAGTCCCACCAAATACACAGTAAAAGCTTCTTGGCCGTTAGTCCTGGTTTGGCCACCGTTTCTGCTGCTACGATCATTTTCACACAATATTGTCATATTAGACCCATTTCTCATCCCTAGTCACCATCTGTTTAAGAAATAGGTCGATTTCATTCAGTTTGGCCAAGGCTTCGCAGACGGAAATTCGATTATGTTTTTTGGTGTTAATTGGTGTGGCACCCAAACATCGAGCTTCTTTTTGAATCCAACTTTGCGTAAATGGTTTAAAACTGTTTTATGGTTGATCTTTAGCTCCTGGACGATGCTACGACTACTAACATGCCGGTCAACTTCGATTATTTCTGTGATTGTATCGACATTTTCTACGACGGGCCTGCCTGTGTGAGGTGTATCTTTAACATCAAAAATGCCTGAACAGGAATCGACGTCACAAAAATTGCACTTAATTAGCTGTTACAGTATCGGCACCATAAACATCATTCACAATTTCAGCCGCCTGGCTTGCATTTTCGCCTTTATCAAAGAAAAACTGTAAAATGTACAGAATTTTCTCTTTGTTGACTTCCATTTTTAACACCCTGTAACTCACAACTGAACGGACCAAACAAAAAACAGTAAACAAATCTTTTAGAGTGAAATGTCACTTTAACAATGAACATAAATTTGAAATTGTTTGATTGATACTTTATGAGATATGAATCACTACAGCAATCTACCGAAATAAAAAAATAGATTTCTCTTTCCCCAACCTAATATAAATTTTAGTGGTGTAAAGTTTATTTGTTCAATACGGAACTGTCCTCTTATTATACCTTTACCTACATAACGTAACTGGTAATTAAAAAAACATTTTTAAAATCATTAAGTACTTGCTATTAATATTTTATATCTTCATTTCAATATCTTAAACTAATACTATCACAAACAACCGTTTTTTAATTGGTAGAGGTGCGTACTTATTACCAGTTCCCGGGATGAGGAAAATATTTCACTCCTTGAATAAACACTTGAAAAGACCGTGAAAGTTATTTCGCTAAAAAAATCGTCTGTGAGATGTTTAAAATTACTTGTGGCAGAAAAGGGGAATTTGACGGATACAGGCGAATTCATGCGAATAATTAAATTAGTTTGAAGATAACAGGGTAAGACAATCGATCCAACCCGATAAAGAAAGAACGAAAGAAATGTGGTACTTCATTAATAAGATGATCAAAGTGCATCCGGGATGAAATTGTTATTGCCGTCAATAAAATGTCTCTCGTTTGACACTGATTAAAAGAAAATCTAAGTTGCTGATTATGCAGGTGTTAGAAAGATATAAAATATTGTGACAAAGATTGGTGAAGTAATTGGGGAAGAAACAAGTTAGAAATGGCCAAATAGAAAGGAAATTGTTGTACGGGGATTTTGCCCCCACAGGGCATAATGAATGCTTTCCATTAAAAGCTTACCTTTTAATAGGTAGGTAGATAAAAATGCGAAACATTCACTTCTCATTTTGTTTATTGCATCGAAGATAAAAGGAGAAGCATGTTTTATTTAAGGTAAGGATCATAGCTATAAAGAATTTTTTAATTAAATCTTTATGTACATTAATGTGTATTAAAAGATAACATGAAAGCAAAATATTTGGTTTAACGATATTTTGTTAAACATTGTTGATAAAAATATTTAGAGTCGTTATAGAGAAAGACTTAGTAAAAAATTATTTTCTGCATGGTATAGTCGTGGCAAATGAACTGTGACTTTTAAAGAATTGCACGTAAGATAGTTAGGTTCTCCGGAAATGTGAATTATCTAATTCATCTGCAAAAGCCTTATATACTAACAAAACTATATTTTGGTGTGGATTAGTGTGATGAATATCATTACTGTCCACATTTGATTCAGTCACAGAAGTTGTTTAACGGAATTTGCGGTAGATAATTTTTAAATCGTTTCACTTAATATCGGACAAATTGTGCTATTTTCCGGTGTGATGTAATAAATGAAGTATGAACTATGTTAACACATTATATGCGGTCTTGACGAATGTGTAATACACCGTGAAAGTGTATAATACGGTAATAAGTGTATAGTGTGGTAATAAGCGTGTAGAGGAGAAATACCAGGAAAAAAATAGTGGTGATCTCCCTTTCCCGCTGATAACACACACCCTGCGCAAAAGAGAGATTACTTGCTCCCGCAGGTAACGATTGGCACGCCAAGTGGGTAATCGCCAGTTCCCGCATGTAATGTGTTGACTGTGCAGTTTTTGTAGAATATCTTCATCTCTCGGGCCTGAGCAAAGGGATTCTCTTTTGCAACGATAACTGCCTCAGTTAACTGAGTAAACACACAGTTCACTATATTCACTCTCAGCTTTAGACTTGGCTGGAACAAAGAAGATAGTCTGAAAAAGAAGCTCTTCTTTGTTTCTTTTGAAACTTACTGGCCTGGTCACTTCTTGAGTTTTCGGATATGCATAACATATAATCAAAAGATGATGCATACGAAATAATATTTCATCTATTTCATAAGCAGAAAGCTTTTGAGCGTGATGCGAAACGTGAGTGTTTTGTGAAAACAATTTAATAACCTACGATCTGCGAAAGTGAAAAAAAATTAATGATTCCTAAATAGCTTTACTCGCTTTGAATTTTGCTAACACTAACTCATCAAGAATCCGATATGGATGCCTTTATCCAACAGCTAATGTTTCGCTTTTGTCATCTATACACATTGAACGTAACTGACAAGACTGATAAAAAAGCTGTAGGATCTCTGAAAATCGCTATTATGAAACTAGCATAAATTCCGTCATATGACAGGATCAGCAAATTCTTTAATTTTCCAGAGTTGTAAAGTACCCTATGAGGCAGGTAAAAAAATGGTTTGTTTTTTGCATGAGAATTATCTTGCAAGCTTCATAGATTAGAGGACAAACGGACAAATGCTATTATTATATAGGGCATTCCCTGGAAACACATTCTTATCAAAAAGTTTTATTTCTCTTTTGGAAACTTGGAACATTAATTTCATAGCCGATTGGCCCAAATAAAAAAGATAGATAAACAAAATTGCTTCAAGATGTAGGTTCCGGTTTCATTAGCCCTCATGTTGCAAAAAGTAGACCGTAGCACTCCAAACCAAACCAAATATAAAAGAAAATTATTTACGTAAATCTAAGCTCAATGATAAAACTTATGAAATAATGCAGATATTTTAATAATTTAAAATAAAAAGTACAAATTAAGTGCAAATAAGATTTTTAAACTTGTTTGTAATTGAATTTTGCTCTTTCTTTTACATTTTTTGTCTTCAAAGTTTAAGTCATAATGCAAGAAAAAAATGTTATTTTTACCTATTTATTATGTGATAAATTAAAAAATTAAGCCCCTGCGCTTAACCGGGGAAAATAGGGTTTGAAATAATGGCCTCAAACTCACGAAAAGAGGTTAAGGTCTGGATTTAGAACGTTTTAAAGACAACAGTATATTTCAATGGGATATGAAGCATATTTATAGCTATTTATTTTAGAATTGGTTCGATAGTTTAGGAGAAGATAAATGAGGAACTAAAATACGACTTTTCTTGTTTTCCAGGTCCAAACAATGCCATACACTGATATGGTAGTATTTGGTTTGCACAAGAGGGCTAATGAGACCGGGACCTACTTCTTAAAGCCGATTCCGTTTCGTAAAAATGCACTAACATTTTCATAAGCCTAAAGAACGTTTTTTAATTGAAAGATGCAAAATGTAAAGTGGAGTATATGAAAGATGATCTAAATGCCCAAATAAAAAAGATAGATAAACAAAATGACTGGTTTGGAGCACTATAATCTTTTGTTTGCGAACAATGCGATAGAAAATATGTATAAGACATATAGTATGTATTTCCACGGAATGCGCGCTCCACCCCAAACCAAACACCCCTTTTTTACCATAAATTATGGTAGAAAATAGGAAGAAACACTTCTGGGAATGAGGAACTAAAATACGACTTTCTTGTTTAAATATAAATTCCATAGTTAACTGGTAAAACTACATTTAGCACTTATTGAATAAAATTAATCTAAAATTAAATGCCATACACTGATATGGTAGTATACGCATTGAACTTAACTGACAAGACTGATAAAAAAGCTATAGGTTTGCTTTTGGTTTGGAGCGCTACGGTCTACTATGTATTTTTGTAATTTTCTTATTAGGCAAGACAAAACGGCTACGAACATCCATGCCATAGTGGGATTCGAACTCAGAAACTCCGGTACCGATGATCAGCGCCCTAACCAATCGGCCAGCGTTCGGCAAAAGGGTGTAGGAAAAAACTGCATTTCCTAATTACATTTTGTATTTCTAATTGTCCAGTTCTTTTACTCAGCCTATCTGAGTATTTGAACCTATAGAGTGTGGGCCATTGTACTTTATAGCAAAAATGTAATTATAGAGCCTTAAATTTAGTAAATTAATATTACTAATGTTTTATTTTTTTAATTTATGAGTAATATAATACATTTTCAGAAAATAAGACCAATATCAATAATCTAAATAGATTCGAAAGGTTTCTAGACCTTGTTACAATTAATTATATTGACGTAAACTCATATTCTATGCTCATTTACCTCAGATATGAACTTCTTGACAGTGGATTATTTGAAAACAAGACAAAAGATTTTAACTACTTATGTGCAAAGTATATTTCATCTAATTACGTACAATTGTAACGGGAGGCCATTATGTATTTTTCATATTTTTATTACTGGACTTGATTGAGAACAGGTGCTCATTTATACTTGCATGCAATAACTAACAACAATGGAAAAAACATTTACTGGCAACTTGCCTAATGGGAGTTTAGAGTGTGACTTCAGAGTCGATTTAATTTATGATAGCAGTTGGTTACCCCTTGCTCTTACTTGCGATGCATATTGCTATTAGCGTTTATTTAAATAACTAAATTTTTAAGCACATGCATGATTCAGTTCTTTATATATTGAGAGTGTCCCAAAACGACTGCATAAACTCTAGCTAGATTCCTCGCACAGCTAGATTCCTCGTTGGAAGTACCTAAAAACTGCCCAAAGAAGCATTCCTGTACGATACATTAAGAGAAAAATACGAAAAACAAAGTATGACGTCAATGACGGTACAAGGAAAATCACTTTATTGGACATATCAACAACAGTATTTGCATATATTTCCAGACGATAATATTTAAAACGTTCACCGTGCATACCGCGTTATGCATGAGCGCGATCCATGGAATGAGGTTAAGCTGCCGTTGAACTGGTATTTAAAAGGCTGCATCTTGCTACCGATAATCTTCGTATGGTGGCCATGTATTCCGTTCTTGACTACTGCGACATGTACCTGATGTACGGCTGATGTAATGGAAATGCCTTACGAACTGTTAGTGAGTATGCCCGTCCATATACTGCTGTTGATATGTTCAATAAAGTGTTTTTTCTTGTACCGGAAGTGACGTCATACTTTGTGTTTCGTATTTTTCTCGTAAACTATGGATCATACAGGAGCGCCTCTTTGGGCAGCTTATATGTACTTCCAACGAGAAATCTATCTGTGCAGAGTTTATGCGGTCATTTTGGGACACCCTGTATATCAGCATAGTTTAAAATTTTAATATTTGTTGTCAATCAGGTTTGAGGTTCATTGAGATTCTAAGCGAAGTTAGTTTTCAGGTCACCTTTTACAATATGTCAAGAATCTTCTTTTTGTCGAACGTTGTTAGTATTATGTCTGCAAGATAACGCCATTAAAATTTATTGTTTATCAAGGAAAAGCAAGTAATTAATGCATTTTCATTTTTAAAAGTGATTTAGAGTCAAATGTACTGAAATTCTGAAGGTATTTTTTCACAAACATAAAGACAGGCAATATATTATCTACAAAAGTTGAGATTATTTTTAAATCATTAATTCTGTAACCTTTTAGAGAAGCTTATAATAGTTATGTACTTCAGTTACTACCTAAACAATATCTGTGTAATTTCTAAGATAAGGGTATTTTTTTCCTGAAGATTAGAATAAGAAACATTATCAAGTTTACAAAATATTCATATATTGGTTTACTTTGAAGTTCTAGCATTTTGCGTAATACCTAATTTTAGACCAATTTTTACCTTACATAAAAGAATTAATAACAATTAAAAACTAATTATATTTAAGTTTTCCGTAGTTTTACACCCCATTTCACCATAAAATTTGTATTTAAAGTGAATATTCAATATATTTGATGACTGGTTTGGAGCACTATAATCTACTTTTTGCAACACGAGGGATAATGAGTCCAGGACCTACTGCTTAAAGCCGAATCCGAACGGCTACGAACATCCATGCCAGAGTGGGATTCGAACCCACGAACTCCGGTTCCGAAGGCCAGCATACTAACCATTTGACCATCAATATATTTGAAACCATGACCACTGAAAGTAGGCGGATACCTTTAGTTTTTATTCCCAGAATACTAGGCCGGAGTATGACATACCCATCATCTCACGTTTTTTAAGGAAGGTTACCAATCTTGCTTTAAAATGGAATATTCCAAAGTGTAGATGACTTTAAAGTTATAACCTATGATGTGAAAGTTAAGATTATTTTGAAGTCATTAATTCTGTAACCTTTTAGAGAAGCTTCTAATAGTTATATACTTCAGTTCCCATACCTAAACAGTATCTGTTTTATCTCTAAGATAACGGTCTTTTTTTCCTGAAGATTAGAAGAAGAAACATTATCAAGTCTACGAAATATTTACATATTGATTTACTTTGGAGTTCTAGCATTTTCCGTAATACCTAATTTTAGACCCATTTTCACCTTACATAAAAGAATTAATAACATTAAAAAACTAATTATGTTTAAGTTTTCCGTAGTTTTACACCCCATTCCATGCCGAACGATGGCCGAATGGTTAGAGTGCTGGCCTTCGGAACCAGAGTTCTTGGGTTCGAATCCCACAGTGGCATGGATATTCGTAGCCGTTCGGAATCGTCTTTAAGCAGTGGGTCCCGGTCTCATTAGCCCTCGTGTTGCAAAAAGTAGACCGTATATTTATACTTATTTATCTTAGAATTGGTTCGATAGTTTAGGAGAAGATAAGCTTTACACCCTTTGATTTTTGCTAAGCCTAACTCATCAAGAATCCAATATGGATGCCTTTGTCCATTACAGGTCCAACGGCTTCATAAATAAGAGGACAGACGGACAAATAACTTGTGCTATTATATGAGAGATAATGAGTCCTGGACCTACTGCTTAAAGCCGAATCCGAACGGTTACGAACATCCATGCCAGAGTGGGATTCGAACAAGTGTTACTTTTCCTTTGGAACTTACGACCATCAATATATTTGAAACCATGACCACTGAAAGTAGGCGGATACCTTTAGTTTTTATTCCCAGAATACTAGGCCGGAGTATGACATAACCATCATCTCACGTTTTTTAAGGAAGGTTACCAATCTTGCTTTAAAATGGAATATTCCAAAGTGTAGATGACTTTAAAGTTATAACCTATGATGTGAAAGTTAAGATTATTTTGAAGTCATTAATTCTGTAACCTTTTAGAGAAGCTTCTAATAGTTATATACTTCAGTTCCCATACCTAAACAGTATCTGTTTTATCTCTAAGATAACGGTCTTTTTTTCCTGAAGATTAGAAGAAGAAACATTATCAAGTCTACGAAATATTTACATATTGATTTACTTTGGAGTTCTAGAATTTTCCGTAATACCTAATTTTAGACCCATTTTCACCTTACATAAAAGAATTAATAACATTAAAAAACTAATTATGTTTAAGTTTTCCGTAGTTTTACACTACATTTCACCATAAAATTTGTATTTAAAGTGAGTATTCAATACATTTGATGGCTGGTTTGGAGCACTACAGTCTACCTTTTGCAACACGAGGGATAATGAGTCCGGGACCTACTGCTTAAAGCCGAATCCGAACGGCTACGAACATCCATGACAGAATGGGATGCGAACTCGGTTCTGAAGGCCAGTATACTAACCATTCGACCATCAATATATTTGAAACCATGACCACTGAAAGTAGGTGGATACCTTTATTTTTTATTCCGGGAATACTAGGCCTGAGTATGACATACTCATCGCCTCACATTTTGTAAGATTTCTTATCAATCTTGCTTTAAAATGGATATATTCCAATGTGTAGATGATTTTAAATTTATTACCTTTGATGTGGAAGATCGGTTGAGAGATTCTAAAAATATATTTTTCATAATAGTCTCGAACATGTATGTCATACCCTGCGAGGATATTTCTGTTATATTTCGTAAGCATGGAAACATGTTTTAACCCCTTGACGTGCACGCTCGAGTTAACTCGAGCTCGCTAAACTGGCCAAACTGGGCACACTCGAGATAATTCGAGCAGTGTTGTACTTTAAGTTGCTGTAATTGTTCACACTCGAATGGAATCAACAATTAAATATAACAGTGTAAAAGCAAAATAAAACAATCGTTTTATTGATATTTCTTATTTACACGGAATTGTAAGTTATATTTGACTATTTTATTCAATGTTATCAAAATCTAAAATTGCAATAAAAATTTTGATTATTTTTGTATTTTTGTTATTTTCTTGGCAAGACAACGTTCTAAATTGTGTTTTTTTACATTACAAAAATTGATTTTTTTGGCCGACCTTTTACAAAAAAATTGTGTATTAATGGATTAAATACTTTTAGGGTGCTTGTTATTGTAGTTATGATTTGGAAATGCGATATTTAAGAACATTTTAGGACATTGTTTCTTCGAGTCAAGATATTTTCAATGAAAAAGAATAAAAAACAGATGAGGAGAAATTCAATATTAATTATAACTCATCTGTTGATGTCTAAATGGATGAAGAAATGGAAAACGATGATTCAAATAAAAATGATTATTTTCAGGGAAACTGACCAGAAGTAATAAAGAGAAATCCAATTCTAATCATAGGATATCTGTAAAAACCGCTATTATGAAAATAGCATATATCCCGTCATATGACGGGGTCAGAAAAATCTTTAATTTTCCAGAATTGCAAAGTACCCTATGAGGTAGGTAAAAAATGGTTTGATTTTGGCTGAGAAGTATCTTACAACAAAAAGTAATTGATGATTAAATTTAAAATTATCGCATATATACCTAATCTACTATTTAACTCAGATATAAAAGAAAATTATTTATGTAATATCTAAGTTCAGTGATAAAACGTATGAAAATAATGCAGACGATATTTAAATAATTTAAAATAAAAAGTGATTAAATGAGATGGTTAAAGGAATGAAGTCATAATGCAAGAAAAAAATGTTATTTTTACCTATTTATTATGTGATAAATTGATAAAATTTATTCGCCCGCTCTTAACCAGGGAAAATAGGGCTTGAAAAATAATGGCCTTAAACGCTAAATTAGTTGGTGAACAATGCGATAGAAAAATATGTATGGAATATGTATGGTCTGTATTTGCGAAGAATCCAATATGGGAAAATATGAAGAAATACTTCTGGAAATGCGATACCCAAGTAGGGATTCCCTGGAAACACATGCGTTTCAAACTTCATAACTTTGAAGACAATATTGGTATTAAACATCAGTTAATTTCATATTTCGGAGTAAATATGGTTGTAATTCGATAGTCGTAAAAACGGTTTTCCTAAAACTTGTGGCATAAAGAACATTTTTTAAGTGAGATATGCAAAATATAAAGAAGAGTATATGAAAGATGTGCTAAATGCCCAAATAAAAAGGATAGATAAACAAATATTATTTTTATATATTTTAGTAGTATTTGAGTATATATTTTAGGCTAAATTGTAAAAGTTATCGTTGCAGAGTATAGGAATGCACAAATTAAATGCAAATAGGATTTTTAAACATGTTTATAATTGTATTTTGCTCTTTCTTACACATTTTTATCTTTAGTCAATAGTTTTCATGGTATGCAAGTGTCGACTACCGGAGATTCAGATGACTCCTATGTTGCCGGCTACGTCAAGTTTCTTGCGTGTTAAAATATAAATTCCACAGTTAACTGATAAAACTACATTTCGTACTTATTGATTAAACTTAATCTTAAATTAAATGTTAAACAGTGATATGGTAGTTCATAGCTCATCGTCTCTAATCGACTATAGGGAGATACTTTGAAGACATTACTGAAGTAAAAAGTTTCGAATGGGAAATAAGCTTCATAACTTTGAAGACAATATTGGTATTAAACATCAGTGCTAACATAGAATAATCGAGATTTAGTGTTTTGATTTTATTTTCCTTAGAAATACTTCAATTCATAAAAAGTACAGAGCTGTGGTAGCTCAGTCTGCAAAGGCAACGATCTTGCGAGGTTGAAACTGAGAAGTTGCGGGTTCGTAACCCGAGCCGGCTTAAGATCCGCCGTGTTCGTTAAAGGTGACTGGGGTAAGATAAAGATTTATCCAACAAATTGTTAAAAGGCAACCAAATGTTGTATTCAGGTGAAGAACTCTCGTAAATAGCTAACTATGAAATAGCAACGTTATTAAACTTTTACGGTGCCAGAAATATGCGACTCTATTAGTTGCGTATCGATTTATATAGAGTACCCACTTGTCGAGGTCCTAAAACAGTCTCGATAACTATTTTAAGACCTCCACTTTATGTCAACTTTAGTCTTACGAAACCATAGGAAAAGAAAGGAGAACATATCATAATCCTGATATATCTTTCCAAGGCCAGGCAAAATAATTTATCTTTCCAGAAACCCAAAGATTTCGCAGCAGTAAATAAAGTATTTAACGAATACTGAACTGCCTTTTACTATTATGACTAACAGTTTATAAAACAGCATTGGAGAATAATACTTTGGTTTTCAATCAATGGGCTTGAAAATTTAATATATTATTAGTAATATATGTATAAAAGAAGATTTGAATATGAAAAGTTAATATTAATTAATTTCGTAGGTAATAAATGTTTTAAAATTAGCTCAACTAAAAAGGTTAAATGCTCATACTTTTAACAAATATTATTTTTATATATTTTAGTAGTATTTGAGTATATATTTTAGGCTTCAGAATAAGTTTTGTTATATTTGATAGTCAATCTAATTTAGTCAAACTAAAAATTAAACAGACTTCTTAAACAGTCTTAAATTGTAAAAAAAAAATGGAATAGAAAAGATAAACTAAATTTATTCAAAATAAATAGTTGGTAGAGCCTCCAAGAGAGGCAATTACAGCACGAAACCTCCGGGGCAAACTTTCCACAAGCCCTTTGTATTACAGCAATGTGTTTTAAATGTAAATGAACATAAACAAACTATTAAAAATAAAACTAACGTTTAATTTACTTAAAACATACAAAGAAAAGGTTTAAGGCAAATAAACATGGCATAGAATTCTTTAAACTGGTAACTTAAACTGTTAAACAATATTACTACTAGTAAAAGAAAAACATTGAAAACGATTACAAAAATGAATACATTTGACCTTGCTTAAACTTAGGCTAACCCAGAACCAGGCACGAGCAGAACCTCATAAAGCGAAGTTGTTTTGCACCCCCTCATTTCACAGATCGACTTCTCAAGCAACAAACAAGTTAAAATGTGCCGCTTAAGTAAGAACTTGTATTATTAAATTCGTTGGGATAAATTTCCCTTACCCAATTAGAAGCTGACTATTTTATGGAGTTGAGAAGTCGGCCTGGCCAAAGGTTAGATAAAGACACGTACTTTTGACTAGTATTTTGTGTATGAGTGAACAAACCAAGGTGTTTCATTTGACAAAAATATTATGATAAGTATTTCTGGAAAATATAAAAAGTAAAATAAAGAATACGAATGTAAAAGTGACAGTGCAGTAAAATGCAGAGGACTGACAGCTCTCGACTTGATTTGAAACTTGAAGTTTATACTTCTATAAGAAGACAATTTCTAAAATATGGGTATGATGTAGCCATAGACCACTTAGAGTACATTACCTTGTTCTAAGAATTACTGTAAGATACAACTTCTTTTTACAAACCGCTTCTTATACTTGCATATTAAGGTATGGAGAAAACTGATACCTTACTTATCTCAGGTAGGAAAGAAAACAGAATAAAGTTGGTCATTTTTTGATAAATTACTCTAGGCGGCTACCACATATAGAGCGGATTGGTTTTGAGGGTAACATATTGTTCTTTGGCTATGAAAACCTTGATTTCCAGTTCAGGTGCATCCACCGGTTCTTGAGCGGATAAAGACTCTTTTGAAAAGGCATCGAAAGTTCAGTTTTACTTTGTTTTCACTTCTGTTTCATTTGGCTTTGAAAGGTTACACCACGTGTCTTTTCACCCTTTCCCTGAATACATCTTCAAGGACACATTGTCTTAAATTTCGCAGAACATCTGAATCTAATTCACTGCACTACACATTCGGTTGTCACACCCTCTCAGTTTCAATCGGCTGCTCTGAACTTCGCGACGCTGAAACAAAATTTGCTCTAGTGCATCGCTTAGTTTCGCGATCTAACTCGTCCCAAAATTCTACGAAAATAAAATAATTACAAATCTTATTACTACCGAAATAGGCCAAGAAAATTATTAAAAACGACATTGAGACAAGGTATAATAGATACAAAGAAAAAATCCATTGGTACCATACAAAACCTTGGTTAACCTCATGTGATTTCCATAGTTCATCCGGCAGAAGATTTAATGTTTTGGGGATTTTAAAATAAACGCAAGTTAGAAAACTCCGTTTGGTCTGAAAAAGTGGCATTTTTATGGTAATATACAAGCGAATTAAATATTTATCTAATATTAAATAGTATTCATAAATATAGGTATGTGATATCCTTAGTCTACTTAAGGGAAAAAGAAAGATGATCCAGCAGAGATTTTAATGTTATGATGATTCAAAATTTGACGCAAGTTAAAAAACTCTGCATATGAAAACTTAACATTTTTATGGTCATGGATAAAAACGCAAATATGCAATGGTATTAAATGGTTAAAACAGACGCAAGTTTTTGTTCCAGAATTATATAGCTGAATACTTTTGCGGTAAAAGTCATCAAAGTTCCATTATGCTTTATTTTCTGGGCTTAAATTGCTTTTCAGATAAGCAGGAAAGAGTCATTATCTAACAATCAATGACATATGCCATTTACTACATAGAAATTTTTGTACACTTGAAAATACATTTTCGTGTTTCCCTATTCTTTTGAAAAGGTAAATCAATTGCAAACTCTTATAAAATAATACACTACGAAATTCATCATTAAAATATTTTAATAGTTTTTTACTCTTTTTTACTTAAGAGATAGTGAAGGTTACAATACATTTATGAAACTTATCAACTTAAATTTATGAAATTTTGTATATATACACATATATATAAACTTTGTATGCAAAAATAATAGTTAGAAGTTTAAAATAAATATAAATAAAATATTATGATTATAATAAAATTAGGATTAATAACAAAAACTGACAGTTAAAATATTACAATTCCTAAAAATTTTTTCAATATTTTAAAATACTAGAATGATTGCCGAACGATGGTTGATTGGTTAGGGTGCTACCCTTCGGTATCGGAGTTCGTGTGTTCGAATCCCACTGTGGCTTGGAAGTTTGTAGCATTCAGAAACGGCTTTAAGCTATAGGTCCCGGTCTCTTTAGGCCTCGTGTTGCAAAAAACCGACACGTTAGACCGTAGTACTCTAAACCAAACTAGGTTGATTTTAAAAATGTTTCTTGTGAACTAATTTTTAGTTTTTTCATTTAATGCTTGTATTACTTGTATTATTATTTTTTCAGCATACTTAATACATTGAAGACAGTATGCGCTGAAAAGTGTCGAGCCTTAGTTCCAGCGCATTTTTTGTTAAAGTGATAACAAAAAATTTCAAAAAAATTTAAATTTCCGTCATCTGTCGCCAACAGTTGAAAAATAAAAGACGAGAATTTCCGTCTCCCGTCTTCAATGTGTTGCGAATTGTTTTGTATATAAATTGGATAGTAAATTGATAGGAAATATTTTTACTTTTGTAAGTACAAATTTTATTAGAAATTCAGGATTTTAAATTTAAACAGAATTTTAATAATTGAAATAAAGTC
>CM063505.1:96735928-96770928 GCA_032207245.1 Pardosa pseudoannulata | reverse complement strand
TCAATGCCAACTTCCCGTATATTGCCAAAAAAATTCCAAGTAAAAAGTCGCCAATGGGATCAAAATAAATATGTACCTAATAAGCATATGACAATTCATAAAGCATGAAAAATAAGATCAAGTTTAAGATCAAATCTGTTTTCAGAGGGGATTTATAAAAAACTCGGGAGAAGTTCCAAATTACCCCTGCCAGACTTTCCCACCGCATTATATATAGATAGGCTATTTTAAAGCTAGTTTCGTCATTATGTTCAAGTTTTCGAGATCTTAAAATAAAAATAATCGTAATCCTAATTTATATTTTTTCACTAGGGTTTTTAAAGACAATATGAAGCCTTTATATTTTGATCTTCAGATTGAAAGTTAGTTTTATTTTACTTTATTGAATGTTTTATTTTTTTTTATCAAAATGTTGTTTATATATATTAAACAAAGTGTTATTATTATTTTAATTAAATAACAAGCATGTTGAAACTAGGTAAAAAGTGTTTGTAAGTTTTATTGTAAGGAAAGCATGGGGAGCTATCGTCACAGTCAGTGAGCCTCATAAAGCCTCTAACTGATATTTTTGATCAGGTAATTTTATGAATTTAATCTGGAAGTGTAAATGCAACAGTCCATTTTTAATTTGCCGAACGATGGCCGAATGATTATTGTGCTGGCCTTCGGAACCGGATTTCGTGGGTTCGAATTCCATTATGGCATGAAATTTCGTAGCCGTTCGGAATCGGCATTAAGCAGTAGGTCCCGATCTAATTATCCGTCTTGTTGCAAAAAGTAGACTCTAGAGCTCCAAAACCAAACCATTTTTAATAAAATGTTAGAAAATGATTAGTCGCTTTTTTTACGGTATGCCTATATAATTGGAATTAAATACTTATATAGGTCACTGGAATTTGTGATGCTCAATTTAATTTCATTTTTGGTATATTGTCAACAGAATATAACTATATATATGGTTTCCGCGCACCTGGAAAGTCAGGGAAAATCATGGATTTAGACAATGGATTAATTTTGTCATGGAAAGTCTTGATTTTTCAAGTAAAATGAGTAAAAGTCATGGAAAGTCATGGATCCGCTAAACTACCGATTAAAAAAATGCATTGAATTGTTTAATTCTATTTTTACTTGTCATTTGGCTGAAGTTACTGAGTTTGGTATGTCTTATCTTATTGACCCTGTTGCGAAGTAAAATATGTTCACCAAGGAAACTCAAAGCAAGAAAGCTTAATGGGTGGGTAAATGTATATTATTCTGTTTTTTTCTTAAATTGTAGATTAAAATTTTATTAATATAATAATAATTATTTTTTAATAAAAATTAGTTAAGATTATTGCACAAAATATAAGTTTATCTCTTGGGATATTGTATATAAACATTATAGGGTTATATTTGGCTATTATTCATGGTCATCTGGATAATACTAAAGTATCCTGAATTCAAATTGGAAACATTTTGATTGAAAAATTGTTATATGATTAAACTTAGGTATATAGATACAACAATTTATTTTTATGTATGTGAGTTTATTAACACTTATAAAGTAAGTTTATAGTTTTTTTATGATAAAATTCCTGTAATTTCTCTAAAAGCATATATTTTATTTGTATGTACATCAAAAGTTTTATTCATATATACTTTAATGAAAGCTTTTTAAAATCATGGAAAATGATCTGCTAAATCAGGGAAAGTCATAAAAAGTCATGGATTTGAAAAATTTATTTTGGCGGATACCCTGTATATAATATTTCATATGTAAATTGGCAACAAGTAGACATTGAAAATGAATTTTGAATTTCTGACATGTTTGTCCCTCGCTGTTTAGATTAGATTTTATCCACTATATTTTTTATATGTAAATAAATTAAAACTATGTATACTGATGTAATGTTTTGAAGGAGCTGTAGGTAGAAAACATTTAGGGTTAGGGGAAATATTTATGTTTTGATGTGATAATTTAAAAAACATATTAGATACTCTTAGAAAATCCAAAATATTAGGACTACTTTGGATTTTATACTTCTTTAAAAGTCTAAAAATTTCGGTGATTTGTTCATTAAGAACCTAATTACGCGAGCAACTATTCTACCGACCATTCCTAGCTCCTCTATGTTAAGTGTATGAGATAAAATATTTGTGGATAGTTTATAGAATGTAGTGGCGAAATGTCGCGTTTATTTGGCGCTGTCCAGCGATAATCCAAGACGGTCATGACTTTGCAATCAGCTGTGAATAGGAAAATCGATAAGGCTAGGTATGGTTTAGTTTGGAGCTCCATGGTCTACGTTTCTGCTACACGAGGGGTAATGAGACCAAGCCTCATTACTTAAGGTATCCATCTACGTTCGGAGAACTTTTTTCTTTAAACGTAGAAACTAGTTCATGTTTTTACATTTTTAGATTCCTTTTTTATATTATCATAGAGAATTGCGCTTAAAAAATTTATTCCTGGAGAAGTTTTTATAAAATTTCTAATAAATGATGAAAATTTAGTAAAAAATCGGGTTTTTCAAAAGGTCTAATTTTTTAATAAATTAAATAATTTCAATATTTTTTGATGCAACACATTTCTTATACACTAGACTAGTCAATCATCTAAAATCTTTGCTTAATTTACATTTGGTAAAAAATGTAGATCCTTCAAAATCATACACATAGAATTTTTAACGAATTTTAGTTACCTTTATATCTAACTATGAGTGTAACATCATTAAAATTATCCAAATTTAAAACTTTTAGGTCATTCACTAGTAAATACTATCAAAAGAATTCATAATAATTTTCAACAAAATATTTTAAGAACTTTTTGAGAAATCACATTTCAAGTTTCAACGTTTTATTAAAAATACCTGTGTAAAAAAAACGCATTTGAAGTTTATGAATGCAACTTTAACTATTAAAAAATTAAAATGCATGTTTAACATTCCCCACACTTTCTTGCTTCAAAACATCTAATTCCCAAGTTGCTAATTATTAAAAATACTAGAAAAATGTTTAACCTAATCTTCATAAAAATTAAAAAAGTTTTATCCAAAAAATGCTCTTTAATAGGCTTTAAATTCACAGCTTCTGGTTCCGAAGTCGCTACTTCCGGTATGTTTTGACAGCTGTTACTGAAGTTTAAACACTGTCATTTTCTTTAAAATGCGGTAAGGACAAAACAAAAACAGATTTAGAAGCCTAAAAGTTGAAATTTTACAATAGAGAAATTAAAAAAAAAAAAAAAATCATGATTTTTGGCAAAAAAAAAAAGGGCGTTTTTAACGTAGACGGATAACTTAAAGCCAATATCGGATGGCTACGAAGTCTATGCCCCAGTGAGATTCGAACCTACGATCTCCGGTGCCGTAAAGCAGTGCCCTACCCATCTAAATATTTGCGATATAGAGGAACGATAAAAAGCTGTGTGTTACAAAAGGTTGCACTAAGCAACAGCCACATAATAATGGTCATGGGCTTAAACTAAACGTTTTTAAAACAAGACTGTGACGTGCTTTTAGGAGACCACCAACTTACTGTAAAAATGTATTTTTGATAACATTTCTCAATAATATAAAGCATAAATATGATTTGTAACTTATATATAACATTTATATGATTATTTGCAATTAATATATATATATATATTTTTGGGGGAAAGCAGCGCATATATTACAGAAGATATAAATGCATCTTTAATACATTCCAATTTTTTCAATGAAGATTCTTCTTTATAATTTCCAAAGTTAACGAAACTTATAGACAAAATGTTGGTTTCAATCTAAACATTATGGTTAAATTAAGTTTAAAATATAATTTAGTGATGAGGTATTTATATGAAAGGATAGAATTTGACATGTATAAAACTTGATAAACGCGAATGCTACTGAACATGTGTCGATATGCAGTTTTTAAAAATTTCTTTGTAATTGAACCGAGATAAAAAAAGGGAATTTTTTCTTGAAACTAATTAATTTTTTATTGATTTTTTTAATTTATTAACTCTTTAGGTTATTTATTTTGAGTAAAATGTATTTAGTAATTTAACATTGCTAAAAAAGTCACGGATATTGTCATAACTTTTGTCAATTTTTTCTGGTTAAAACCACTTTTACCCATTAAGGGGACCAGAGACATTTAAATTTTAATATTGCAAATTGTAATTATATTTTTGTAATGGGAGCATATAATGTTGTTACATGCATCACGTAAATATATTAGACATAGAATCTATTGAAACAGAATTTTATTAAAATACGAGACTGATAAAAATTGAATTGTTCAATATTCCTTTAAAAATGTTCCTAGAACAGAGCATAGCATACTAATTGCTTTTATGTTTACACATTAAGATTTATATAGAGACAAAAGCAGACTATCGATTTTCATTTAAATTAAATACTATATATATCAGACATTTATTTAAAATTATTCAATGTCTTTTTCGTTTTACGGCGTTAAATCCTCAATAAAATACTTTGTAATTTTAAAATACATGTCCAGTTTAACGACGAACTTGTTAATAAACAATCTTCAAAATTTTCAATATAAAATACATAAAAGTAATGTATATGGGAACTTTAAAAGTTACTAATTAGATACAAAAATCTTCAAATTGATAAATCATATTTTTAAAAGATTAAAATAAAGGTTTGTTACAAAAAGTTTTAAAGCAGTAAAATAATGTTATTCAAAAAATGTCTTTTGATAATGGAGCGTATACTAAACTTATTTATTGAAAAAAAAATTCATTTCATTTTTTTTGGTTAAATGTATCGTTTCAAGGGTCCCTTGTTCACTAATTCTCGCTTCACTTATGCCAAAAATATAGCAAAAAATATCTTAAATCCAAGTTATCATGAAATGCACAGAGTATAATAAACAATAAATTTAAACAACTTTGTATATTGTAGCCTGCACTTATCATATCAGCTGTCATTTTAAGCATCATAGGATAGGATTAAAAAAAAAAGAAATAGTTCACGATAACATATTTGTTTTGTATCACATGTAAACACATTTCTATAAATCGAAGCTATTTAACAGATAAGGCTAATTGTCATGAATTCAATAATTATACACACCAAAAAATTAAATTTATGTGCTATTCTCAAAAAATCGCTAAAATGTCGATTTAAAATCACATTTAGTGTCACATGTAAGCACGTTTCTATAAAGTGAAGCTATTTAACACATAAGGTATTTGTCATGAATTCAGTAATTATACACACCAAAAAAGTAAATTTATGTGCGAAGTTCGAAAGATCTCTAAAATGTCGATTTAAAATCACATTTAGTGTCACATGTAAGCACGTTTCTATAAAATGAAGCTATTTAAAAGATAAGATATTTGTGATGAATTCAGTAATTGATCCCACCAAAAAAGTAAATTTATGTGCGAAGCTCAAAAGATCACTAAAATGTCGATTTAAAATCACATTTAGTATCCCATGTAAGCACGCTTCTATAAAGTGAAGCTATTTAACAGATAAGATATTTGTCATGAATTCAGTAATTATACACACCAAAAAATTAAATTTATGTGCTATTCTCAAAAAATCGCTAAAATGTCGATTTAAAATCACATTTAGTGTCACATGTAAGCACGTTTCTATAAAGTGAAGCTATTTAACACATAAGGTATTTGTCATGAATTCAGTAATTATACACACCAAAAAAGTAAATTTATGTGCGAGGCTCAAAAGATCTCTAAAATGTCGATTTAAAATCACATTTAGTATCCCATGTAAGCACGTTTCTATAAAGTGAAGTTATTTAAAAGATAAGGTATTTGTCATGAATTCAGTAATTGATCCCACCAAAAATAGTAAATTTATGTGTGAATCTCAAAAGATCTCTAAAATGTTGATTTAAAATCCCATTTAGTATCACATGTAAGTACGTTTCTATAAAATGAAGCTATTTAAAAGATAAGGTATTTGTCATGAATTCAGTAATTGATCCCACCAAAATAGTAAATTTATGTGTGAATCTCAAAAGATCTCTAAAATGTTGATTTAAAAATCCCATTTAGTATCACATGTAAGTACGTTTCTATAAAATGAAGCTATTTTAAAGATAAGGTATTTGTCATGAATTCAATAATTGATCCCTCCAAAAAAGTAAATTTATGTGCGAAGCTCAAAAGATCTCTAAAATGTCGATTTAAAATCACATTTAGTATCCCATGTAAGCACGCTTCTATAAAGTGAAGCTATTTAACAGATAAGATATTTGTCATGAATTCAGTAATTATACTCACCAAAAAAGTAAATTTATGTGCGAGGCTCAAAAGATCTCTAAAATGTCGATTTAAAATCACATTTAGTATCCCATGTAAGCACGTTTCTATAAAGTGAAGTTATTTAACAGATAAGACTATTTGTCATGAATTCAGTAATTATACAGACCAAAACAGTAAGTTTATGTGCGAGGCTCAAAAGATCGCTAAAATATCGATTTAAAATAGAAAATTATAAATAATATAAGTATTCGAAAATGTTGTAGATTTTTTATATAGCTGCTGCATACTTTCGTTGAAAAAGAAAACTCAATCTGAGACGACATAAAATTCTTTCCAAATATTTTTTAGCTATACTGAAAGGGATGATCGGTGTTAATTGATTACAACTACATTCTGCCACTGGCATGGCAGAAACTATTTTCAGCTGGAAAGGGGGAAAAAACAACCCTTTTCAATACTGAATAATCCTAACTCGCAAATTGATTGTGAATGTTTCGGTGATGGATTTAACATCTAAACAATGGTGAAAAACTTTTCCTACTCTGAATGACAAAATGACTATCAGAATACTGTTGCGATACAGTCTCGAAGGATTGGGCTTTTGCTGCTATATTGTAATACATTTCGCATTTTTTGTTTTAACTAGTTTAATTATACTACATTGCTTAATCTGAAACAGTTTATTCTGTATTGAATTTTTAGAATTTCTTAAAGAAGAAGATTTATTTACAGATTTGAAACGTTATGAGATTGCGCAGTTTTCAACTTAACATAGAAAGTTTTCTTGATTTCAACTAATTCGTACTTTGAATTACAAGGTGACTATTGGTTTAATATTGCCTTATAGTAGCGCTTGATTGGGCTTTCACTGCTATATCGCAATACATTTCCCATTTTTTTTATGTTAACTAGTTTAATTTTACTACATTTCAAGATCGGAAACCTTGCATTTTGCACTGAACTTCTGTAATATCTTTAAGAAGAGGGTTAAGTCACAAATTCGGTACTTTATAGAATTGTGCCTTTTTCAGTTTTGTATTACATGGAATGAATTTCGATAGCAGATATCAATTTATTAGTTCACATGTATTCAGAGGATATCAAGAAGATGGCTTTGAGAAAAACCAGACGATTTTTTCGTAGAGTTATTTTTAGTAATAAAATTTATTAGTTATAACTAAGTTTAAAAAAAGGAGGAAGTGTAGAATTGTTAACGAGTATCAATTTTTATTTTAGGTTTTAAAATGACGTTTTTGAAAAAAAGTCCGTCAAGAAGAAAACTTCGGTATCTGTCACGACTGGGGATAATCGCCCTTGCTATTGTTCTGATATCGGTATTCATTATTTTTATGGTCAAGAAAAGGAATACTGAAGATCCGATGTCGGTAAGAATGCTCTTATTTGTCGCCATTTTGGTTTGCTAATACAATATTAAGTTAATTTTAACATACAAGAGTAAATTGCACGCCTCGCATATCTACATCTCAAAAGTCGTAAGTTACATGGTAGGTTATAACCTTCTTGTTACCATGGTACGATAAGTAAAAAGTAAAAGTAAGTGATGTTTGAATTTTCTCGTTTGGTTATCCTTTTCATTGAAATTCCAATTTTTTGACCTCCTTCCATTCAGAGGTAAGGTGGCGTTTTCACTTCACCAGGTACTCTAGATAACCGAACACCTTGATCTTGAACTCTTGTTACCAGTACATGGCATATAAAAAACAAGTTTTATTAAATTAGCACTGTCTTGCACAGTCGCTCCTTGTATCTGAGGCAAGTACCTACATTTTTACACACAAGTATGTCGTTAAAAATGTTACTGTAAAATTCACCAAAAAATATTCTTTTCATAAAACCATAACGTCTTATAATAAAAGTATCGTGACTATTAATTAGCAAGTTATTCAATAGAAGAATGGATGGACAGTAGGAACAAGTGAAGTTCGAGAATTAATACTATATGTTTTTGCAATTTTTAGAATATTAAAAGTATAGTTTTACTCTTTCTGCTTAAATAAACTTAATTTTGATTAATTCAGCACCTTTAATTAGGTTAAACATGACACTAGGCTTCTACTTGTACGCCGGTAAATGCACATTTGTGTCGCTATAGCCGTAGTGTCTAAAAACGACTGTTTTGTTTTGGAGGGCTATTGAAGTCATGCGACATAGTAAACTTCGCTTTGACGGCTATAGACGGAAGTGTCCTTCAACGGGTTAAAAAAAGAAATAATTTTATGAAAATATGTTAGAATATAAAAAATGAACCCCGACTCCATGGAAATCTGCATCTCTAAAAAAGTTATTTTCGCAATTTACAGATGAAATCGTGAATTTACCACAATTTTAAAATTATTAACCATACAATTAGTTACTTTTACAAATTTAACTGAGCAACTAGTCAGTACATAGATTAGTTTGGTTTAGAGAGCTGAGGTCTACTTTTTGCGACACGAGAGCTAATGAAACCGAGACCTATTGCTTTAAGCCAATTCCAAATGGCTATGAACATCCTTGCTCCAGTGGCATTTGATTGGTTTGGTTTGTTTTTTGGTTTTGAAGTGCTACGGTCTACTTTTTGCAACACGAGAGCTAATGAGACCGAGACCTACAGCTTAAAGCCGACTCCGAACGGCTACAAACATCCATGCCATAGTGGGATTCGAACCCACGAACTCCGGTTCCGAAGGCCAGCACCCAAACCATTTGGCCATTGTTCATCCAGTGGGATTTGAACCCATCAACTCCTGTACCGAAGCTCAGAGCTCTAACCATTAGTTCATCGTTCGGCCTTACCAATACATATTTAAACGAATTCAAGATTCATTTACTTTTTAAATCATGAGAAAAACATGTTTTAATTACTTTAAACTTAAGAATAAAAATTTTTTGGTTAAAGAATAAATATTTTTCTTCAGTGTATACCACTATACTGAAAAGTCGTTTAGATGTTATATCTCATTCTCAAAAGTAATTATTATTGCTTGATAGATAGAATTTTTGAAAATAAAGATAGTATTTCTAAAAACTTATTCGGCAACTATTTTTTTTACCTACAAATGTGCTCATAGAAAGCTTTTACGAAATACATTTTATTCAAATACTAACTATATAAGTCCATCCTCAAAACTAAAATTCCACTAAACAAAAATTTTGATTAATCCTCACAAATTGTTTGATAATAATGCTTCACAAATAACAATTGTTTTCATGAAAACTTGTGAAGCTCATCGGTTCAAATAACTAGTTGTTCCAGTTTGAAGGTGCTACAGTATTTAAAACATGATTACTTCGCAAATAAGTTTTGCCCTACATTAACTACATGAAGTTGAGTTCTAGCTAATAGATGGCTCTTTGATGTTTTCTAAGCCGAAAGGTTTAAAATATAGTATTTGTTGAACATAATTTAAAATTTAATTTTTGATACGATATCACTGGTTTAAAAAAACCCACTCACGTATAGACGATTTTAAGAATGTTACTGCTAACAGAAATAAAAATATCTGAAAAAAATTGTTAAAAACTTTAGCATTAGATCTAAAATAAATTATTTTATCTACTTACAGATGCAATCGTGAATGGGCTAAAATTTTAAAAGATTATTAACCGTACAATTTGTTACTTTTACAAATTTAACTAACCAACTAACCAATACATGGCTTAGTTTGGTTTAGAGAGGTAAGGTCTACTTTTTGCTATACGAGAACTAATAAAACCTAGACATATTGTTTTAAGCCGATTTCAAATGTCTAGGAACATCCAAGCTCCTGTGGAATTTGAACCCATGAACTCCTGTACCGAACATCAGCGTCCTAAACATTTGTCCATCGTTCGGCCTTACTAACACATATTTAAACGAATAAAATTAACGATTATTTACTTTAAAAATCATTAAAAACATGGTTTATTTACTTTAAACTTAAGAATAAAAATCTTTTGGTTAAAGAATGAATAATTTACTTCAGTGGATACTACTATTATGAAAAGTCATTTAGATGTTATATCTCATTTTCAAAAGTAATTATTTTTGTTTGATAGATAGAATTTTTCAAAAATAAAGGTAGTATAACTATTTTTTTTTACCTACAAGTGGGCTTCGAAAAAGCTTTTACGAAATATATTTTATTCAAATAAGCACTAGATAATCCCATCCTTAAAACTAAAATTCCCCTAAACAAAAATTTTGAATAATCTTCACAAATTGTTTGATAATAATGCTTCGCAAATAACAATTGTTTTCACGAAAAGTTGTGAAGAGCGTAACCTAATCGGAACAACTAACGAGCAGTTCGCGAGTGAAGGTAATGCAGCATTTAAAACGTATGATTACTTCACAAATAAGTTCTGTACTACATTAACTAGATGGAGTTCAGTTCTAGCTAATAGATATCTCGTTGATGTTTTCTAAACAGAAAAGTTTGAAATATAGTATTTGTTGAACATAATTTAAAATTCAATTTTAGATACGATGTGACTGGCTTAAAAAAACCACTCACGTATAGACGATTTTAAGAATGTTACTGCTAACAGAAATAAAAATATCCCAAAATATTGTTAAAAAAAGCTTTAACATTAGTAAAAAGTTTTATAATATTAGTGGACAGTTTTGTAAATTGTCCACCACTTTTTTAAACTTTCCTTTTTGTAGCGGTTAAATTTAGTTGGTGTAATTTTTTTTCTATGAAAGTTTGAGTGAGTATATCATTAAACTGCTGTTTAATTGTGTGAAACTAAACTAACTTGTAATAAATTAGAGTGGTTTAGATTTCTCAATTATAGCTAATTTTGTTCTAGAAAATGGAAATTTGAGACGTTCCCCATTTTGTATATAAATAATTTTCAGATGTATCAGATTTTTTAAAATATAATTAAAGATAACTGTTAAATTTGTTAATATGAAATGATATGTTGTTCTAGCAGTATATCATGATTATCTGGCTACTATAGAAGGACATTTCTAGTATTGTTGTATATTTTGAAATATAATCAAAATTTAAAGAAATTATAAACATTTGGTTGAGTGTTATAGAAGCAAGAGAGCCGTGAAACCCAATACGTTATATGATCTAAAAAATCCTAGATCTGATATGAAAGTTTGAGTTGATTGGGTGACTTATTGGTTTAAGGTCCAAGCTAAGAATTATTGTGCCAAACAAAAGAGCAAAACACGAAAATCCTACTATACAAAAGAGCAGTAGTTAGAAGGCAAAAGAGGAAAAATTGAAAGGAATAGTACAAGAAAGAATAAAGCAAAAACTCTCATCAAAGATTTCCAAAATTCACTCTAATTTAGCACAGTCTATGGGTTTAAGAAAGTCAAATAGCATTTGGTGTGGGGTTTCACCCAAATGTTTGTTCAATATATATTATAAAAACGTGTAAAAGCTATAAAAGAAGTTAAAATATGATAAATAGTGAGAGTGGTATGACAATAATAATAAGATTGGGGAGTAAGTTTCAGCAAGGAGAAAATTGAGATAATGATCATAACGCGTTAGCTAGAACTTTTATGCATTTCATGATTATGACAGTGGTACAGGGTTTTAAATATGCTGAGAAAATGCAAAACGGCCATTGAAAAACATAAAAACTAAAAAGTCACTAAGATGTTCAAATGCAATGTAGGATTAAATTCACATGTCTAGAAATGAACTATTATGGATATATAGATAATTACCTTAAAAGAACATTTACTTAAAAAAACAAAAGTATACAGTAGGTTAAGAAATAGTAAAATTCTTTTTTAAAATGTGATCATTCGCTGCTTTTGGCAATCTTGCTCCCTCTATGTGGATGTTTAACATTGACAATGTGAATGTTGTACAATTTTTGATTTTGTATAATGTTGCACTGATGTATTAATTGTTAGTTATTTTTTACTCATAGAATATTTTTTGATTCTTTTTTTACTTTTTTTTAATCAGTTGTAAATATGTAAACGTGTTATTGGGTCATTAAATACAAAAAGCGAATTTATATCGAGCAACAATTTTGGAATTAGAACTAAAGACTACTATCTATTTAACTAAAATGATAGATTTGAATGTATCTGTGGATGGTGTATCCCATGAAAACTGCAGAAAAAATAGAGACATATTTTTAAATTTATTATTAATTATGGTATTAACTTAGTTTATTTTCTTACTTGAAATTCGGATTAGTATTATAATAAATCAATTTAAGCATTTTACAAAATTCTCCTCAACCTGTGAAAAATAAAATAACTGAAATGCTACAAAATATTCCAGTCTAAGTAAATTGTAATCACAAACACATGCACACACAATGTCAACAGCTATAACTATATTGTAGAAATGTAACTAATATTAATATTTAATGTACAATTAAATAAACATAGAACGTTTATAAGTAGTGAGATATTAAATTTCCTGTTAAATCCCCTATATAATAGTAGTTTAATCCATATTGTACCACATCATCTAAATATTTCTGTAAGTTATTAAAACATCACCCATATCATTAATATTGTGTAACTAAGCATATAAATTCAAAATTTAGAAAAAAATATTTTTGATTTTTCAAGTAGTTAACTGTCCTAAAAATAGGACAACGGTCCAATACATTACTAAAATTTAATAAATATCGCTTACATTGTATTAGGCTGATTGATAAGTGAAATTTGGAGAAACAGTCAAAACAAAGTCCAACATTACATTTTATGCACACTGTTGTTTGTTTTCTCTTGCAGTTCTTGAACTGGCATTTTTGGTAAGGAATAATAGAAAAAGGATATTCGTTGTAGAATGCAAAATAAATTTTACATTACAATATAATTTGATTTCTCAGCTTTTTTTGTTACTATGCTGAAGTGTGTCTATTTTAAAGTTGTCCACTCAGAAAATATTTATAACTTTATTATTAAATGGAATTTTATTTGTTGTCCTATTTATAGGACAGCGGTATAATATGGGTTAAGTTGACTGTATGTGAATTTATGAAGCGGTTGTACCTGGAATGGATAGAGGCATCCATATTGGATATTTTATGAGTTATGGTTAGCAAAATTCAAAGCGAGTTCGAAATCTACCCCATCCCCCTTTTCGAGTGTTTAATGCTATTATTTCAAGCCCTATTCTTCCCCGTTAAGAGTAGGCGATTAAAGTTATCATTTTGGATATCATTTATATGTACCACCAAATAATCACTGTCAATATTAAAACCTCTGCTGTCCATCCTATCACGTAATATGACAAAATAAATTAAAGGTGGTAATTAACATACGGTAACAGTACACTTTTTTATGATAATTGTATATTTTACCATGTCCAAAACTTTTTGAGATAAATCTAAACTTTAAAGATAAATTAGGTATCAGGTAAAGATAAATTAGCATCTGCTTAATTTTCTATTATTTTCATGCAAATGGTCAGTCATAGTGTAAAAGAATTTGTAAAGTATTCCTTGATACAGAGAAATGAAAAAGGTGTTGTACATTGCTGATTAATATTAATAGTCAGTATCATGGCTATAAAAGTTAGTTGGCTGTAAATAGTCAGGTAATAAATTGAGGTCTTATCTACTAGACACTATTCGGCAGTGAATCATGTCTGAAATAGTTAAACCTCATTTTACACGGTAGATTGATAAGTAATAATATCTTGCGCCTAACTGATGCGTGAATGAAATATTTTCCTTAAGTGAGACACAAATGGGGAATTTTCCTTTCCAAAGTGTTGACAAAAGAATACCTTAAATCAGCAGATTGAAGAATGGAAAAAGTGTCAAGAGATCGAAATTACTTTTTTCCTCAAATGAGTGTTATCACACATCCTTTTGTTGCGGAATGTGTTACCGAAGCCACTCAAGTGTGCCTTGTAATCAACCTTAGAAATACTCATAAGCTTGAAGAAAGGAACATATTCTGGCTTCAATTCATTTTAAAATTGATTTATTAACGTTTTCACTTTCAGGTTACTTGTATATGCAATTTTCTAAATTGGTACTTTTTAAGTATGTGATTACTAAAAGGGAAATCATACAAATGAGGCATAAATTAAACACCATAATAAAATGTTGATTTGATTTAAACTTCTTGGAAATTAGGATTTAATGGCACTTAAATATCTATGAAAAATGTCCTAATCTTGAAAAACTCTTAGCATAAGCTTTATGCAATTTTTTAATACCAAATAGTTATACATAACTCAAACCAATATGAAGAACTGAACGCTGGCCGATTGGTTAGGGTGCTGGCCTTCGGTACCGGAGTTCGTGGGTTCGAATCCCACTATGGCATGGGTGTTCGTAGCCGTTCGGAATCAGCTTTAAGCAGTAGGTCCTGGTCTCATTAACCCTCGTGTGCAAAACAGTAGACCGTAGCGCTCCAAATCAAACCAATATGAAGGAAATAATTATATGTTCTCAATATCGCATTTATTTTTCAACCCATATTTTACCACGTTAAGAAATAATTCATACTACAGAACAGTGATAATGTAAGTAAACATATAAAATTTAAAAAAATTGCCAAAGACTTTTTAAGCTTTCTTTTTAGAAACGGTCTTATATAGAGGATGAAGGTAAAATATACTGCTATAATTTCGTACTTCTGGTTTCCTGCTAATCATCTTAATTTAAGTAAAATAGTAAAAAGCGATCGACAGTAAGTCCTAGATCACACTTTTGGCATATAATCACTAGTTTATATAACTTCGTTTATCACGAGTTTATCTATACCACCTTCAATTTTAGGGGTATTTTCCTATTTCATTTTCTCTAACACTCCCTGTTAAGAAGTTTTGCTTGTATCTCAGATAAATGAAGAAATCATACTTTCACCAGATAAATGAAGAATATATACACCAGAAAATTATCTATATAAATTTAGTACTTTAGTGGATTTTCTATAATTGGATAGTTTCTTTAGTAGTAGGATACTGCATAGAAGCTCTTATAAAATTTTTATTAAGAAAAAACTAAATAATAGAAGTAGGTTTTTTTAAATTTTCCGATATTATAAATTTTCTCCAATTTCGTTGTACACTGACCGAAAGAGAGTTCTAGAGCTCCTTTTGATGTGGGAGAGCTTGGGTTCTAGGTACGCTATTGGTATGAATGTTGGTAGCCGTTCGGAAGTTTAATTATACTTTCATACATATTATATAGCCAAACACTGGCCGATTGGTTAGGGCGCTGATCGTCGGTACCGGAGTTCGTAGGTTCGAATCCCACTATGTCATGGATGTTCGTAGCCGTTCGGAGTCGTCTTTAACCAGTAGGTCCCGGTCTCATTAGCCCTAGTGTGTAAAACAGTAGACCGTAGCGCTCCAAACCAAACATATTATATAAGGTTTCATAACTTCAAGTTAATAATATCCATTTACTTTTCGTAAGATCAAATGTTTTCTTAAACAACTATTAGTATTACATTCCGCCCTCAGTAGTGATGTGCTATAATTATAAGCATTATAGAAAATCACTTATACTGATGAAATAATTAACGATAGTAGATTTATTTTATATTATTAGTAAAACCAGCACTGTACGTTATATAATAGATATACATGGCTATTCTTTTAGATTTTTGTAGAAGCACCTATTAAAAATGTCAACGTGTGCAAGAGTAAAAGAATCTTAAAATTTTCATCTAAAGGACAAAATTATGCAGAATAATAAACTTTCGAAAATTTGTGGGACTGTTTATAAAGTTGCCATTTACCTTCCTTTAAAAGTTAAAAATCTAAAAAAGAAACATATTATTTAACTGTTTTCAAAGATAAGGGATTGGCGTTAATATCTTAATGGTCTAAATCATGTTTCTTTTCATAAAGAAAGGTTAACCAAATTATGTCCCCTGGCCAACACAGCTTTAGTTTGAATTCATAACATTGTAAAATTTGCATGGTAAGTACATCCTACAAACCAATTAAGAATTTTAAAAATGGACATACATAATGATATAAAGCATAATAACTGTAATATGCTTTAAAGTTGCGGTAGCTCAGTCGACAAAGGCGTCGATCTAGTAAACAGAAGGTTTGAGCCGATTAAAAATCTATCGTGTTTATTAATGGCACTGAGGTGCTTAAAATAGGTCCTCCAAGTTCCCAAACAGTACCTCTTGAGGTGACAGGCCAAGCCTGGGAATCTTTTGCTTGGTCCCTGCTTTTAAATTACGAAGACCGACTTTGTATTGTCCAATAGAGTAATATTGACCTCCTATACGGTGTTCACATAAAAAAATGGTCAACAAATTCCTCGGCATTGTGTTGATGAATGCCCCTGAGTTATTAAAAACTATTTATTAATGATACACGATTTATTCCAAATCACTTACAATATATGGCATTATATAGGTCAGTTAGTAATTTGCGGTGTTAATGTGAGTTAACCAGTAAGTTAGAATATATAAAAAAAAAGTTATATCTAGTGAAAATAATTTTAAAAACTAACCAAAGCTATAATAATATCCTATGTTTGGGAGAGTTAGTTTTGATTCCAGTATAATGTCCATGTTGTAATGTACTTATAACACCAACACCAATGTTCGTTTACAAGGGTAAACACAGTAACAATATGTCTTATATTTGGACTACAACATTTATTCTGTACACTATTTACAAATTACTACATTTACTTGATCACCATAGAACATAACCAGCAATTATTTGGATTTTACATTCATCAATACACAATAATTATTACAATTATCTTTTATTATACGTTATTCCTTAATCAAAATATTGAATTACTAACTGATGCCTAAATAACCCTCAAGAATATGTTAAATCTTTTTACCTCCAGTCATTACAGGGGAGAAGGCAGGGGCTTTTATCATTCTGTACGTCGTTCTCGGTGCGGGTGCACAGAACGTCGGTGCTGTGTTCATGGCTTAAGATTTCGATGTCCAGCTACTCTTGAATCCCGACTTCGACTCCTCTTTCTTAACTATCTTTCCCAACTCATCACCTCTGTTTTAACGCCCATTTTTTTCTTTGCCAATCGCTTGTTGGTGAAAATTTCCCACATCTGCACCCGCTTCGGGCTTGCAGGTGGGCTCATTAATATAGGCTCTTTTGTGAAAGATGACATTATATTTTAGCCACTGCCCCCATAACTCGCGGTTACATCTCTGTGATAGCTTGCCCTTTACACTTGTGCCATTCCGTGATCTATAACTCCTCCGCAGGGGTCCCTAAAACTTTAAGTCAACAGCTGCACCTAAATTCTTCTTGAAAATATCTTTCCCAGCTGTGCATGCACATGCTGACCGTCTTGGGAAAGTACATCGGTACAGTCCAGAACAAGTTTCTTGTATAACATGAACAAAAAATTGAATGAATAGTGCATTGCATGCAGGGTAACACGTAAATGTGTTCACACTTTAATTCGATTATTCGAATAGATATTCTATTACATTGTATAAAACCCCCACTAAATCATAAAAAAAATCTTTAAGAGATGAGTTTGATGGTTTTTCTAAGAGGAATGTATTATTAGTAGTTTCCTTTTAATATAATTTTTTTTCTGAAAGTATAAAATTGAAACTTCAATGGGGACGAAAAAGACGAATCAGTAAATTTGGGAACATTTCATGCCCTTAAGCAGTTAAAATACATTTTGGAAAAAATTTAAATTTGGGGATTGCCTCCGAATTTTGCTGAAGTATGGTTACTGTAAGAAAAATAATACAAACACCTTAAGGAAAAGGGTGCAAAAAATAGAGAAGATTTCCTTTTAGCTTAATTCAACAATATTATATAAAAACTGATTCAAATACATTAAAGGCCGTAAAGGTTATTACTTAAAGCTTTTATTATTATCCTTGTTCAGAATGACCACACCTCTCACATCAAATATTATTACACGTTAACAGTCTTTGTCAGACACCATGATCGATAATTTTGAAAATATATGTGTCTGTGTTCGGAAGACCCATTTTCTTTTATTCTGGGAAGAGTGATTCTGCGAGTTAAACATAGTTTTCGCAGTTATTTCTTTGCAAACAATTCTCATTTCAGCTATGTTAGACCTCCAACGATATTAATTTCGATTATTGTGAGAGTCGGTGAGAGTTTCAAAAAGAATAATATTTGAAAATTTAATCATTGTTTACATTGCTGGCATTTCAAACAATCTTATCTTCATATGACAGTGGAAAGTAAGGATTTTAAAACGTGGTAATCCCTAAGTTTTCGATATGATCTCAAAGAGTGTTAGTGAATGTATTAGGATATTTGCATATATGAACAGATTTTCATACAGGATTGTAAAATTTCTTGTTTATCTTACTAAGGTTTGTTATTTGAAATGCTTTAAATCAGTAGTCACCAAATTTATGAACGTTTGTAGCTGACTTAGCATTATTATTTCTTATTGTGAGCTATGGAGAGCTTATATTTGTCGACAATCTTTTTGCTGATTGTTAAATCTTTAGAATATACTTCGGTTAAATGTTTATTAAGCTGTTACCCTTCTTTATGAGAACATTAAGTTAAAAAGCTAGTTAACAGATATGGTCGACGAAAGACTAATTGAGAAATCTATTAAAAAGCCATCTTGAAATTCTTAAAATCTACCCACAATCTACCGGTACCTCACTGATCAAGATAAAAGTTTTGACGTTATTCCATTCAATGGTTAAGGTAGTGTATTTCCTCACTGTTTATTACTTCTTAAAACCATTTATTTACCATTTTCTTGACATGACGTTGAACATAAATATATCTTTTTCATAAATTCTCACGTAACAGTATAAGTGTCAATATTTCTTAATGCAGCCATTAAGATAATAAAGAATTTAATTTTTGTTTTTGTTATTTTCTTAGTGAGAACTGTAGATTTTAAAAAATTAGATTTTTAATCGTTCAAAAATTCCCCCTAAAAATTTTTATTGATTACGTTTTAGACCTGCATAGGTTCCATTTTTAAAATTATATCTCTGTGTATGTATGTGTGCCGAAAGATGGCTGAATGGTAGAGCGCTGGCATTTTTGTAGCATTTGCTTTAAAATTCTCATATCTGTGCTATATGTGTATGTATGTATGTATGTAAACACGATATTTTGCGTTAATTTCCAATTAGAGAAACCCATTTTTAAGTACTGTAATATAACAAAATAGTAGGGTTTTTTTCCAGTCAGCATTTGGTTTACTTCTGGCGACCCTAAGTGGCAATTTATCTGCTACTTCATGTTACTATTCGACTTCTAATGCTAATATTTAAGTTCATCAAATAGTATAGGTAGAATACATTATCCTTGGGATAGAGTTCAGATTTGTTTAGTTAAATTAAGAACAGAAACAGGACTAACAAAAACAGTTAATTTTCGCGAAGTATATGTGAAAAAATTGGAGGCTATTTCCGGATTTTGTAAAATTAAAAAATAAAAGTAATATATTTTCTTAGTTTTTGAAAAACATACTCGTTGGTTTCAACAACATTTATTGCTTTTTGTTAAATTTTATTGTTTAATCTTGCAGGTGTATTTTATTTCTTAAAATCTCATATATGATACATTCGTCTTGAAAGTGTTAATCGCTAAATAAGATATGCAGGGGAAAACGGGTATTTCAATTTCGCTCAATGTTTACATTGTTCAATTCATCATTTTTGATTTATAAAGACATTATCTTCATGGCCTTCCTGGCATGGAGCAAGAGGATTGCATAGACCTAATCCATCTGTTCCTGAGATTTCTAGCACTGAGCATAAAATTAACAATGAGCGTGAAATTAAACGACTAGAAAGGCATGAAAGGATAGATAAAAATATTCATATGTTTATAACACGAAATAACTAGAGAAGTGCAAGATAGAGACACATAAAAATTGTGTGTTTCTATCTTCCACCTTTCTAGTTATTACACTAGTTATTAAACTAGTGTAATAACTAGAGAGGTGTAAGATAGAGACACACAATTTTTATGTGGCCAGAGACATCCTTTCATAATGGATAGTCGATCAGGACTGAAAAGTTTTGTTAGACCAATGAATTAGAAAGGGATCTCAGCCAATGAAAGGTTTTCCTGTCGACAAAGTTATGCATGAATTTTTGATTGGGGGGTTAAGTAGACATGAACAAACGAAAAGTTAGCTGATTTTCGACAATTTTTATAACTTATTTTTACATTTTGAGAAATTTCGAATTTTTCTTACATTTTAGGGTATTTAATATACATTTTTGGTACTTTTTTCATTTTTGGAACTCTCAAAAAGCTAAATTTATTTATCTAAAATGATCTTAGGCCTTCACCTATTAGTGATATCAGTGGGGTCTTACTTCACTAGATTATTAATACGTTCATTGCCTAAATGTTTATTAAATTTAGTGGAGAGATTTTGTAAAAATATTGGAAATACATCCATTATTATAAAAAATAACCAAGAATAATTTTGATTTTCTTTCTTATTTCCTAATGTGGCAAATTTCTTTTAAGAAATAAAATTTGCTGGTTTTTGTATGCATCTACCTGCATTTCAATGTTTTGAGAATTAGAAATAAATTTATTTAAAATACTAGGGTTTTCGAAATGACGGGAGTACTTAAAGAGGGTCAATAATATTTAATGAGATGGTTGATCTATTATCCATTCCGGAATTATCAATCGTTGTTTAACTGAAATTTTCACAAGCAAATGTTAAAAGTTTCTTTGTATAGTTTTACTTTCTCGTATTATATTGAAAGTATTGTTATCTTTCAAAATTTCCATCACAAGATATTGATTGATCGTTTTTTTGGATTTCCCAGAATCTCAAATTAATTAATTTTGAAATTTTGTCTGTGTGTATAGATGTGCACACGAGTACTCGTATATATTTTGACTTAGAGGAAACCAAAGTTTGAATGTCTTTTATAGCAAAACTGTATTTTTATTGTCTAAGTTACTTTGGGCAACTATAAGTAGCACTTTATTTACTACTTCCAGTTACTACCCAGTTATTAAGTTCTTGAAATAGCATAGCTAAAAGTCTGTATTATAGTGTTCCTATGTTTTGTAAGAATAAAATCCCGCATTCTCTTTGATAAGAAGCGCTCTATAGCTGTACTGTACCCATTTTATTTAACTCTTAACAGAACAAAACATAAGTAATGTTTTTAAAATCTCTTGAAAGTTATGACCGTTATAGGTTGCAGAATATTTGTATATGTGTTTATTTTCGTTATAAATTGTGTTAAGTTTTTATTTTAATATATTCCATGCACTCCCCTGAGCAATTATTTTGACTTCGGAACAAGAAAATTCTTAAAATACTTTGTTCTATCTGAACTTACCTCATTCATTTACAAACATGCCGAACGATGGCCGAATGATTAGGGTGCTGTCCTTTCGTAACCGGAGTTCGTGGGTTCGAATCCCACTATGGCATGGATGTTCGTAGCCGTTCGGAATCGGCTTTAAGCAGTAGGTCCCGGTCTCATTAGCCCTCGTGCTTCAAAAAGTAGACCGCAGCACTCCAAAACCAAACCTAACCAAATCATTTACAAACATAATTAACTAAAACAGTTACTTTTCTTTTCTATGAATCTAGAGACTACTTTTGAATTTTTCTGTTAATTTCTGTGCATAAATGTAGAGAGACCAAAATACTAAAAAAGTGGTTATTAAACATCTTTAGTTAATTCTTTTCCCGCTTTACAAGATGAAGATTTAGGTATATTGAGAATATGAAGCATTTTTTTTATTAATATGTCTTAATCTATCCTGTTAATTTTAATTTGGTTTGGTTTGGAGTGAACTGTTTTAGTTAATTATGTTTGTAAATGATTTGGTTAGGTTTGGTTTTGGAGTGCTGCGGTCTACTTTTTGCAACACGAGGGCTAATGAGACCGGGACCTACAGTTTAAAGCCGATTCCGAACGGCTACGAACATCGATGCCACTGTGGGATTCAAACCCACGAAATCCGGTACCGAAGGCCAGCACTCTAACCAATCGGCCATCGTTCGGCCTGTTAATTTTAATATTAAATATTTATTGTACACTTAAGATTAAAACAGGCAGAAAGGTGTGAGATAAATGTAATAAATACTGTCGTCAGTAATGCATAAACAAAGTAGTCGAAAACTCATGCATATTTTATCTACGTCTATTTTAACTAAGTTAGCAGCTCAATAGCAGCACGTCTTCAAAATGAAATATAACAATTAGTTTAAACCTTGCAAGCATTAAAGTAAAGTGCTTTCTCAGATAACTCTACTTAGAATATTTCTTGTGCGCAGGTGAACATTGCAAATTTTAGTTTTCACGCATTAGTGTTGAAACTAAATATAAACTATGTTAAACGTAACAAATAAAACATTGGTTTGTACACACAATAAAATTATCTTCTCTGTGATTTAGAGTGCTATTCAACATTGCCGTTGTCTAAACACGAAGGGGAGAGACAAAAGAATTAACAGTTTTAATGAGAGACATCTTGTATTTAATTACTAGAAGCTCCTTTAGTTATTTATTTTTTCGTTTTGCAAGGTGTAGAAATTTTATTCTTTCCACAAGATACACTGTCTAATTGTTATTATTTCACGGTTTTCTGAAAATGAGACCGTTTCGCATTTATCTTTTAGTTGCTTTTCTCTCCCTTGTTAATTAAACATTACAGACACTATCATTGTTTAATAAATCATTTATTTATGACAACACTTTAAAACGTCTTTCCAAATTAAGACTTGTATATTTTATCATGCATTACATTAATTGTGAGGTATAGCTTTGTCAAATATTTCAAAGAATTAATCTCCCTTTCCTCTTTTCAGTAAATCCAGTTTTTAATTTAACACTAGAATGATCGTTGGAGTCATTTCAGTACCAAGCCTGGTATCCAGCATTATATATGTTATATATATATATATATATATATATATATATATATATATATATATATATATATGTATATATATATATGTGTGTGTGTGTGTGTTTGTGATATATGTATGTATATATATATATATATATATATAGATAGATAGATAGATAGATAAATACATATAATATATGTATGCATGTATGTATAATATATGTATGCATGTATGTATGATATATATATATATATATATATAATATATGTATGCATGTATGTATAATATATGTATGCATGTATGTATAATATATGTATGCATGCATGTATGTATAATATATGTATGCATGCATGTATGTATAATATATGTATGCATGCATGTATGTATAATATATGTATGCATGTATGTATAATATATGTATGCATGTATGTATAATATATGTATGTATGTATGTATAATATGTATGTATGTATGTATAATATGTATGTATGTATAATATATGTATGTATGTATGTATAATATATGTATGTATGTATGTATAATATATATATGTATGTATGTATAATATATATATGTATGTATGTATGTATAATCTATATATATATATGTATGTATTATATATATATATGTATGATATATATACATATATTATGTATATATGATATATGTATGTATATATGTATAATGTGTGTGTGTGTGCGCGCATGCATGCGTGCACACGTAATTGCATTTAAGGATATTTTAACTATAACTAACGAACTTAATTATAATTATATTAAAAATGAAATTTCTAGCGATTCTTTATCGAAAAATTACAACCTTTGGAGAAATGTCCTTGTTTTTCTATTGATTGTGATTCATTTTGGAGACTCCAAGAACCCAAATTTATTTCTGCTTAGCTATGCTATTCTTATATATCTCCTTTACATAAATTAGTTTCCCTTCTTATGTGCCCCCGTGTGATTAACTCTTTGATTGTGTGACTCATTTGTGCCCTTATAGCATTATATGAATAATTGTAGAATGTTTTGGCGGTAGAACTCTTAAAAAAAAAAGTCATAACAAACTCAACAATTTTTATCTTCAAATATTGTTTCATTCTCTCACAGCCTAATTACTGCATTTGCATTCATTTTATTTATACTCTGGCATAACTTCATGGATAATATTCTGATTTCGTAGTGTGTAAAAATACTCCATTGTATGCATATATTTATGTATATATTTATATGTACATATATAGCAACAAATATATAGCTATACATTCTAATAAATTTGATATTATTACTGTATTAGCTTCTTGATATAATTCTATAATATGCAAAGGATATACACTCAAGAGTCAAAACATTATGACCAAACGTCAATAACGATTTGGCCTACCTTTGGCACGCAACACAGCTTCAACCCGCTTTGGCAGGGATGCCACAAGTCCTTGGTAGATGGCTGGAGACAGATGGTACCAGATGTTTCAGTAACGGTTGAGCAAATCCGAGATATTGCGAATTGGTGGTCTTTGAACTCTGAGCTGCTGTCCCATAACATCGCAAATGTGTTCTATCGGATTGAGATCGGGTGAGTTAGGCAGCCAGGACATTAACTGGAATTCAGCATTATGTATTATTCTACTTGGCCCTGCATTGTATTGGGTTTCCAGCTGAGCCACTGTCTGGCTCCGGTTTTGCTTCAACATGCTAGACAGTCTCCGACGACCTTTTTCTTTGATAGCGTGTGGACATCCAACACCATGTTCTTCACACTCTCCAGCAGCAGTTAAATACCACTTCCACTTGATCACGTGCCTTCCACGTCATTCAAGCGAGTTTATTGCAAAAATGTAGGGGGTGATCATAACGTTTTGGCTCTAGAGTGTGTGTGTGTGTGTATATATATTATATATATATATATATATATTATATATATATTATATATATATATTATATATATCATATATATATATTATATATATATGTATATATATTATATATATATATATATATATATATATATATCGTGTTTATGCGAATCTAATTCTCATCCCCATTTTAGAACTTTAAATAATAAAAACATTGTTTATCGGCGAATGTAATGCGCATCAATGGTATGAGGTATGTATTGAATCTTATTTTATACAACAATGGATTTGTATATAAACTATCAATGGTATGATAATTTTATTTAAATTTAGATACATATTTTATACAACAATGGATTTATACATAAAGTAGTAGAACATAGAATTAACTTATCGAATCTAATGCTCACCCCAATTTTGAATACTACATTTTGGCAAAAAAGATATATATATATATATATATATATATATATATATACACACAATATATATATATATTATATATATATATATATATATATATATATATACACACAATATATATATATATATGTATACTAGCGGATATTCTACGCAGAGCAAATAGAAAATTCTACTGTTAAGGGGATATAGTACTTTCCCAGCTGAAACGTCTTAACTATAATTGTCTGTTTTAATATATATCAAATATTTTGCTCTGTTTATAATAAAATTTTCTTAGATCAATACTAAAGCTCTAGTTTAATAAAAATTGTTATTTTTGCCACATGAAGTAATAGAATTAATTAAATCTTAAAATATATACACAAAGTGAAAATTGAAATTATCTTCCTCGCAAAATAACTTCAAATATATGTTAATTAAAACATATTTTTCATATCAAATAAGATCTAAATATATTTTTTATTCTATAAACCTTAATTGTATTAACACAATTCTATTCTATTATATTTTATAATATTATAAAGGTTATTTTTGTTTTCTTTAGTGGCAGTTTTTCTAATTTTTGAATTTAAAAATGTCAAAAAAATTTTTAAATGGATTTTTATTAGAAATTTTTGATTTATAGGATAAAAAAACTTTCTGCTTATACTTATTTAGTTCTAAAATTCTTTTAGTACATAAAATAATATCGTGTTTTTCCGAAACGAAGTCCACTTGTTCGAGAAACAGTACGTTCTTTAACTTGAAATAGATATCGTTAATTACAATGGCTTACCAATAACTTCAATTATAATTAAAAATTAAATTTTTAATAAACAGAACATCAGGTATTTTAATTCAATAGGATGTAAAAAATTTGCATTTTACCATGCATTTTTCAAATCTTATCTTGGTGATAAGTGATATTTTTTTGCATTTGGTGTATGTGTTTTTGCCTTGTTTTTAAAACATACTATTTTAAATGAGAAATCTTAAAAGTTTTTTTAAGAGTTGAAACTATCAAAAAAACTCGTAAAAAGTCATTCAAAAAGGAGCAGAAAAAAATCGAAAAAAAAACCCCTTTACAATGCCCTTTATTAATGACTCCAAGATTTTGAAGTTTCTTTTAATTACTATAGGATTAAAGAATTCTTGAAAAATATTCTTCGTTTTTATGGTCTTTAAATAAAAGTTATTGTTAGTTAAAGCTTATTGTAAATAATAGATATAGTTATTTAAACCTGAAAACCATGTATTTTTAAAAACGAATAACCCAATCAAATAGCCGTTCTCCCACTATGGCATGGATGTTCGTAGCCGTTCGGAATCGGCTTTAAGCAGTAGATCCCAGTCTCATTAGCCCTCGTGTGCAAAACAGTAGACCGTAGCGCTTCAAACCAAACCAAACCAAACCAAATAGCCGTTAGGAATCGGCTTTAAGCAGTAGGTCCCGGTCTCATTAGCCCTCGTGTGCAAAACAGTAGACCGTAGCTCTCCAAACCAAACCAAACCAAAACCCAATCAAATCAAAAAACATATACTAAATCAAAATCTCAAACACATTTTTATTAACTTCACTTGTGAATTGATTGATGTTTTGACATATACTTTTAAGTATTTTTCTGTGTAGTTAGAGATATGAAATTTTGCACATAGATTTAATTTCCTTGATAGTATCAATATTCAATCACTAGCATATAGCCCGTCATATGACGGGATCAATAAAATTTTCAATATTCCAGAATTGTAAAGTACCCTTTAAGGCAGGTAAAAAAAATGGTTTGTTGTTTGGCTGAGAATTATTTTACAACAAAATATTACCTTAAGAAAATTATTTACGTAATATCTAAGTTTAGTAATAAAACGTTAATAGAATTAATTAAATCTTAAAATATATACACAAAGTGAAAATTGAAATTGTCTTCCTCGCAAAATAACTTCCAAATATATGTTAAGACATATTTTTCATATCACATAAGACCTAAATATATTTTTTATTCTATAAACCTTAATTGTATTAACACAATTCTATTCTATTATATTTTATAATATTATAAAGGTTATTTTTGTTTTCTTTAGTGGCAGTTTTTCTAATTTTTGAATTTAAAAATGTCAAAAAAATTTTTAAATGGATTTTTATTAGAAATTTTTGATTTATAGGATAAAAAAACTTTCTGCTTATACTTATTTAGTTCTAAAATTCTTTTAGTACATAAAATAATATCGTGTTTTTCCGAAACGAAGTCCACTTGTTCGAGAAACAGTACGTTCTTTAACTTGAAATAGATATCGTTAATTACAATGGCTTACCAATAACTTCAATTATAATTAAAAATTAAATTTTTAATAAACAGAACATCAGATATTTTAATTCAATAGGATGTAAAAAATTTAGGTTTTACCATGCATTTTTCAAATCTTATCTTGGTGATAAGTGATCTTTTTTTGCATTTGGTGTATGTGTTTTTGCCTTGTTTTTAAAACATACTATTTTAAATGAGAAATCTTAAAAGTTTTTTTAAGAGTTGAAACTATCTTAAATAACTCGTAAAAAGTCATTCAAAAAGGAGCAGAAAAAAATCGAAAAAAAAACCCCCCTTTACAATGCCCTTTATTAATGACTCCAAGATTTTGAAGTTTCTTTTAATTACTATAGGATTAGAGAATTCTTGAAAAATATTCTTCGTTTTTATGGTCTTTAAATAAAAGTTATTGTTAGTTAAAGCTTATTGTAAATAATAGATATAGTTATTTAAACCTGAAAACCATGTATTTTTAAAAACGAATAACCCAATCAAATAGCCGTTCTCCCACTATGGCATGGATGTTCGTAGCCGTTCGGAATCGGCTTTAAGCAGTAGATCCCGGTCTCATTAGCCCTCGTGTGCAAAACAGTAGACCGTAGCGCTTCAAACCAAACCAAACCAAATAGCCGTTAGGAATCGGCTTTAAGCAGTAGGTCCCGGTCTCATTAGCCCTCGTGTGCAAAACAGTAGACCGTAGCGCTCCAAACCAAACCAAACCAAAACCCAATCAAATCAAAAAACATATACTAAATCAAAATCTCAAACACATTTTTATTAACTTCACTTGTGAATTGATTGATGTTTTGACATATACTTTTAAGTATTTTTCTGTGTAGTTAGAGATATGAAATTTTGCACATAGGTTTAATTTCCTTGATAGTATCAATATTCAATCACTAGCATATAGCCCGTCATATGACGGGATCAATAAAATTTTCAATATTCCAGAATTGTAAAGTACCCTTTAAGGCAGGTAAAAAAAATGGTTTGTTGTTTGGCTGAGAATTATTTTACAACAAAATATTACCTTAAGAAAATTATTTACGTAATATCTAAGTTTAGTAATAAAACGTCTGTAAATAATGCAGAAGATATTGAAATAATCTAAAATAAATGATTAAATGAGATGATTAAAGGAATGATATCATAAAGCTAGAAAATTTTTTAATTTTTACCTATTTATTATGTGATAAATCGATACATTTAATCACCTGCTCTTAAAATGGAGCTTGATATAATAATAGTAATACGTGAATTTAATAAAAAAAAATCATAAAAATTTGAAAAATTGTAAAAATTTAAAAATAATAAAACAACTTTAGGAATAAGAATTCAAAAGAAAAAGCAGAAATTATTAAATTAATTAGACATTTAGAAAAATTCGGTTACGTCGGGGGCAGAACCATTAATCTGAGAAGTACGACGATCAAATGGGCAGACACTCTACCCCATGTGCCAGCTTACACGTGGTGAAGGAAATGGTTAGAATATATAAAGGTCAAGTAAAAACAGTCCAGAAATTTAAATATTGCACTCCGCCCTCGCCATCCTATAATAATGAATTTAGTATAGAATAAGGCTTGAAATAATAGCATTAAATGCTCGAAAAGTAGGGGATAAGGTGGATTTCGAACTCGCTTTAAATTTCACTAACCCTAACTCATAAAAAATCCAATATGGATGCCTGTCTGTATTCCAGGTACAACCGCTTCATAAATTCGCGGACAGACAACTTAGGCTATTATTATATAGGGGATAAAGGATAGATAGGAGAAAATAAAAAGAGTCAGTACTAGGAAATTATTTTACAAAATAATAAACACAAATAAAAAAAATAAAACATAAGAAAAAAAATATAAAAAACCAAAAAAAACAAAAAAAAAAACAACAAAACCAAATATAAAAACAAACCAACACAAATTAAAAAAAAAAATAAAACCAAAACAAAAACAAAAAAAAAAAAAAAAAAAAAAAAAAAACAAAAAAAAAACATAAAAAAAAAAAAAAAAATAAAAAACAAACAAAAAATATAAAAATAACGAAAAAAATAAAAAGAGAAAACACAAAAATAAAATACCAAACCAAAAACCAAAATATTAAAAAAAAAAAACCAAAATAAAAAAACCAAAAAAAAATACAAAAACACAAAAATAAAAAAATAAAGAAAAAAATAAAAAAAATAAAAAAAAACAAAAAATAAAAAAAAAATAGACCAAAAAACAACCTAACAATAAAAATTAAGAACAAAACAAGTAAGTTATAAACAAAATAAATATATAAAAATAAAATTAAAATAAATAAACAAAAAACCACAAAATGATAATAAAGATAAAAAAATACATAATTTACAAGAAAATAAATAATAAAAACAAAAATACAATAGATAATAAAATTCAAAAAAAAATAAAAAAAATTAAAAAAACAAAATAAAAAACAAAAAAAATCAAAAAGCCAAACCCCCTACAAATAAAAATAAAAAGAGTCAAAAAAAAAAAAACCAGAAATAAAGCCCCACCAAAAAGACATGAAACGAAAACAAAAGAACAACAAAAAATAGCATACAAACCAAAAGGGGATATTTCAACAACACACAAAAAAACCACTCATCCTACCAAACCCTCCCAACCAAAACCGCACACACAAAAAAACAACAACTAACAGACAAACATCAAATACCAAAAATAATAAAAAAAAAAAAAGTTTGCATAAAAAAATTAAAAACCAAGGGAGAAAGACATCTTTATTTGTGAATGGTACTTCAATTGATGAAAGGGGAAGCACTGTATTTCCGAAATAAAGTGCCGGAAATACAGTGCTGTATTTCCGGCTAGCGGAAAGGGAAGACTTTTATGGTCTGAGTGGTTTTTTTTTTAAAGAAAATAACTGTTTATGTTCATGAACAGCTAGGCAGATAGCACACACATGCACAAACGGGGGATATTGTCTATCTACAAAATGGTCTTTCAAAATTTCGGGGGGGGGACCAGTCCCCCAAATCCCTCCCCCTGTCTACGGCCTTGTGGCAAGTACAAAAAGTTGTTCAGCGTACTTGGAATCCTAATTGCAGAAGATTTTACACTAGTATAGCCATTTATTTGCAAGCGGCGTAAGTAAAAACACAAATTTTTTCACACAAATGTTTTATTTTGTAGTGTATGTCTTATCGCTTGTTAAATAAAAGCCATTTAAAAAATACTTTTTTTACATTTTTAACTTATAGTATTTTATTCCCATACTATTAATTATGAGATTGAGTAGTTCACGTAACCTTTCTTCTGAAGCAGTTTCTTTCTGTTTGCTTTTCTTGTGTTAACGTAGTGTATGCGGGACATGTGCTACTACGTTTCCTAATGATTAATACTTGAGCGCGGGTCACACAATAGTACGGGTTTTGCCGTGTGCCTAAAATGCTTTGAACGTTACCTCACTGTAAAACATTAGTTTTATGATTGCTCTTTTAGAATTTTTATAATGTAAAAATGTTTATATATAACATAATTCGAAAAAATTAAAACAATATACTAATATTTCTATTTGATTTTTCATATTTACGATACTATTATATATTTATCCACTAAAAAAATATTTTTTGTTTACAAAAATCTAATGGTTGTTATTTATATATTTCTATTTATGTATTTGTTTATATATTTCAATATAAAATACGAAAATTTAGTTAAAAAATTAAATAATTTTCGATCTATTGAGATTTTATCGTATAACTAAATTTATGCGCAAAACGCCCGCTCCTGGTACAATTCCGCTGCAAATTGTACCCGTACACAATGTGTTAAAATAAGTTTGTTGTTCAATATAAACTCTTGACATGGTAATAACAATCAATGAACATGCGTGATAGAGACAGAAACTTCCCTACTCATATATCATTCACCCTATTCACTGTTTAGGAAGCCCTGAATGAATTGCAGAGCTGGTAACAAACTATTTTGACAGCACCAACTTTAATAATATTGTATTCTTTTCCTGTTTTGACGAATACATCACGCGAACTTTCTATTTATATGTGTTTAGTTCTAAAATTCTTTTAGAACGTAAAATAATGCCTTATCTTTCCGCATTATTTTCCGCATAAATTTTCCTTAATGCGTAGTCCATCTGCCCGAGAAACAGTTCATTCCTTTACTCGGTTTGGTTTTGGAGTTCTGCGAACCACGTTTAGCAACACGATGGCTAATGAGACTGGGACCTACAGTTTTAAGCCGATTCCGAACGGCTACGAACATCCATGCCACTGTGGGATTCGAACCCACGAACTCCGGTACCGAAGGTCAGCACCCTAACCAATCGGCCATAGAATCGGCTTCTTTACGCATAATACACACCGTTAATTACAGTGGCGTATGTATAATTTTTGCTGCTTGGGGCGGTTTCTCATTTCCGTCTTTTTCAAATCTATTAAATAGTAGGTTTTTAATACACTTATATAAACGTTTTTTTACGAGATGAAAAATAAACCTCTACTTGATTTAAAGAAAAACAGCAAGGGAAAATATTCTTTATTTTATAGAAGTAAATAATTAGGATTACATCTTTTTAATAAATGAACGTATTGCAGAATGCGTAGGTAAATATTGTGTTCAATATTTATGTTACTAGCTTACTAGTTGAAAATTCGTGAATAATGTCATTAAAATTAATTTTACTTTTAATTTTTTGTTCTATGGATAACACTGATTTTGCTTTCTTAAATTACTCATTGTAGAAAAAAGGTTATTTTTTATCCACTTCAATTTAGTTTCGTTAGAGAAGCGCAGTTTTCAACTAACAAAACTGATGGCAATTGTTAAAAATATTCTTAGAAAGATTACTATGTTAAGTACAGAATTTTCAAATCTATACTTTTGAATAAATTTTAGAAAATCAATAAGGCTTTCGCTCGCGATTTTCTGGAGTTGTGTCTTTTGTCCTAGTGCAGGTACAGCCATAAAAACCTGGATCCTTTTTCTTTCAATGTGAAATTTATCTTTATCACCTATTTATCTTTACTTTATCAATGTTGTCAATTTCAGCAATTTATTTTAATTTTCAGGCTACAATAAATATGAAAAGTTTAAATTTTCTTTTCGGAGTAATACATAGAAAGTGTGCCCCAAACATGTTCCGCAAGTACGCAACTGGTTGACTAGTGATTAAAATCTGGTTAAAGCATTTGGTTATAAACTAGAAATTATCTTTGTCAAGACTCTTTTAAAATGATTCATGGAAACTAATTTAAAAAAATCAGATATAGATTGCTACCATTGTTGCTAGATATTTTAGATCACATTTTTATTATCGTCTCATTTTCAGCGAGACAAACGGAAAATAAACAAAAAGTTAATGTTTGATATCGAGCGTACTGTTCATTAATAACATTCTTTTATTATTAAGTAGAAAGTCAAAACAGACATGAAAATAAATTTAAAAACCAGAAGAGTATTTGGAAATAGTGACAAAATTGTAAGGATATGAGATTTTAGAGATAATAATTTTAAAACTAAATGTAATGTAATGAATCTACAGTTTTATATTAGCACGGTGCTGTTTAATATTTTTAGTTTTACTTAAAATACCTTCATGCAAATTTCTCAATAGGGAATAATTATTATTTCTGAACTGAGACAAATATTGTAACAGAATGTGAAATATTTAAACTTTGGTATGAGTTTCCAACACGTAATAATTCTGTACAAGTAGATCTGAACTGCATTAGCAATGTATCTTTCATTTCTAGTAATTTAATTATATTACGAGTAAAATAAGTATTATTTTAAAAACTTATGATCCATAACAACATCTCAAATAAACTGATTTTCAAAATAAGCATGTGAGCCTCACTGAACTCCACGAAGAGAATCCTTTTGATCTAAGAGCCGTTTTTGTCCCCACTGTTGGCAGAATCCAAGAATATGCATGATCAAAACATCTTACTCCCTTAGCATTCATCCTATAGCGGATGGAGGAGATATCAATGAATAGTAGCCCCGATAACAAACTTTTCAAATGATTCAAAGACATCGTTTCTAACTATATCTGTCTTGATGCCAGAAACCGAACGATGGCCGATTGGTTAGGGTGCTGACTTTCGGTACCGGAGTTCGTGGGTTCAAATCCCACTGTGGCATGGATGTTCGTAGCCGTTCGGAATCGGCTTTAAGCTGTAGGTCCCGGTCTCATTATCCCTCGTGTTGCAAAAAGTAGACCGTAGAACTCCAAACCAAACCAAACCAAACCTTCTTGCCAGAGAGCTGTAATATTTATGATATAAGCGTCTTACATTTTTATTAGAAGCCGCGGTAGCTCAGTCTATGAAATCGTCGATTTCATAACTAGAGTGAAAATTCAAAGTGGGTTTGGTTTTTCGTGGTATCGATGTTGTCTGTATAGAACTTAAATACTGCCATCTGGAGGAAACCCAAAGCATTAATTTTCATTATTAGGAGATTTTATTATATAAAAAATTATTTTTAACCAACATTTTTACAACATACTTCCTACAGTTATTAAATAATGAACAGCAAACGTTAAAAATTATTTCCTGTAAATAGACTTTTATGAGCCACGGTAGTTTAGTTGGCAAAGGCAATGATCTGGTAATTGGTGGGTTGCGTAAGTGATGCTCGAACCGACCAAAGTTCCTCTGTGATCATTAATGGAAGCTGGGGCATGTAAAACAGGTCAGGATGGGTAACCGTTCGGAATCGACTTTAAGCAGTAGGTCCCGGTCTCATTAGCCCTCGTATTTGAAAAAAGTAGAACGTAGTTCTCCCAACAAACCATAATAGGAATGTGTTCCCAGAGAGGGTACTGTTACCCACGTACGTAGCATTCCTTAAGCTGTAGGTGTTACCTCCATGAAGCTATATCTGTATTTTCAGTTGCACTAGAAAAAAATATTTTTATATTTGCTTTATTTAAAATATTTGTCTATTGAATATACACATTGGTTTCGAGACTTTCACAGAGTTCCCACGGTCCTTAACAGTCCTTAAGAACTCCTTAATTTTAGCTTTCATTTATAAGGGCCCACAAAAACTCCTTAATATTTGTCAAACGTCCTTAAAAACTCCTTAACTTTTAAATTGGAATGTGATCAATTTCTCCATCGACGTGATCCACCTTCGTCAGCTGATTTCCTATCAGTTTTTTTTAGTTACTTATTATTTGACCAATAAATAATCTTTCGCATACTGAAAAGGTTTAAAGTATAAAGTCAGCTATCCTTTCCTAATAACTAACAGTCATGCAGATTTTAATTAAACGAAGCCGGGGTTTGTAGATATTTCAGTTACTTATGGAAGTTTAATTTTCCTTGCATTCAATGTAATAGAAAAGTCTAAAACTTTCTTCTTTCCCAGGAAACGCGGGTATAATCAGCTGCTAGTATATACGTACATACATACATATATACATATATACATATATATATATATACACACACATATATATATATATA
>CM063505.1:96688428-96723428 GCA_032207245.1 Pardosa pseudoannulata | reverse complement strand
ACGCACATACATTATTCCAAAAATTGTATTTTTGAACTCGAGAAGATTTCAAACATGAATATCAATCAAAGCCTAGAGATTGAATTTCTGGAAGATTAGAATACTTTGTATACTTAGATTGTATATTGTTTAGCTCATTGTGTTCCCACCGGATGGTCTGGAATTTAAATGATGTTTATGTTGCTTATTTATTCGGAGCAAAATTGTTCTACCAGTACAGTGCTAAAAAACTACAATAAAATTCTAACAATGAAAGGGGCAACTAAAACTAGCGTCTTTCTTTATAGTGAGTGCTATAAATAAAGGTAAAGTGACACGAATAGAAAAAAAAATACTTTTCTATAATACATATTTGTAAAAGTAAAAGTTGCTCTCAAACCAACCTAAAATTTGTAACAAACATGACTTTAATGCTGTGAATTGGCTCTTTAAAAAGTATCCATTACATTAAAAAGAAAATCGCACATTTATTCCGATTTCTTTACAAGTATTTAGAGAGCACGATAAGTTTCGTTTCGCAAGAGAAAAGAAATAAAATTTACTTTTCTTTCCTGCTTCAAAAATGTTTTACTTATTTTTGAATTGCTGTAATTATCTGCAAAAACTTTTAATAGCTGCTGACGTGTAAGTGTATATATTATTCACAAAAGATGAAGTTAGTGTTTCTGAACATGCATTTAACTCCTCTAACACGTTAAAAGGTAGTATTTTCATATATATTGATCGTGCCACTTAATGACCTAGTTCACGAATACTTCAATAATGAAACTATTAAACTACTAAATTGAACATAATATATTTATTCATATAAGCTATACCTCTAAAAGGGTCATAATAGCTTTAAGTATGTTTACGATATTAGAACTAAAATGAAAAACAATGGGTTCTGTGTATTCTGAAGACAAAATTTGAAAATGTATCAAAACAGCGAAATATGATCAATTTTAAACATCGTATATATGACTCATTTGATTTCCTTTTAAACAGGATTTCAAAAAAAAGAAAGATATTGTTATTATGAAGCCGACAGAGTGTCAAGGCCAGCCGCAAGTATAGTGTAAATTGGAAGAAAGAGAAAAACTAATTCTTCCTGATGAATTTTTGTTTATTAGAATTTTAATAGATATGTTAATAGGATATAAAATGTAAAATGATTTTTAGGCTATGATACCAAAATTTCCACACTCCGTCGAAGATCTATCAAACATGGTGTCTTGATGAAAAAAGAAATGGTGTTCCAATTGTCGCGGAAGATCCAAATCTCCAAACTCCTTCTCCTTTGCTCTTTCTCAGACGGGGCCTGCAGATCTTTCTAAAAAAATTCGTTGGGCAGCGTTGCTGGGCCGAAGCGGGCTACTCCGCGGTTAGCAACCCCTCTTGACCAATGGGGTCGAAGGAGGGTCACTCCGCTTTCACCTCTAGGTCGGTTTCGCTCTGGCTTTGTTCAACTGTAACTATTTGTTACAGATAACATCAACCTAGAAATGAAAACATTGATTATACCGATAAATGATACCTATAATTTCTTAAATGATAATGATAAATTATACCGATAATTTCTTCAAAAATCTATTATTTATTATTACGATATTTTTCCTGAAGTAAATTACGAATGCACCACAATAAACTCTGTTAAAAAAAACTCTATTTTTTGATTGCTTCAACAAGCAAAAGACCGGGTAGGGCCTATTTTAGTGAAACCTGATACATTTATACATGCCTATTAGAATTTAGAATTAACTTTAGAATTAGAAACATTTCTCCTGCATCGTTCCAACAGTTATTCAAATAATGTGGGAAATATGATATTCGGAGAAGGATTACTGGTGATATTTTTTCTTTGTAAAATGTGAATTGAGGGATAAGAAGCATTCATGAACGTCCACGAAAATTATTTCTTCTGTCAAGTATTCTAATTTTAAAATAGTCTTACTTTGTTTTTAATGTAAAGATAAGATATTTTTAAGACGATTTTTAATGTAAAGACGATTTATTGGTTTTCTCTAGGCTTTCAAGAGAAATCTCTCACCTGATATAATTTTCTTAAAGTATCTGTCTAAGTTTAAAACGTCCTTTTTTGCCAAAAATCAAATTTTTTTTTTATTTCTCTGTTGTAAAATTTCAACAATTAGGCTTCTAAATCTGTTTTTGTTTTGTTTCTACGGCTGTTTAAACATCAGTAACAGCTGTGAAAACAAACTGGAAGTAGCGACTTCGGAACGGGAAGTTGTGAATTTAAAGCCTAGAGAGCATTTTTTAAAATTTAAAGAGCATTTTTTGGACAAAACTTTTTAAATTTTCATGAAGATTAGTTTAAACATTTTTCTAGTATTTTTAATAATTAGCAGCTTGGCAATTAGAAAGTTTTGAAGCAAGAAAGTGTGGGGAATTTTAAACATGTATTTTAATTTTTAATAGTTAAAGTTGCTTTCATAAACTTCAAATGCGTTTTTCTCAGAACGGTATTTTTAATGAAATGTTGAAACTTGAAATGTGATTTTTCAAATAGTCCTTCAAATATTTTGTTGAAAATTATTATGAATGATTTGATATTTTTTTTTTTTTTTTTTTTTTTTTTTTTTTTTTTTTTTTTTTTTTTTTTTTTTTTTTTTTTTAGTATTTGCTAGTGGAATGATCTAAAAAACTTTAAATTTGGATAATTTTTAATGATGTTACACTCATAGTTAGATATAAAGGTAATGAAAATTCGTTAAAAATTCAATGTGTATGATTTTGAAGGACCAAAATTTTTACCAAATGTAAATTAAGCAAAGATTTTAGGTGATTCACTAGTCCAGTGTATAAGAAATGTGTTGCATAAAAAATATTGAAATAATTTAATTTATTAAAAAATTAGACCTTTTGAAAAAACCCGATTTTTTTTACTAAATTTTCTTTATTTATTAGAAATTTTATAAAAACTTCTCCAGGAATAAATTTTTTAAGTGCAATTCTCTATGATAATATAAAAAATAAATCTAAAAATGTAAAAACATGAACTAGTTTCTACGTTTAAAGAAACGATAATTTCTTAAATGATAATGATAAATTATACCGATAATTTCTTCAAAAATCTATTATTTATATTATTACGATATTTTTCCTGAAGTAAATTACGAATGCACCACAATAAACTCTGTTAAAAAAACTCTATTTTTCGATTGCTCCAACAAGCAAAAGACCGGGTAGGGCCTATTTTAGTGAAACCTGATACATTTATACATGCCTATTAGAATTTAGAATTAACTTTAGAATTAGAAACATTTCTCCTGCATCGTTCCAACAGTTATTCAAATAATGTGGGAAATATGATATTCGGAGAAGGATTACTGGTGATATTTTTTCTTTGTAAAATGTGAATTGAGGGATAAGAAGCATTCATGAACGTCCACGAAAATTATTTCTTCTGTCAAGTATTCTAATTTTAAAATAGTATTACTTTGTTTTTAATGTAAAGATAAGATATTTTTAAGACGATTTTTAATGTAAAGACGATTTATTGGTTTTCTCTAGGCTTTCAAGAGAAATGTCTCACCTGATATAATTTTCTTAAAGTATCCGTCATTGTTAAAAACGTAATTTTTGCCAAAAATTATAATTTTTTTTATTTCTCTATTGTAAAATTTCAACTTTTAGGCTTCTAAATCTGTTTTTGTTTTGTCTCTACTGCATTTTAAAGAAAAGTTACAGCTGTTTAAACATCAGTAACAGCTGTCAAAACAAACTGGAAGTAGCGACTTCGGAACGGGAAGTTGTGAATTTAAAGCCTAGAGAGCATTTTTTGGACAAAACTTTTTAAATTTTCATGAAGATTAGTTTAAACATTTTTCTAGTATTTTTAATAATTAGCAGCTTGGCAATTAGAAAGTTTTGAAGCAAGAAAGTGTGGGGAATTTTAAACATGTATTTTAATTTTTTAATAGTTAAAGTTGCATTCATAAACTTTAAATGAGTTTTTCTCAGAACGGTATAGTTAATGAAATGTTGAAACTTGAAATGTGATTTCTCAAAAAATTCTTAAAATATTTTGTTGAAAATTATTTTGAATGCTTTTGATAGCATTTACTAGTAAATGACCTAAAAGTTTTAAATTTGGATAATTTTTAATGATGTTACACTCATAGTTATATATAAAAGTAATGAAAATCAGTTAAAAAATCAATGTGTATGATTCTGAAGGACCAAAATTTTTTACCAAATGTAAATTAAGCAAAGATTTTAGGTGATTCACTAGTCCAGTGTATAAGAAATGTGTTGCATAAAAATATTGAAATAATTTAAATTATTAAAAAATTAGACCTTTTGAAAAAACTCGATTTTTTTACTAAATTTTCTTCATTTATTAGAAATTTTATAAAAACTTCTCCAGGAATAAATTTTTTAAGCGCAATTCTCTATGATAATATAAAAAATAAATCTAAAAATGTAAAAACATGAACTAGTTTCTACGTTTAAAGAAAAAAGTTCTCGAACGTAGACGGGTACCTTAAGCGAAATTTAGACTTGACAATTTTGTGTCTTCGCAAAATTTTGATTCGACAATCATCTCTTCTAAGTGCCCCAATTATGTCTGAGATCTTTTTCCGAGGTTTGGATGTCATATTTCCCCCTTTGCCAGGTACTATGTCAAACAAATTACCTTGATCTTGTGAAATTTATTTCGCTATAAAATCCTTCCCATCCATTGTCTCTTAAACAAATAATTCTATTTCATCCACTTCGAAAAATGTTGCATGTATTTGTTTTAGAGTTTATGTTGATAGAAAATATGTAATATTTTTTGTAACATCATTTATATATTTAAATAACCCTAATTAGGAATATTTTCAAATAAACAAAATTTATTTAAAACACATATATTCTCTCATATATGAAGAGCTTATTTAAATGGTTAAGTGAAGAACTATTTAAAATTATAGAAAACAAAGAATTATTAAAATGTCACTCAAATGGAAGCAATTATCAATATTTTTGGCAATGTTTGAGATGATTTACAGAATGTCAAGAAAATATGATGATATTAATAATAATTTTGATTAATTTTTCTACATTTTAATCTAAAAATATCTTATTAAATAACAGATGTTAACTGATAACTGATGTATCTAACAAAAATAAAAATGTACAAAATGCTGTGGTGTAGTACATTGCTATTGTTATTTCAAAGCCACTAATAACCCAATTTTGCTTTATATCGTCTTTAATTATAGTAAAATGCCACTGATCTATATTACAATATTCATATAAAGAACAAAAAACAAGGAAATAGCTAAAAAATATGTAAAAAAATTAAAAAGTAAAAGAAGCACTCCACGTGCTACACCTGAAAGAAAAAAAATGCCAAAGTCCACTCTTTTACTTCCTTCTGAACTACTCCAGCAGCCCTAGACTTTTTCCATTATCCTGTGCTGATGCGTTCGTTGTTTCATTGTCCTGTGGACAATGCGTCCTTTCCCGGCTCTGTTCAGAATTATCGGAACTCCAATGATGGTCCTGAATCGCCTCCTGGAGACCAATCACAACTCTCCAAACCTTGGTGAAGTTTAAGTGCAATTGTTTTCACACCACAAGCTTCCTGGAGTCGCGAATAAATACTTGGGCATGCAACCCACAACGTGCGAGTGCAAATCAGTTTCGCAAACCTTATGTAAAACATCGCTGCACTCTCACACAAAATAAATGAATTAAATACTATGGCAGCAAATATCTCATTTCCTTTAAATATAATAAAAAAATTTCAGTGTTAACTCTGGAAAGCAGAGGCCATCATTTTGACGGTTTCGGCTATATGATTGTGAGCTACATTTAGGATTCTGAAATTATAGGTGTTTTTCTAATTTTCCGTGAAATGTTCATGTAAATCAAATTCTAATTCGTCTGTAATTTATTGTGTAATTAATACAGTCTGAATTCCGCTATCTTGATGACAGAATAGAATGTTAGCAATTTAGCAGAAAATTATAACATGTATTAACAATTTGTTTAAATTTGCTTAAAATATAACAGCAAATAATTTTAATGCTATTTTATTTTTATTTTTGGATTTTGTTTCTTGTGTTATATTAGCTTATATTTAATCCTGTTTTTAACAGATATCTCCAATTTTTAAGATGCTATCAAAGTTTAATAAACTGATTGCAACCTTGGACGTCAAAATCGCAATTATAGAGCCTTCGATTCTTTATTGCATGCTTACGGACTACTATCAAGTTATCTTACTAAAAAGAAATTTGAACCTTACCAGCATTTTCAGATCCGAAAATATTGTAACGTTTGGAATATTAGAACATGACGTTGGCATGCTTTACAAGGTAAGTTTGGAAATTAATTGTTGTATTAGTATCTGATACTTGTAAAGTTTGTTTTGAAATACCATATTTTTCCAATATTAGTCCACAAACCCGTATTTTATAAGGAGTTCATGACATGATGTTGCCATGGATGTTCGTAGCCTTTATGAATGGGCTTTAAACAGCAGGTACCGGTTTTAGTAGTCCTTGTGTAGCAAAAGAGTTGACCATGACGTTCTCAACCAACACCCAACCAATATATTTTCTAAAAGTTTTTGCTTTATTTTTACAATTTGTTTTGTAATTTAGAACGTTAATTTTTTCTTTTTTCACTTAAGTTGAACTAAGTATTTCGTATTATCTGTTTGTATGAAACTGTAGTGAAAATTAGGAAACACAGATAAAAAAAATTATTTTTGATGTTATATCTATGTTGCAGATAAATTTCTGTTTATTTCACGTCATTTCTTCATTTCTTTCACATGGTGGTTTTTAATGTAAACCCCGATAAATGAAATTTTCTCTCAAACACATCAATTAGTAGAACACCACATGTTTTAAAAACCACCGGTTTTTATAGCTGAATCGTTAGTATGGTGTTTTAACAATGGTGACTATATAGGAACCTATAATATAACTAGTATATAGCCCGTCATATGACTGGATGAAAAAATATTTTAATTTTCCAGAATTGTAAAGTAGAAGCAGGTAAAAAAAATGGTTTGTTTTTTGGCTGATAATAATCTGGTACACACTTAATAAATTTTTTATCTTCATACTGCTTTCCTTATGTTGTGAATGCAGTTTAGAATCACGTTGAATTTATTTAGAAAGTTAATTCAATTTTTTTTAGCTGTGTCGAAATTATCGTTAAGTTCTTGTTTAAAAAACAAGCAAACACACAAAGAACAAACTTCTTGATTTTTAAAGATATATAACTTAAACGCTAGATATTTATTATCCGTGAAATAGACTCATAGACTTTAATGAAAAGAATTTGTTGCTAATACTGGTGATAAAATTTTCATTGCAACAAAAAATAATCGATGATTAAATTTAAAATTATCCCGTATGTACCTAATCTATTATTTAAGCCAAATATGAAAGAAAATATAAGTTCAGTGATAAAACGTATGAAAATAATGCAGACGATATTTAAATAATTTAAAATAAGAAATGATTAAATAAGATGATTAAAGGAATGACGTCATAATGCTAGAAAAAAATGTTATTTTCATCTACTTATAATGTGATAAATTGATAAATTTAATCACCTGCTCTTAACCGGGGAAAATAGGGCTTGAAATAATGGCATTAAACACTCGAAAAGGGGGAAAGGGGTGGATTTCGAACGTTTTAAAGACGACAGTATTTTTTGCTATGATATGAAGCATATTTATACCAATTTATTTTAGAATCGGATCAATAGTTTAGGAGAAGATAAATTTTACTCGCTTTGAATTTTGCTAACCCTAACTCATCAAAAATCAAATATGGATGTCTCTATCCATTCCAAGTCCAACCGCTTCAAAAAATCGAGGATAAACGGACAGATAACTTAGGCTATTATTATATATGAGATCTTTCAAAACATTTTTTTCTTGACAAGGCCGTCGCCAAGGGGGGGATTCGTAGACCGGCCCCCCTCCGAAATTCTAAAAAGTCCGTTTTATTAAAAGAAAATGAACCATTTGTGTGGTTGTGTCATCTGCCTAGCTGTACTTAGACAACAGTGTGTTTAGAACAATGTTTTTAGTGACACTGAGTTAAAAATAAGGTGCAAATTTTATTCAAGAAGTAAGAGTGGACTGACTTGCACTCATAGCAATTCATCACAATATTCAAGCGCAATCGGCAGAAATTATGAAAAGTTATTACAGATCTTCAAGACAAGGATATTTTATATTATACAAGTAAAAAATTTAATCATGTTCATTTTCTTTCAAAATTGTTCTCTTTGTTTGATCATACTTATCTTTTAAAAATTAGAATTTAATATCATGTATAGTTGATATCTTTTAAACTTGAATTTTACAATTAAATTCATTGTGCAGTTACTTCCTCACTTACTCTAGGCTTCAAATTTGCTCATTATATCTTTTTTAATCATTTATATAATTTATATCATTTATGTATTTTGATGCTCATTAGGGGTATACATATATAAGAAAACCTTTCGTTTTTCTGAAGTATCATTCACAAAAAACAATGTCTTTACCTCTGGTCCCCTTCAGAATATAATTTTTGTCTATCGTCCTGTGTCTTGGGGTGAAAATGTAGTGTAAATAGTAGATATTGCTTGAATCGAGGTAATTCGTTGCAAATAGAACTGGTAATCATAAGATGGTGTTATTTTTCTAGTATTTTTAATTTATTTTAAAATTTAACTTGGTTGGAAAAAAATCCTGTTATAAGAGTTATAAAAACATTTATTATAAACGGTTTATTGGTATGTGTTATTATCATCTTGGTTAGGAGTATTATGCTTCACTGCTAATTAGGAAGAACTTAATTGTATAGATGTAATTCAGAAATGCTGCAAGCATCCATGTTAACTTTTCTTGGTCACCATTTCATTTTTACGCTACATAATTTTCCAATAATTAAGTTTGATTTCGAAGAATTTTAGTGATGCTAATAAAATTCCTGATAATGTTGGGAAAAATAACAGAAAAATATGTCTTTTAAAATCTTGAGCATTTGTAATAAAATTAGTATGTAATGATGTATAAGATATAACACACGTAGTAAAAAACAAAAAAGTTATTAGAAATTTAAAAAAAATTCTATAGGGCAATTTTACTGTAAAGAAATTTATGTAAAATTAAATAAATTTTTAAGATTCTTTCTAACTGTAAAAAGCTAATTTTTTGACAAAATTGTAGATAAAGATATCACATATTAAGAAATATATACGGAAAAATAGTTTAAAAAATCAGGAGGTTTTCTAGAGTTTACTTTTTATAGGCTACTTTATTTCTAGTATAATAAAATATACGTTAGAAAGATTATAATATGTTCCCTGTTAATTTGTATCTTGATAGCACTTTTAACAAATATCTATTTAAAGCCCCCCTTTTTGAGAATTTTTTTTAAAAATTGATTACATTTAAGGTTTTAATCTAACAAATATTAAATTCAGATTACACATGCACATAATATATGTGCTATATATGTTACATTTTTTATCAACATCAAGATCTCAAGTGATCATTAATATATTCATCTGTAAGACAGAAAAATTAGTAAATCAAGAAGTCCAAAGTTTTCGAAGAAAATTGACTGTAGCTAGACTTTTATGTACAGTGTAGAACATATTTTGCATTTTCATCAGTATAAAGTTCAAAAACTTACTTTTTAATGCTCATTAATGAGCCCGGATTGTTAATTTTCGCTGCTAACCCCCCTCAGGATTTGACCAAAAAATCAAGTTCCTCGGATTTTATTTAAGTTATGTTTTTAGTACAGTTTTTTCGAGAAAATGTAATAAAACGTTTTTAACGGTTTTAATTCAATTCCAAGTTTAAATGTCATTTCCGAACCAAGAAGTACGAGACCCTTAACCCTCGAACGTTATTTTATGTCTCTCAAATTTTTTTGTAATTGAAATAATAAACTGTTGATAGCTAAAAATAGTTTTTATGTACTCTAAATAATTTTAATATAAAACCGTATGTATAATTTTTATTTCTCTGGTTTTAAAATAAATTATTAAAATGTTATCTTGCATTTTTTTTAATCATCAATACTATTGTTAAGCGCGGTATATTATAAGTATAATAAATAGTGTCTCTATGATTATAAAGCATAGAGAGGATATGACTAAGAAACTCAGGTTCGTTCTATACATAATAGTATACAAACAAAACCTTTCATTTTTTTTCTAAAATGAAATCGGATATACGTTTTGCGAAGAAAAATAACTCGCAATATTTAAAGAAAACATGCTTTTTCAACTCCTCTTCTTAGCCCACTCTCCTGTTTCTAATCATGGATCTTGTTGGTGCTTCAACCACATTTGGCGAAATTGGCGTGCTTGCAGCGTGGCGTTTGAAATCTGGCGAGGGGATCGTAACTCAACAAATTGATACATAAACAAAAACAACATTTTGAGGAAAAATTTTACAAAAATTGAATATTTAAAATCTAATTGAATTAACAAAGAAAACACAAAGGAAACACATAACATTCATACTAAATAGACTGAAACATTCACTTAATCACAAATTAAATAAACTGAGTGTGATTTTCATCACAAATTTGTGATTTAGTGTAAATTGTAAAATTAATTAAAAAAAAAAAAACTGTATTTTGAGTGGAGGTTGAAGAGGAGTTGTAAAATTGAAAATTTTTTTTCAAATCTCTTATTATCATCTCGGATAAATAGAAAACACATTTTTCTTTTTGTATATAAATAAAAAGAAATACGTGAAATATGACATTTCCTTAAAGGGTCTGGCTCGTTTTTATTGCTACTAAAGCTGATGTGACCCCCCTTCCTCTAACTTCCTTCAACTTAGTTACAAAAACGAAAAATGAAAGATTAGATATATGTTTAGAAAAATGAAATTTTGAACTCCAAAGTACTTTTATTCTTTGATTATGTTGTATAAAGACATTTTGTAGATTTAAAATTAATTTAAAATTTAAAATTTGAAAATTATCAATGCACTTTTTTGTTGCAGTACTCGATTGTACCCATGAAGATTTTTTTCTAGAAATACACACATATTGGTACTAAATCAGTAAAATAATTTTTAACCCTAGAGGGCTATTCTTACGTCTTAGAGACTTTTGTTATTAAAAGAATAAGTTATTACAATCTGAAAACAAGTCTAACATAAAAAAGTAATTTTTTTGCTAGCGCATGTATTACATGCCTTTTCTTACTATAAAATAATTTTTAAAGTCCTTTTGCAGATGTAGTAATAATAATTTGACATAAACAGGAATCATGTTGATTTATTTCTGCAAAAAAAATTCTGTATAATTAAGAAAATAAATGGGAAATGTTGGTCGCTATTAGATGTTTGCAAAAAAAAATAGCAATTGTTGAAATTTTGATTTTGAAAAAAAATTCTGTTAACCATTGTAAGGCCATTTTTCTCTAGGAGAGGTATTTAAATTTTTTTTGAATTACGACTAATTTAAGAAATAAAATAATTTAAAATATTAGATTAAATTAATTAGATTTCCTTTTCTTGGAGGAAATTATAACTCTCACTGCCTACTGAAGACTATAAAAAAGCATAACACTTGATATTTCTTATTTCTTTGTAGATTGTACTGCACAATATTTATAAAGCATATTTTACAAATAATACTGTAGTCTAAAAAGGAATTTATATCGAATGAATGAAAATAAGTCAAATGAAATTGGCTTTCTAATTTTATTCAGTGAGAAACAAATTAAGGTTAATTTTGTAGAAGTCAAACAGTACCATATTCCTTAATGTGCAAGTTTTGGATCGCAGTAGCCGACGATCTTCAACTGCATATGTATTTCAGCTCAAACATTAGTTATAATGCTTTTATCAATCTAAAAGAATGCTGGATTTGTGAAGTTTATAGTATTTAAAGATATATTTTAAACGCATACAATTTATTTTTCATAGAAAAACATTAACATATTTGGAAAAGCTGGGTTTTTTTTCGGTATTTTGCGAGGATTCATGTCGCTAGTATATTACTCTCATATGTCATATTACTTTTATGTGCCATACTTCTCATATATGTGATACTATTGACATATGTGTCACATTACTTTTATCGATGTAAATAGGATCTTTTTATTTCTAAAATTTGAATTCACAGTGCTTAAAGATACATTTAAAACGCTTACAATTTCTATGGATAAGAGAAAAGCATTAACAAAATTTCGAAAAGCTGGGCTTTTTTCTGGTATTTTGTGTTGACTCCTGTGGCCAGTATATTAATCTTATATGTCATATTACTGTTGTCATGTTATTCACATATAGGATATTATTTTCATACATGTCATATTAATTTTATCGATGCAAACAGGATCTTTGATTTGTAAAATTTGAATTTACAGTGTTTAAAGATATATTTTAAACGCTTACAGTTTTCTATCGATAGGAGAAAAACATTAGCGAATTTCAAAAAGCTGGGATTCTTCAGGTATTTTGTGTTGACTCCTTTGGCCGGTATATTACTCTCATATGTCATATTACTTTTATGAGTCATATTATTTTCATATGGGATATTATTGTTATATGTCATATTAATTTTATCGATGTAAATAGGATCTTTTGATTTATAAAATTTCAATTTACAGTAATAAAGAGATATTTTAAACGCTTACAGTTTTCTATCTATAGGAGAAAAACATTAATGAATTTCGAAAAGCTGGATTTTTTCTTGTATTTTGTGCTGACTTCTGTACCCGGTATATTATTCTCATGCCATTACTGTTATGTGTCATATTACTCTCATATGTCATATTATTGTCATATATGTCATATTACTCTCATATGTCATATTATTGTCATATATGTCATATTACTTTTATCGATGTAAATAGGATCTTTTGATTTATAAAATTTGAATCTACAGTGTTTAAAGATATATATTAAAAGCTTACGATAGGACGCTTACGAATTTCTATCGATAGGCCAAAAAAATTAACGAATTTCGAAAAGCTGGGTTTCTTCAGGTATTTTGTGTTGACTTCTGTGGCCGGTATATTACTCTCATATGTCATATTACTTTTATGCGCCATATTATTTTTATATGTGATATTTTTGTTATATGTCATATTATTTTTATCGATGAAAATAGGATCTTTTGATTTATAAAATTTGAATTTACAGTAATAAAGAGATATTTTTAAACGCTTACAGTTTTCCATCCATGTGAGAAAAACATTAATGAATTTCGAAAAGCTGGATTTTTTCTTGTATTTTGTATTGACTTCTGTACCCGGTATATTATTCTCATATATCATATTACTATTATGTGTCATATTACTCTCATATGTCATATTATTTTCATACATGTCATATTACTCTCATATCTCATATTATTGTCATATAGGTCATATTACTTTTATCGATGTAAATAGGATCTTTTGATTTATAAAATTTGAATCTACTGTAAGAAAGAGATATTTTTAACCGCTTACAGTTTTCCATCGATGTGAGAAAAACATTAATGAATTTCGAAAAGTTGGATTTTTTTCTTGTATTTTGTGTTGACTTCTGTACCCGGTATATTATTCTCATATGTCATATGACTGTCATGTGTAATATTACTCTCATATGTCATATTGTCATATATGTCATATTACTCTCATGTCATATATGTCATATTACTTTCATATGCCATATTGTCATATATGTCATATTACTCTCATATGTCATATATTGTCATCTATGTCATATTACTTTTATCGATGTAAACAGGATCTTTTGATTTATAAAATTTGAATTTACAGTGTTTAAAGATATATTTTAAACGCTTACAGTTTTCTATCGATAGGAGAAAAACATTAATGAATTTCGAAAAGTTGGATTTTTTCTTGTATTTTGTGTTGACTTCTGTACCCGGTATATTATTCTCATATGTCATATTACTGTAATGTGTCATATTACTCTCATATGTCATATTATTGTCATATATGTCATATTAATTTTATCGATGTAAACAGGATCTTTTGATTTATAAAATTTGAATTTACAGTGTTTAAAGATATATTTTAAACGCTTACAGTTTTATATCAATAGGAGAAAACCATTAACGAATTTCGAAAAGCTGGATTTCTACCGGAATTTGTCCTGACTCCTATTGCCGACTGGATGAAGGTAAAAAGAATCAGCCACGCTTTCAACCATACATCTAACACAGACTCTTTCATAAGCCACATATTTTACAAGTCCAAGTTCATTACTATTCATGTTGTTGTATTTTACGAAAGAGGAAACTATCTGTGGCATGCAGCCCTCGACTCAAACAATGGGACAAATATTCCGAGGAAAGATGAACTTCTGTTTTCTGACTACAATGGAGCTTATGAAAAGTAAGAACTTTTGCATATATTTATGGCTATAACTTTTAAATTGGAGAAATTATTTTCAGAGGACTTATATCCTCTAAGGCGACACTTCCTTCGTAGTGACATTTGGATGAAAATTCGAGTTCACTATTATAGTTTTGTAAAATTTAACTAAAACCCAAAATCAAAATGGGTAGTTTAATACCCAGATCTTTATCCATATAAATAAGTCTGTAGAATTGTGTCTGTGTGTGCATTACAAGAAAACTACTGAACAGATTGAAATGCGAGTTTACTTACTTTCTTCTTAATATTTCTACAGCCAACTTAGGCTATTCATTTTTTTAAAATTTCAAATGAGTCATTTTTATGATTCTAACAGGGGCGATACCTTCCCTCAGTGGGCTCTTGAAGTTTTCAGGCAAAATAGGGGTGAATAGGATTGAGTTAACCCCTTGCCTGTTTTGCTCGTACACCGTACGTGTGCGGTTACCGTGGCTTTAATGATTTGCTCGTACGGCGTAAGGGCAATTTGATTTCTTTGTCATTCAAACTGTTTTGGTAGTATCTTTTGTATTTTTAATGTCAAATTAGCAGTATAGATGTCCACAATATGTTGGTTTTCGAAGTGTATTCTGCTTGGTGTTAAAACACAGGCTTTCTGATAGGTTTTGCCTTATTTGCATTACTCCGTGACTTATAATCTTTCAGTTTATGGCTTGAAATTTTGGAAGACTGACAGAGACAGAAGTTTTAGAGGTAATTCTACCTACGGAAAAAAAACTAAAACCTGAAAACTAGTGCTATGTGTGTTCACTGGGAAAAAAAAACAGCGGCAAAAGAATTAGAAAAGAAACTAGTTATTTTTACCCGAACAGTGACGTTGAACTATGCCTTTTGACCTATTTCAAGATTCATCGCACTAAATCTGATCTTTAAAAAAAAAAAAACAATTTAAGTAAATGTACTTGGAGTATTTACATTCGAAAATAATTGTATAATATTTGTATCTTTTATATGCGCAACTGTATAGATAACTTCACTATGTGGCTTACATGAAAAAGAAAAGACAACTTCCAGGGAAAACATTATTTTGCTTTCAGTAAAAAAAGTTATACATGCTTAAAAGAATTAGAAATATTACTTTTGATAGCATTTTCCAGCTTACAAATGTAATATGAGCAAAAATATTCAATAAAAATTGTGACATTTTTTGGATCGAATTTGTGAAAAAAAAAGAAACTGTAATGAGGTTAATCTTGGGGGTTGGTAGTGGTATATCTTCCGATATAATAAATTAATAAAATTCTTTGAAAATACTACGAGGGCCGGAAAGTAATGTCGTTTCTGCGCATGTCAACTTTCTTTACTCATTTATCAGCCCAATGTTTACTTCAAAGATATTTTAAGGTTAGAGGAACTTCTTAACTCGGTAAAAAATCTTAATTATTTTTTCTCTTTTATGTAGAAATGGTCAGCAAAATATCGGCAAAGGAAAATATTCGGCATTGTACGCTTTTTGAGTTTCATAAAGGTATTTCCGCAACGGCTACTACCATAAACATCTGGGATGTTTATCCAAACGTAATACATCTTCGTAAATGCCAAGAGTTGTTTTCTAAGTTCAAACCCAGTAATTTCTATCTTTCCGACTGGTATCAATTAGGAAGACCATCTACATGAGACCATAACATGTTAAGGGCTGAAGTGGAAGTAAATCCGTTACAGACAATCGATGGACTGTCAAACATTCTTAACCAACCTTGGTCAATCATCCATGTTTGAGATCATTTGCAGGGGATTGGTAAAATAAGCAGAGCAGGTTTATGGATCCTGCATAATCTATCCTCAGAAAACAAAACTAAGAGATCCACCGGAGGGAACTTATTGCTTCAGCGGCTCAATGCAGAACGTTTATTTTATCGTTTGATCACAGGAGATGAAAAACGGGTTCTATAAGATTGCAAAACGCAAAATGCCATGGGTATCTCGAAATGAATCTCCAAAACGTACAACAAATCAGATTTACAATAAGACACTTTTGTGTGTTTGGGAATATTGAAGGGGTGTAGTTTATACATCCCTTGGGGCTTTATACCCGTTGGTCATGGAGTAGCTTATATTGAAGTTCTGAAACCTAGACAAACTGTGAATGCATTCATTTACTGTGAACAATTAGATCTAGTAAATCAATCTTTAATTAAAAAGTTTCCTAGCAGATTCAACGGATGAGTTGTTTTGCAACACGATAATGGAAGACCGCATTACGTACGAAAATCCTTGAAAAAACTAATGAATTACAATAGAAGGTATTGCCTCACCCTCCATACTCTCCCGATATTCCTCCATTACAGTTTCATTTATAATAAACGCTACAATATTTTGTAAATGGTGAAAAATATAGATGATGAATATCATTTCCAAATTGTTTGCTTAAAAACCAATCGATTTCTGTTAATTCAGTATTGTAAGTGTCTACTATAGAGGGAAAAAGGTTGGTAACAAAGAGGGTGATTACAATATTGATTGAAAATAAGAACTAAAAATGTATCTGTTTGCTTTTCATGTAGAAAAATGACATATTTGAGTCCCCTAATACCTTCTGTTTCAATTATCAGTTTATCTAACTATCTAAATATTTTATTATGTTAATGAAATTGGAACCAGACAATAACAAATCGATAAAAATTTAGTCCTCATAATATCTTTTTTTAAATTTCTTATTGATTTTGTTCTTAGTTTTAAAAAATTAATAAACTGTTTTTAATGACATTTAATGGTCGTTTAAATAAATATCTATTTTTTGAATCTTAATAGATAAATATGAATTAATAAGTATATATAAAATGCAACATTATTTTAATATTTGGTATAATTAATTATAATGTAAGGAGAATTCACATGTATTTTTATATGTTTATATGATACATCAAGAGTGGTTCATTGATTTTCTTAGCTAAGTATCCAATTAGCTCCCTTACTATTTTTTTATCTACTTGTCATCTTAAATCTAACTTCCTTTAAATTAAATGTCTATGAAAGTTTAGAGAGCATTTAATAACTAAATTTTAAAAAAAATTCTAAAATTTTCAATTTAAGATCGAGTAAACGAAATATCATTCTTACATCCTAATCACAAACATTAAATACGTGAATCTTAACTTATTATTTTATAGTGTATAAGAAGTGAAAATGGAATGGATAGAATTAAAAAAAACGGGATCTCATGAGTTTTATATACTCAGACCGAAAGCCGGGTACAAGAGACAAATCAACTATTACTAATAATTGCAGTAAGCATATTTGAAGGAAAATTTTCCATATTTTATTTGAAATACTTTAGGTGTATTTTGACTGCCATATACCTTCGATATTTATCATCTATTTTCCTTTAAGTCTGTATAATTCAAGGGAGTTTAAATTAACGTTTTGTAATAAAAAATATATACCGTTCTATTCTGAATGCAAATAAAAATATTGATATTATGTGATGAGAGAAAGAAAATTTTATAAATTTTTTTTATAATTTTTTGGCTTTGTTATGGTTCTTAGGCTTTTATGTTTATAATTACACTAACACTAAACATACCATATTAAAGGGTCAAATGAACCACAAGATTTATGTAAAAAATGCGATGGGATATGAATTAAAAATTCTTATTCTTTGTGTTTATAATACATAAAAGTCGACTTTTATGTATTGAGAATTGATCTCACTATAATGGAGAATTATTTATCATTTTTTAAAGACATAGATAGTATTGCAATGTTAAATTTTCCAATCCTTGAAAACTCGACTCTTCGTAATTGCACGATCTAATAAATGTAGGTGATTAAGACTCTCAAAGATGCGAAATTTCAAATAGGCAGAAAAACAGGAAATATTCGGAAGCTGTACTAATAGTCTTTGTATGTCATTAGTTATATATACCCAGACCGAAAGCAGGGTACTCAGAAGCAAGAAATATATGTAGTTATTACTCGAAGAGACAAATCAACTATTACTAATAATTGCAGTAAGCATATTTGAAGGAAAAGTTTCCCTATTTTATTTGAAATACTTTAGGTGTATTTTGACTGTCATATACCTTCGGTATTTATCATCTATTTTCCTAGAAATTTGTATAATGTAAGGGAGTTTAAATTAACGTTTTGTAATAAAAAAAATTACCATTCTGTTCTAAATGCAAATAAAACTATTGATATTTTGTGATGAGCGAAAGAAAATTTTATAAATTTTTTTTATAATTTTTTGGCTTTGTTATGGTTCTTAGGCTTTTATGTTTATAATTACACTAACACTAAACATACCATATTAAAGGGTCAAATGAACCACAAGATTTATGTAAAAAATGCGATGGGATATGAATTAAAAATTCTTATTCTTTGTGTTTATAATACATAAAAGTCGACTTTTATGTATTATAAACACAAAGAATAAGAATTTTTAATTCATTTCCCATCGCATTTTACACATTAACCTTATGGGTCATTTGACTCGTTAATATGGTATGTTTAGTGTTAATAATAATTCTTTCAATTATTAGCCATTTGCGTCAGTGGATCTATAAATTAAAACTATGTTAATATCCAAAGCGAACAGCCTTGAGAATTGATCTCACTATAATGGAGAATTATTTATCATTTTTAAGACATAGATAGTATTGCAATGTTAAATTTTTCAATCCTTGAAAACTCCACTCTTCGTAATTTCATGATCTAATAAATGTAGGTGATTATGACTCTCAAAGATGCAAAATTTCAAATAGGAAGAAAAGCAGGAAGTATTCCGAAACTGTACTAATAACCGTTGCATTCTAGATGAACAAATACTAAGAACTGACACAAGGGGTAACTATTAATATGATATTACTGACAGATATTTAAGACATTTTTTTACTGTATTTGAATATTTTATTTTTCGATATAGATGAAATAATCTACCTTGGTCTTCCGCTTGGTCCCTAAATTACGTAGACCCACATTGTTTGTATTGTCCTAGGAAGTAATGCTAACCTCTTGTATGGTACTCACCTAATAAAATTGTCAACAAATTCCTCGGCGTTGTATCGGCGATTCCTTAACAGGCAAGTGATATCACGTTATGAATAAAAAATTAAATAAATGTTTTGTTAGTTTTTGCAGATTTTTGTTATGTTTTTGGCATTTTCTAAATCTATTATTTGTCTTTCGATTTTTTCGTTTTCGTCCATGATTTTTTAACAAAAGCTAATAACCAACCACAACATCTTGAGATTGATCTCACTATAAGGAAGATATTTATAGTTTTTTAAAGAACAATATATTGCAATGCTTAAATATTTTCCACCTTGCTAATGAACATCTTTTGTTTCTTAATTTTATGATTTATTTACTGATTTGTTCCCAATAGGGAACAAATTTAATAAAACTGTTTAAATTAAAATTCATAAAAATATTGATAAATATTTCTTGATAAAAACTACTGATATTTTGATTACAGATAGAAAATTAAAATTCGTATGTTAAAAAAAAATTTTTTTTATACTTCATAATTATTTTTTTAGATGAAAAATATAATGCTGGTAAAACCTGGTCTTCTTATTTTAAATTATTGAAAATTGTTTTATTGTTAAATAATGAATTCCTGATTATGGTACTCCCTAATAAATTATACAAATTTGCTTTGTATCGGCGAAATTTTCCTCTACGGATTTCATTATTAAATAATGGTTCCATATTATGGCTGTCCTTCCATTTTAAATTCATTCTAATTATTCTTATTGTTTAATATTTTATATACTACATTTTTTTTGAATCCAGTGTATAGTCAGAAGTGGCCAAAGTTCAAATTGGAAACATGAAAATCGTAAAAGAAATTTTTTTCCACAATTAAATGACTATACCTTAACTAAGCATTAGAAGGCAAGACATACAATATATATATATATATATATATATATATATATATATATATATATATATATATATATATATTTGAATTATAAAAGGTTAATACAGAACGGATTTATGAGCATTAATATATTTGAAGGCTGTATAATTCTTTAGGAATGTATAAACTGGTGCAATCCATTATGTCAATCAGAGCTTAGAATTTCATATTTGTGTGCCTGATATAAATATCAGATTTCATTTCAATCATTCAAATAAAACATGAATAAAATTAAAAGTTTCCACAAACTTGTAGAAACAAGAAAACAGTTACAGAAATGAAACCCTATATTCTATGAAGGTAACAGAAGAATGCAAGATATTGTATCTAATTGTAATAAAACTTCTTATTGGTAGCAGTTTATCGTATTTTAAACAACGTAAATGCGTAGGTTATAGTTAATAAAATATTTCTTAGTGAAGGAAACGAAATTTTGATTATATATTAATTGTTCAGTAGTAACATGTCAATCTTTTACACTATAAGCTAAAAAATAATTACAAATATAAACATTTTCTCCTTTATATCTATTTTAACTATTTGTGAGTTTTATATTGAAAAAATTGTAAGCTAAGAAGTTTCCATCTACAAGATGAACTATGCTATTCGGAATATTACTTTTTATTTTAATAATGCTATGCTTCCTCAAATTCCTTCTTACTATAAACAAAATTAGGTACATTCCAATTTTTTAAAATTTCTCCTTATATTAGGCTTATAGGAAGTATTTATTTATTAAATTTAGAGTGATAGATATTCAGAAAATCTAATATTACGAATGATACAAACATTTATAGTTTTCATTCAAGTGTCATTGGTTGTAAACATATTAACTTAAGAAATTTATATTTACTGAAGGAAATTCTCTTAAGAAATAGTCGCATTATGAACCAACATTCTACTATGTTAGTAGTCGCAAATAATTTTTGTTCTATTAGATCTGTCCCTTCTTCATCTTTTTTAATGAAGAATCTCAATTATTCAAAAAGACATTTCATGAACTTTAAAGGGATTTAGGGTACAGCCAGTTGTTAAAAAAGTTCTTAATAATTTTTTTAAATAGAATATTAGGAGTGTATTTGCATAACACAGTTCAAAATATTTTTAGATATGAAAGATATGCATAATATATTGTAAAAAGTAATTAATTTAATGGCAATTCAAGTTGTTAGAAATTATGTAAATGCCTTCACACAGTAACGACTTTCCCCGTTATGGAATATGCTTTTTCTAAAGGAGGGGTCATTTTTAAAATAAAATGTATCGGAATATAAATACAAATATAATATCTCATGCTTTTATTTTTTTCCAGTTTTGAATTTCCAATGCAAAAGCCATTTAATCATGAAGCTTCACTCAAATACTTTAATAATTTAATAAGCTATACTGCAATAAATTTAATAAGCTATTCTGGTTGAACGGCAGGGCGCTGCCCTTAGGAACTGGAGTTAACGTGTTTGAATCCTGCAACAGGCATGGTTATTCGTAGCCGTTCGGAATCGGTTTAAGCAGTAGGTCCTGGTCTCATTAGCCCTCGTGTTGAAAACAGAGAACCAAAACCAAACCAATAAGTTATTCTGATGAACTATAATAATTATAGTCTGAATTATTCTTTTACAAATATCTTTAGTTATTCGTAACATGATGATTGTCAGCACATTAAAGACATCAACGGCGTCACAGCCGTGTTGTTTGTTGTCTGGATTTTAGATAGGATAACTTTTTAAAGTATTAATCTTTTCCCTACAATTAAAAAAAATCGATTAAAGCTTTCTGTGCAGGAATGCGTATCGATTTTAAAATATCTCTATAATAATACTTTATGAAAGTTTTTTACTGACATCTACAGGGAAATACATGAAGTTTGACAACAACTAGAATATATTTTTGTATATATTTTAGTATGTAAAGTAAGAATAAGAAACTTATCGTTACCAATTCTATGCATATTTTTTTCATATTTATCGGAAACCTTGTTAAAACTTTAACTCTCGTATCCTAAGCAAAAAATAAAAAAAAATAGCTGTAACATTTTTAATAAATTTAATTAAAAGAAAACAGACATGATGAAAAGCTGTTTAAAACTTCCATTTTTGTTAGTGAAAGCATACATAAATAAAATCATGTATGTCAGATTTGGAATATTGTAAATATCGATTTTCGGTTTTGTATGCAAGTGAAAAAACGTTTGAACTGTACTTTTTGCTATAGTAATGAAAGTTCGAAATTTTAAACATATTTTGGATAGTATTTTCTTAACTAGTCATTTAATAAAAAAACTTTATTATGATGCACGCGTATTCTTTTAAACAGCAGAAAAAAATAATTTAATTCTAAATACTTTGGTATAATTTTATTTGATTGGTTATTTAAAATTTTAAAATGTGTTTCCGTCATATAAAAAGCGCACTGTCCCTTTCTTAGTTCAATCCTAGATATTTTTTTAGATGACTCAAAATGATTCAAACATTTACAAAACAGTTTCCTGAAATAAAAAGGCCAAATTAACATAAACCTAACAACTCAAATTTAACTGTAACTATTTATCTAAAATTAATTTTATCGCATTGTTACCAGTGTTGCTCTTATACTTAGTTTATTACATTTTAAAGTGTTTATATCGTATAAAATAACGTAATAACCTCTTTTAATAATATCTTTTTTTATGGTACATCTATATATATTTAAGCTATTATTCTTTGTATATAGGGAAGTACCACTGTCTATAAATGGAAACAAGTGTGAATACATCACGCGCGAAATGCAACGATGCGGTAAAAATAATTGAACTGATGTAGTGGAAGGAAGGGCAAAACGCGTTACATTTTCAGTCATTCTAAAATGGAAACTCGCTGAAAAGAGTGAATGCATTTCAATCGATGAATTTAACGTCTAGTAGAACATTTCATATTATCAGTTAGTAACACTAATATTCTACATAAAGACATTACTAAGACGGTTTTTAAAGTTATCTGCATGGACTGCTGACAGTTAAAATTGTTAAAGTTCTCAATTTATTTTATCAAAATGTGAATGACTATTAATTAATTGAAGTTAAATAACTTTTTAACTGAGAAACTTTTGTTTATCTTTCTTTGTTTTTGTGTTAAGATTTGAAGCTTTCATACGTCACAACTGAAAATTTCAGAAATTACTTTAACTCTAGAATTACGGTGGTCTTTGTATACCTAGAATTACGACGGGTGTCATTTTGACCCCTTGATATTTGCATATTTCTCTATATGATAAAATATATTTGTGAAAAATAAATTAAAATAGCTCAAATTATGACAACTACAGTTTGTTTTTAAAAATATACAGACTTTGCAGGTATGTAGGATCAATTAAACGATTTACTACGTTCTCTCCTAAACTTTGATCACTTGGTCTCATTTCATCTTATCCTAAATATGGAAATCCGTTTAATAAGTATTTTGTAATAACATCTACTTCTAGCCAAAATTTTATTTCGAATTTATCGAGCTTGTTAGGCATATACTGCAAAAAAAAGGCATCTTGTTTTTGTAGGAAATAACTGTTCATCAAACGTAATATTTTCATTTGGTTTGCAGCAAAGCTTACAGTTTTCTATAAAAGTATTCCATACCTCGGATATTTGTGTAAATTTATCACAATGCAAACGTGAAGACCTTGTTAGTTTATTTTCAAAACGAAGAAATTTCATAATTTCCGGAAACCTATCTCTACTCATAGTTTCATGAAAAAACTTTGGTCCCCAAGTCTTGGACCACAAACTAATAATTGATAAGCCATTGGTGGCTAATATCCCCTTACGTACAACAAGGCTATGAATGCTTCCAGTTCTGCTAATAAAATAGTGCAAGACTTATTATGAAGTTTACACTTGTCTTCAACATCAGTATGTAGCCTGTCGTATTTCTAGGTATAATCATTTGTTAAGGCTAAAATAAAAATACGATTTTCTTGAAATCTTTACTATTTCGTAAATCACAATGATTTAGGAAAAGTCAAGAAAGTATTAACATATTTGCAAAAAAAATAGAAGAGCTGTCAGAGATAAAAGTTCGCTAGGTGTCAAAATGGCCCCTTCCGTAATTCTAGTGTTAAACTCATTGTGCATATATTCCCCGGTTATAATCGTGAACCGAAAGCTCCTCTGTCATTTTTTCGCAGCAAATGGTGCTTTACAACCTGATTTCAACCTCGAATTACTGTAATCAATGTTTTAACTGATCAAGAGAGTGATCTCTTCCCACTAAGAAAAAAAGTTAAAGATCCTTAAGTTTCTTGAAATAAATATATTGAACAAGTATTGTCACAGAAAAGCTAAAGTTTTGTTTTACGGTTTTTGCGATGATTTTTATTATTTACTAAATGCGATGATAGTAAACAATGATAGGGCTGGGCACACAAACATTTAGGAATTTTAATTTTCTCAAATTAAATTTAAAAATACCATAAGAAGAATATTTATTTCATTTTTAAAACATTTTTAAATTTGGAAGTTTGTTTCGGATCAATGTTTATACAACTATTTAGCCAAGTTGTGAAAAAGTTTATAGAAGAAAAAAATATGCAAATCTATGAATTAGGTCTATTGAGAAACTCAAGTAAAATAAACACAATAAAATATAAGTAACAGAAGACTTTCCAATAATGACAATTCATTTTAAAATTTCCCTTAAAACTAAAACATCATTATAAATCTATTTACAATACGTTATCAAACTTGATGAGTCTAAAATTAGTTCTTAGTTATGTACTGAAAGACTAGTGTCTTGGGGTCTGGGATGATATGATCAGGAATACCTAAAAAGTGAAACACTCTCTGTTTAACCCCTTCCGGTACGATTTAATAATGAAAAACTGTGCTTGAAGTAACCATTTATTTTTTTATTTAAAAAACTTGTTTCATTTTACAATTCTTACATACTCCTAATTATAATCCACTATTTACATAGTGTTAAATAATATCAGAAAAGGTATAATTAAGAAAATATCAAAGCAAAACATTAATAAGGTATACAGATAATAGTCGTCAAGATAGTGGTACTTTTCAAAACAAAGTGCAAAGGAATACTGAATTGTTTACACCGCTAGGGAGTCTCACTTCTAATTTGATTCTTGTAACACACACGGCATTTCTTAGTAGGTTTTCTTTTATTCTGACTCATCAATTTGGCAGTGACTTGTACCAAGAAATTCTAAATAAACAATATGTAATAGTGACCTGGTATTTCCACAAGTAACAAAAGTCTTGCTAAATTCAGTATACTAGAAATTATAAACTAAATTAATTATCATATTTAACATTAACTTTAGTCGCATGACGAGTGTAGCTCGTCATTGTGCGGTATGGAATGAAAAACCAATGACGAGCTAGACTCGTCATTTTACCGGAAGGGGTTAAGGTGATTCCCCTTTTTATTTCCTTCCTATGCTGTGATCTCCTGCTTATTGAGTGCTGAATGGTTAGGGTGCTGGCCTTCTGAACCAGAGTTTTGGGTTGGAATCCCACTGTGGCATGGATGTTCGTAGCCGTTCGGAATCGGCTTTAAACAGTAGGTCCCAGCGCCATTATCCCTCGTGTTGCAAAACGTATTGCTAAAAACCAAACCAAACATGCTTATTGAGCTGAGGGGGCAAGCAGTCTAAACGTTTTGCACCCATTCTGAGGGGGGGGGATGGAAAATCCAATCTGTCCAGGGAGGGTTGTAGCCAGATACTAGACACTAGAAACCCTTCTGATATTCTCTCCAGCCCCGCTCTCTCCGGCACAATAATAGCAACGAGAGCATTTATTGATGTAACTCTTTGTTATAGCAACCTACAAGGAAATGATAGGTTAAACACATAATTATTTATATCTGTATGTATATCTGCCGAACGATGGCCTATTGGTTAGGGTGCTGGCCTTCGGTATCGGAGTTCGTAGGTTCGTATCCCACAGTGTCATGGATGTTCTTAGATGTTCGGAATCGGCTTTAAGCTGTAAGCTCCGGTCTCATTAGCCCTCGTGTTGCAAAAAGTATATATATGTATGTATATATATGTATATATATGTATATATATATGTATATATATATATATGTATATATATATATGTATATATATATGTATATATATATATATAGACCTATCTATTTATACCTATTTTTCACATAATTTTCTATTAACTATTTTCATTATTTTTCACATACAAATAATTTTGAGAATTTATTACTTGGGCCAGAATTGAATAATTCCATCTAATCCTTTAATTTAGGTTTTAATATTACTACCAATAAATTCTTATTGTCTAAACTCTTTTTTAGTTGTCAACCACGAAATCGATTTAGTTTAAAAGTTGGGAGAATTAACCTTACGAGTTTATTTTTATGAATTTAGGTTATTTACTCCGAACTCGAAAATCAATAATAAAATTTACTTCCAAGAACTCTTGTTTATTTTTATTTTATTCTTCATTCTTGCGAATTCCACTTTACTCCGCAAAAAGGAACAAGAAATAATTTACTTAACTTCAGATGCGAGTGTTTTAAATAAATAAAGCTTTCGTTTAAAGGCAAAAATTTGTCTAACCTTTTCTCCATTTGTACTTGAATTTTAAAAGTTTTGCACATTCTTATGTAGGTGTCATTTTTACGAATAACGTCAAAAGTTATGTTATTAAACCAGCAATTGAGTTTAAAAAATTATTTATTTTTAAACTGTCTGCTGGTAAATTTAATAAACTGATAGCAAATATTAAACCATGTGTGTTCATGAAAATGGGTTTCAAATTTTAAAGTGAGGTAATTTATACAATAGATATTATTAATTTTCAAGCTTCTTTTATGCAAAAATATTTATTGCAGAGTGTTTCCACTCATAATGTTATTTTTAATTAGAAAATTGTTCAGATATCTAAATAAAATTTATATGTTATTAGCTTTTATAGAAAATACTAATTGAAAAGTTATAAATGTTAAAAATAGTTATATAAATATATCTTCCATAAACGCATAATTGATAGTTTTATTTTTCAAATATTTTTAACTAAATTTTATTTCAGTCTTTACAACGTAAGTCGTCAGTGCCTTGCAAACAAGTTGCCCTTAGAATTTTTCTGGGATGTTTGAAATATTTATAAAATACAAAATTTTCAATTAATATTCAAGGTTCCTTTATGCAAAAATAATACTTGAGCACTATTTCCACTCATAATGTTTATTTTTAATTAGAAAATTGTTTAGATATTTAAATAAATTTTAGATGTTATTATTAGCTTTTATAGAAAATACTAATTGAAAAGTTATAAATATTAAAAATAGTAACATAAATATATCTGTCATAAAGGCATATTGTTAGATTTATGTTTTAGCTGAAATATCTCCGATTGGTTAGGGTGTTAGCCTTCGGAATTATAGTTCGTAGGTTCGAATCCCACTATGGCATGGATGTTCGTAGCCTTTCGGAATTGGCTTTAAGCAGTAGGTCCCGGTCTCATTAGCCCTCGTGTTGCAAAAAGTAGACCTTAGCTCTCCTAAAACCAACTATTTTTAACTAAATTTTATTTTAGTCTTTAGAAGGTAAATAGCCAGTATATTTCAAACAAATTGCCATTAGAACTGCTCTGGGATGTTTAAAATATTTATAAAGTACAAAATTTTCAATTCATTTTCAAGTTTCTTTTATGCAAAAATATTACATACGCAGTGTTTTAACTCATAATGTTTATTTTTAGTTACAATATTGTTTAGATATTTAAATAAAGTTTATATCTTATTATTAGCTTTTATAGAAAATACTAATTGAAAAGATATAGATATTAAAAATACTAATATAAATATACCTGTCATGAAACTCTCAATTATGAGTTTATATTTTAAATATTTTTAACTAATCTTTATTTTAGTCTTTACAACGTAAGTAGTCAATACATTTCAAAGAAATTGCCCTCAGAATTGCTCTGGGATGCGTAAAATATTTATAAAATACAAAATGTGGATGTTATAATAATTCATAGTTCTTATAAGTAAATATTATAATGTATGTTATGGTGATGATAATAATAATATTCATTACAGAATATTGTATATTTAAAAAAACCCTGATGGGGTGGGGTTAAAATCCGACCTGTCTAGCGAGGGTTGTAGCAATAGAAGCCATTCCAATATTCTGTGAAGCCTACCTTCCTCCGGTATTATTATAGCAGCGAGGGCGTTTATTGGTGTAACTCTTTGTTATAGCAACCTACAAGAAAAAGACAGGTTAAAGACATCATTATTTATATCTGTATGTATATCTATCTTTACATATATATCTGTGCCTGTATCTATCTACACTTAATTATGTGTCTATTTATCTATATAAATACATCTAAATCTGTACATATCTATTTATACTTATTTTTCACCTAGTTTTCTATTAACTATTTTTCACTATTTTACATACAAATAATTTTGAGAATTTATTACTTGGGTCAGAATTGAATAATTCCATCCAATCCTTTAATTTAGGTTTTAATATTACTACCAATAAATTCTTATTGTCTAAACTCTTTTTTAGTTGTCAACCACGAAATCGATTTAGTTTAAAAGTTGGGAGAATTAACCTTACGAGTTTATTTTTATGAATTTAGGTTATTTACTCCGAACTCGAAAATCAATAATAAAATTTACTTCCGAGAACTCTTGTTTATTTTTATTTTATTCTTCATTCTTGCGAATTCCACTTTACTCCGCAAAAAGAAACAAGAAATAATTTACTTAACTTCAAACGCGAGTGTTTTAAAGAAATAAAACTTTCGTTTAAAGGCAAAAATTTGTCTAACCTTTTCTGCATTTGTAATTGAATTTTAAAAGTTTTGAACATTCTTATGTAGGTGTCATTTTTACGAATAACGTCAAAAATTATGTTATTAAGCCAGCAATTGAGTTTAAAAAATTATTTAACTTTAAACTGTCTGCTTGAAAATTTAATATAGGGATAGCAAATAATAAACCATGTATGTTCATGTAAATGGGTTTCAAATTTTAAAGTGAAATAATTTATACAGTAGATATTATTAATTTCCAAGCTTCCTTTATTCAAAAATTTTACATGTGCAGTGTTTCCACTCATAATGTTTATTTTTAATTAGAATATTGTTTAGATATTTCAATAAAATTTATATATTATTAGCTTTTATAGAAAATACTAATTAAAGTTATAAATATTAAAAATAGTAATATAAATATATCTTCCATAATCGTATAATAGATAGTTTTATGCTTCAAATATTTTTAACTAAATTTTATTTCAGTGTTTACAACGTAAGTAGTCAGTACATTTCAAAGAAATTGCCCTTAGAATTGCTCTGGGATGTTTAAAATATTTATAAAAATAAAAAATTTCAATTAATTTTCAAGCTTCTTTTATGCAAAAATATTTCTTGTGCAGTATTTCCACTCATTATGTTTATTTTTAAATAGTTTAGATATTTAAATTGTTTAGATATTTAAATAAACTTTAGATGTTATTATTAGCTTTTATAGAAAATACTAATTGAAAAGTTATAAATGATAAAAATAGTTATATAAATATATCTTCCCTAATTGCATAATTGATAGTTTTATTCTTCAAATATTTTTAACTAAATTTTATTTCAGTCTTTACAACGTAATTAGTCAGTACATTTCAAAGAAATTGCACTTAGAATTACTCTGGGATGTTTAAAACATTTATAAATTACAAAATGTGGATGTTATAATAATTCATAGTTCTTATAAGTAAATATTTTAATGGATGTTATGGTGATGATAATAATAATATTCATTACACAATATTGTATATAAAAAAACCCTGGTATGATGGGGTGTAAAATCCGACCTGTCCATCGAGTGTTGTAGCAAGATAGGACGATAGAAACATAAGCAAACCAAACAGAATGAAAATGATTCGAATATCACAGTGGCATGGATGTTCTTAGCCGTTCGGAATCGGCTTTAAGCTGATTCAATATTCTGTGAAGCCTACCTTCCTCCGGTATTATTATAGCAGCGAGAGCGTTTATTGGTGTAACTCTTTGTTATAGCAACCTACAACAAAAAGACAGGTTAAACACATAATTATTTATATCTGTATGTTTATCTATCTTTACATATATATCTGTGTCTGTATCTATCTACACTTAATTATGTGTCTATTTATCTATATAAATACATCTAAATCTGTACATATCTATTTATACTTATTTTTCACCTAGTTTTCTATTGACTATTTTTCACTATTTTACATACAAATAATTTTGAGAATTTATTACTTGGCTCAGAATTGAATAATTCCACCTAATCCTTTAATTTAGGTTTTAATATTACTACTAATAAATTCTTATTTTCTAAATTCTTTTTTAGTTGTCAACCATGAAATCGATTTAGTTTAACAGTTGGGAGAATTAACCTTACGAGATTATTTTTCTGGATTTAGGTTATTTACTCCAAACTAGAAAATCAATAATAAAATTCACTTCCAAGAACTCTTGTTTTTTTTTTTATCCTTCATTCTTGCGAATTCCACTTTACTCCGCAAAAAGAAACAAGAAATAATTTACTTAACTTCAAACGCGAGTGTTTTAAAGAAATAAAACTTTCGTTTAAAGGCAAAAATTTGTCTAACCTTTTCTCCATTTGTAATTGAATTTTAAAAGTTTTGCAAATTCTTATGTAGGTGTCATTTTTACGAATAACGCCAAAAGTTATGTTATTAAACCAGCAATTGAGTTTAAAAAATTATTTATCTTTAAACTGTCTGCTTGTAAATTTAATATAGTAGTAGCAAATATTAAACTTTGTCAGTTCATGTAAAAGGGTTTCAAATTTTAAAGTGATTTTATTTATACAATAGATATTATTAATTTTCAAGCTTCTTTTATGCAAAAATATTTGTTGCAGAATGTTTCCACTTATAATGTTTATTTTTAATTAGAAAATTGTTGAGATATTTCAATAAAATTTATATATTATTAGCTTTTATAAAAAATACTAATTAAAGTTATAAATATTAAAAATAGTAATATAAATATATCTTTCATAAACGCATAATTGATACTTTTATATTTAAATATTTTTAACTAATTTTTATTTCAGTCTTTACAGCATAAATATCCAGTATATTTCAAACAAATTGCCCTTAGAATTGCTCTGGGATGTTTAAAATATTTATAAAATACAAAATTTTCAATGAATTTTTAAGCTTTGTTTATGCAAAAATAATATATGCACAATGTTCCCACTTATAATGTATATTTTGAATTAGAAAATTGTTTAGATATTTAAATAAAATTTAGATTTTATTATTAGGTTTTATAGAAAATACTAATTGAAAATTTATAAATATTAAAAATAGTTATATAAATATATCTTCCATAAACGCATAATTGATAGTTTTATTTTTCAAATATTTTTAACTAAATTTTATTTCAGTCTGTACAACTAAAATACCCAGTATATTTCAAACAAACCACCCTTAGAATTGCTCTGGAATGTTTAAAATATATATAAAATGCAAAATTTTCAATTAATGTTCAAGCTTCCTTTATTCAAAAATATTTCTTGTGCAGTATTTCCACTCATAATGTTTGATTTTTAATTACAATATTGTTTAGATGTTTAAATAAAATTTGTATGTTATTATTAGCTTTTATAGAAAATACTAATTGAAAAGATATAAATATTAAAAATAGTAATATAAATATATCTATCATAAACGCATAATTGATAGTTTTATATTTCAAATATTTCTAATTACTATGGCATGGATGTTCGTAGTTGTTGGGATTCGGCTTTAAGCAGTAGGTCCCGGTCTCATTAGCCCTCGTGTTGCATAACGTAGACCGTAGCTCTCCTAAAACCAACTATTTTTAACTAAATTTTATTTCAGTCTTTAGAAGGTAAATAGCCAGTATATTTCAAACAAATTGCCATTAGAACTACTCTGGGATGTTTAACAATTTTTATTCTGATGGAAACTACCGCTTCAATCGAACACCTATATAATCCTAATAAAGCCGTTTTTCCTGACGTTACTCACACGGACATGACCGATGCAGTTCCTAGAGCAGAAAAGAAATGACAGTACCAATCAGAAATCCTTTTTATTTGCATAGTAGCGATTTTATAATTGTTGTAATGCATTCGAAGGTTTTTTTGTGGTAGAGTTAATACACGTGTTCTTCAATTGAGTAAATTTAGTGGTTCATTACCAGTTATTTGGTACTATTATTTTTTAGAGACTTCTATACTTCGAAGATAAGCATTTCATTTGTTTTATTCGTAATTCAATGTTTTATTTTCTATCATAGAGACAAAAATATATGTTGGTATTAGAAAATACCAGCTGCAAATTAACTTCTAAAGTACAGTAAAATTAATTTTCTTTTTTCTATGATTATTCTCCATTAATACTTATCTAATCATGCAGTCAGAAAGTTGATAGTAAATTAATTCAGGATATAAGGGTTAAAATACTTATAAAATACAAAATTTTGATGTTACAAAAGTTTATAGTTCTTATAAGTAAATATTATAATGAATGTTATGGTAATAATAATAATAATAATATTCCTTTAGCCTATTTTATATTAAAAGAATATTAGTTATTGTTTCTTTTTCAGAGAAAAAGAAATATTGCAACCATTTTTAATTTACACTAACACTGGGTAATTTAGGATTTATTTATTACAATATAAATTAATATATTCATTGATATATTAATATATTCATTGAATATATTAATGTATTAATTAATTGTATATCCAAATAATTGTATAATTCTATATCCAAAACGAGCAGAGAATAGTCACAAATAGCACCTAAACATTTCAACATAGCAGTCAAATTTACATTAGATTGATTTTTAGTTACAAAATTGAGCAGCGTATCCTTACTGCAGTTGAAGATCTAGTGGCGATAATTTCTCTGGATTGCCACTAGATGGCGGTAGTTAAAATATTTCTGTTACAGTATGGGATATTAACACCAATTTTAGTCAGCTTGTCAGTTCAGTGTCTCCTAATGGTGAAAGATTTTTTTTAAATACATTTCTCGGAGAATGTGACGTCACATTGATATTCCAGTATGGAAATTTATACTTTATTTAATATATTCGCTTTTACTCTTTCAGGTTGGTATAGGGAATGCAACATAATTCCTTACACCACGGACGTTGATTTTGCCGTTTGGGCATCGGAAGTTGAAGATGTTAATCGGATTATAAACATGTTACTGAACAATGATCATCTGAAAATCAGAGAGCGCATGGGCATGGTAAGATTAACACTTATTTTTCAGCAGCATAACTTATTCGTTGAAGCCTCACTGTGGGGAATTATAAATTTTGCTTTTTCATCTTGATAAATTAGCCTTTACAAAACTACGCGACGTGATCCAGTGATGGGTGACTTATTATTTTATTTTATGCATAGAAATATGATGGAAAATAGCTGAATATTTATTGAAATTTTAATTTCTTGGTAGTCATATACCTGTGAAAATATTTGTACTTTTTCATAATTTGTCGGAATACGTGGTTTGTTTTAAAATCTTCATTAAACAACGTAAAAGCAATATTATAAAAAAACAACAAGTTTTTTTTACAATTTTATTGAAGCATTTTTTTCTTGCTAATCATATATAACCAAAACAATTCAAAGCGCCGGTGTTGTTAAAAATTCAATATGGAAAGGTGAGTCTCGATGTTTAAAAGTTTGGGAACTCCTGCGATACTTTCCCGTATGCTTCTTTCCTTCTGTTTAAGAGTCTGAGTTTCCAGCATTTCTAATATATTATAAAAGCTATATTAGAAATGCTATATTATATAATGTTATATAATGCTATATGATATATTATATAATATTATATAATGCTATATTTAATATAGCTATGCTATATTAGAAATGCAATATTAGTTTGCATTTATACATAAATTCTAACTGTTATGAAATCCTACAAGTAATCAACCGATATCCTATGTTGGTATATACACTCATGTCCATAAATTAAGGATAATGAAGTTCAGGCAATGAAAGAGACAAAAGCAACATATAGACCAATGTTCCCTAAGCGTCTGTACACGGTCTGCCTTGAAACTGTCGTACCGGTAGCTGAAGAGAGCTGACGAGACAGGTCTGATGCTGTGCTCCGTCTGTTTCTTTTGGCAGTAACTGCCAAATACCGGTCATCATTCGGTGTAGTAACTCGGGGGCGACCTGTGCTGTAATATCTACTCACATTACCATCATGTTTGAATCGTTGCCAAAGCCTGGAGATGACACTCTGGGCGATTCCAAGTTCCTCGGATACTTCCAGCTGGGTACGTCCACATTCCAGTCGTCCGATAATTCTACCACGTAAAAAATCATCCAAATGCTTCCTTTGTGCCATAACTATGCGGTTATTGCTCTGAAAGGTTTTTAAAGCGCTTGTGAACAATTTTACTTCTTTGCTACCATTCCTTATATACCCCTTTCATACACTCTCGTCATTGTGACGTACTATCCGCGCCATCTGGTGGTTTCCTGTAATTTGCATATTCTTCTTCAAGATGTGTGTGATAATTCTACAGTTGAAATTTTTATTTTAGAGCTCAATTTCTGTGTGATTCTGAATTATCCTTAATTTATGGACATGAGTGTATCATATACACCAGAGAGAATTTTGAGTTTGCCAGAAAAAAACATGTGTAGGGACACAAATATGGAATATTAGTGAAGAAAACGAAAGGAATGGGTAGCAAAATAAAAATCGTATTTGCAAAACTTGCTTTA
>CM063505.1:96675928-96683428 GCA_032207245.1 Pardosa pseudoannulata | reverse complement strand
TACTAAACTATGCAAATTGAAGTTTTATTACTATTCAAAGTTCGTTGCACTTATCACCATTTTGGTATTCTTATTCTGTAAATGCTTCTACATTTTCTTCAAAATTAATTCCACCGAACGCAATGAAAAAGAAATTTTCAATGATTGTTTAATGTAGATTTAGTATTTGTCTTGTAAATTACTATCATTTCACCAAAGGCATCAAGTTGACACTTTTGACACGAACAAATGTTAATCTGTTTAGATAATAAAGAAGAAACCTGTTGAATGACGTTTGAAGTGTTCAAAATTTAATCAGTTTACATATCAAAGATGAAACTAATTGAGCATCATATTACCTAAGAGACAAAGCTACTGAAGATAGGAACGTAAAATTAGGTATGAGAATGCAATTGCAAGATTTTTCATCTCGCAATTTGGCAATGAATACATAAACTTACATTAAACTATGCAAACAGAAGTTTTATTACTATTCAAAGTTCGTTGCACTTAGCCAAATTTTGGTTTTCGTATTCTGTAAATGCTTCTACATTTTCTTCAGAGTTAATTTCGCCCAACGTAATAAAAAAGGATTTCTCAATAATTGTTTAATGTTGATTTAATATTTGTTTTGGAAATTCCTGTCGCTTCTCCAAAGGCATCGTTGACTTTTTTAACACGAACTATTGTTAATCTGCTTAGATATCAAGGAACAAACTGATTGAATAAAGTTAGAAGTGTTCAAAATTTAATCAGGCTTACATATTAAAGATGAAACTAATTGAGTACCATACTAAGGAAGAGCTGAAGCTACTGAAGATAGCAACGTAAAATTAGGTATGAGAATGATATTGAAAGATTTTTCATCTTGCAATTGGATAATAAATACTTAGATGTACTGAAACTTACACTAAACTATGCAAATAGAAGTTTTATTACTATTCAAAGTTCGTTACACTTATAGCCAAATTTTGGTTTTCTTATTCTGTAAAGGCTTCTACATTTTCTACAGAATTAATTCCACCCAACGTAATGAAAAAGGATTTCTCAATGATGGTTTAATGTAGATTTAATATTTGTTTTGAAAATTACTGTCGCTTCGCCAAAGGCATAAAGGTGACTTTTTTAACACGAACTATTGTTCATCTGTGTAGATATCAAGGAAGAAACTGATTGAATAAAGTTAGAAGTGTTCAAAATTTAATCAGTTTACATATTAAAGATGAAACTAATTGAGTACCATACCAACGAAGTGCCGAAGCTACTGAAGAAAAAAACTGTAAAATTAGGTATGAGAATGATTTTGAAAGATTTTTCATCCTGCAATTGAATAATAAATACTGAGATGTACTGAAACTTACACTAAACTATGGAAATAGAAGTTTTATTACTATTCAAAGTTCGTTGCACTTCTCGCCAAATTTTGGTATTCTTATTCTGTAAATGCTTCTACATTTTCTTCAAAATTAATTCCGCCCCACGCAATAAAAAAGGATTTCTCAGTGATGGTTTAATATAGATTTAATATTTGTTTTGCAAATTACTGACACTGCTCCAAAAGCATCAAGTTGACTCTTTTGTCAAGAGCAAATGTTAATCTGTTTAGATATCAAAGAAGAAACAGATTGAATGACCTTTGAAGTCTTCAAAATTTAATAAGTTTACATATTAAAGATGAAAATAGTTGAGTACCATATTAACGAAGAGCCGTAGCTACTGAAGACAGGAACGTAAAACTAGGTATGAGAATGCAAATTTAAGATTTTTCTTCTTGCAACAGAGTAATGAATAACGAGATGTATTGAAACTTATGCTAAACTAAGCAAATAGAAGTTTTAGTACTATTCATAGTCCGTTGAACTTATTGCCAAATTTTGGTATTCTTATTCTGTTATTGCTTCTACATTTTCTATAGGATTAATTCCGCCCAACGCAATAAAAAAGGATTTCTCAGTGATGGTTTAATGTAGATTTAATATTTTTTTTTTGAAAATTACTGTCGCTTCTCCAAAGGTATCAAGGTGACTTTTTTAACACGAACTATTGTTCATGTGTGTAGATATCAAGAAAGAAACTGATTGAATAAATTTAGAAGTGTTCAAAGTTTAATCAGTTTACATATTAAAGATGAAACTAATTGAGTACAATACTAACGAAGAGCAGAAGCTACTGAAGATAGGAACGTAATATTATGTACGAGAATGATTTTGAAAGATTTTTCATCTTGCAATTGGATAATAAATACTGAGATGTACTGAAACTTACACTAAACTATGCAAATAGAAGTTTTATTACTATTCAAAGTTCGTTGCACTTCTCGCCAAATTTTGGTTTTCTTATTCTGTAAATGCTTCTACATTTTCTTCAAAATTAATTCCGCCCAACTGAATAGAAAAGGATTTCTCAATGATGGTTTAATGCAGATTTAATATTTGTTTTGCAAATTACTGACACTTCTCCAAAAGCATCAAATTGACACTTTTGACACGAACAAATGCTATTCGGTTTAGATATCAAAGAAGAAACAGATTGAATGACATTTGAAATCTACAAAATTTAATCAGTTTACATATTAAAGATGAAACTGATTGAGTTGGGCAGAATTAATTTTGAAGAAAATGTAGAAGCATTTAGAGAATAAGAATACTAAAATTTAGCGGTAAGTACAACGAACTTTGAATAGTAATAAAACTTCTATTTGCATATTAACGAAAAGCCAATGCTACTGAAGATATGAACGTAAAACTAGGTATGAGAATGCAATTGCAATATTTTTCTTCTTGCAACTGGGCAATGAGTACTGAGATGTACTGAAACGTACACTTAACTATGCAAATAGAAGTTTTATTGCTTTCAAAGTTCGTTGCACTTATCGCCAAATTTTGGTTTTCTTATTCTGTAAATGCTTCTACATTTTCTTTAAAATTAATTCCTCCCAACGCAATGAAAAATGATTTCTCAATGATGGTTTAATGAAAGATTTAATATTTGTTTTGAAAATTACCGTCACTTCTCGTAGGGCATCAAGTTGACTCCTTTGTCACTAACAAATTTTGTCCATTTACATATCAAAGAAGAAACTGATTGACGGTTGAAGCATTCAAAACTTAATCAGTTTACATATCAAAAAAGAAATCAATTGAGTACCATATTAGCGAAGAGCCTAAGCTACTGAAAATAGGAACGTAATTTTAGGTATGAGAATACAATTCCAAGATTTTTCAAAAGACACAACAGTAAGTTAGTACTAGATAAACACACAAAAAGCATGTAGGCTTTTGCTAGAGAGAGGTCAAATTGCCGGTGATAGAATTTAGCACCAGCTTTTGACTGCGCATAAAATGGGATTTCTAGAAAACTTGAAAATGTAATCCGAATTTTATGCTGCAAATCTGAAAAAACCGAATTATTAATGGCTGTATTTTGAATTCCAATCTGTGCAACTAAATTTTTGTAAAAAATTTGATAGACTGTTAAAAACAATTTTTTCTCCAAAAATAGTCAAAACTCATTTTACCGAAACGTTTAGTATTATCCCTTTGTACACCAGGTATCGGTATATGTGCAAGTCAAGCATAATTTAATCTTTTACTTTTTCATTTATTATTAGTAAGTAATAAAGAAAATATCAATGCTTTAAAAAAAAAAAACATCCTTATGCACTAAAGAAGGTGATATACTATGGTTTCAGAGAAAAATACTATGCCTCGAATTATTAATCTAGAAAATCCTGTTTTTTATATTTTACTTTAACAACGTGTCTTTCCTTTAGTTGCTACTCCAAAAAAGTAAATAAATTAACAAATGTTTCAAGAAATTAGAGCACGAAGATTAAAATCAAGTTCATTGTTTTTCTCTACTATATTTCTAAATTGAAACATTTAAATTCATAAACAGTGAGCTATAAAGCTTTCTATATTCGTAAATTATTAAGAGGATAAGAAGTTAGGGAACTTGATGCCACGTTTTAAGTGTTTATCTTTATTTCAATGGTCGCTTTAGTCGTGCGTATTCCATATATTTTCGTTGATATCAATAAAATTAAAGCCAGTTATGCACATCATACATTTATAATATCAGAAAAAAAATTAAAAGTGATCTATAAATTGCTTGGCTGTGATTTCAAAATTTCATTTTGGCAACTTTCGATTTAAGATTAAACAAACCTAATGTACTAAAATATGTTGGATTCTTTCTGAATTTCCATAATTTTTGAAATCAGAATTGGTGTCCAATCTAATAAATTTATCGCTTCCAGAAATTTATTTTTAAAGAAATCTCTAAAAAATGCTTACAACCTTCAGTTTATCGGGAATTTCAAAAATGAAATTTTAATCTAATTTATCTTTTTCGTTAGGGGCGTTCCAATCCGATCAAGTGATTACGGAAAGAATGTTCACATTTCTTTAATTTATAAAATAAGTAATTCAAATCCGTTTCTGTTGGATTGAATTAAGTTCCCGATTTTGCAACTACCCAAATTAGCTGACTGAATTTACCCTCGATGAATTCAAAGAAAGCAGACATTGTATTTTTAATTTTGTCGATAGAACTGCGTAAATGTGGTGAAATTTTCTATTTCATCCGAGAGTAACGAAACCCGATTATATAAAATCACTTAACTTTCTAAAAACAATTTTTTCCGAAGTATTAAACAACAGCTAAATAATTAAATATACTTTTCCGCTGAAAAATGACCGTATAGTTAAGAACTGAAAATTTCTATTTGTGTAAAATCAGATATTTTAAGACATCGAAAAGTCTCCCAATTGAATTCTTTCTTTCTGCACAACTCTTCCTATTAGCTAGGTGAATTCTACTTTTCTGTTTTATGATGTGAAATGTTTTTTAGTCACTAATTACACAGAAATTTACTTTTTTATGTTGAAAATTACGCTAATACGAGGGTAAATTAATAAGTAACACACAATTTTAAATACAATAAAAATGAGGACACCACGTGATTTCCCTGTATACTTATTATATTATGTATTCATCAGAATATATTCATCTCAGGCATTTCATCAGAATTTATTTTTGTCCATTCTTCTTGAGATTCAAAGTAGGCTTTGTTCTTCAGGTAACCCTGTTGCCGGAGTAAAACACAAGTATTGCCACCTGGTGGGAATCAACATCGTTCAAATTCGTTACATTAAGACTTTTCATTGGATAGACATTTCGTTCCAAACCATAATTTTCGGGGTTAAAATGTTTCCTTTCTTCTGTACTAGAAAGTGAGAAACTGTAACATTATAACTTTAATACAAATTATAATTAAATTTTGTATTATACTGAGTACAGCTTGCATTAAAAAAGAACGAGATGTAAAATTAGACGCTATAACACTTAATACAAAATTTTATCTGTTTACTACAAATCGTTTTTGAGTTATATGAGATATATTCGTATTAGGTGTCAAAAAGAAACTAACCAAAAAATAGCTATCGATTAGTCAAAATGGATATTAAAAGTTTCAGAATTGAAATTTACTTGTACATACAGATATAGCACTGAAACTAGGGTAAATTCCTCCGAAAATGGTTAAAACAAGTGTTTTCGTTGAAAACTAAAATTTTTTATGATTAAAATACTTCTTTTTCTCTCTTCAAGGAAGTAAAACTACAGTTAAAGCCTATCCAACTCTTATCTAAAACATTATCAATATCTTACTTTCCAACATAAATGTTTTTCATGTTGAGATATGTTTACCAGCGTTATATCAGTTTAAAAATTCCACTCTCACATCACAACGTTGTCTGTGAGTACAGCTTTTTGTAATTTCGTATCTTGCGGTCATCGTCATACTTTTGACTGCCAACGAACTTCATTCTTAAGTAATCCAAATAAATGAAAATATGTAGGCGCCAGCCGAATAATGTCTGATTGGATAGGACACAGAACTGCGGTACTGAGTTCGTGGTTTCGAATGCCTCAACTGGCATGGAGGGTTTGGTTTGGCTTGGTTTAGAATGCTATGGTCTGCTTTTTTGCAACACGAGGGCTAAACAACTGGCATGGATTTTCGCTGCTTTCTGAATCAAATTTAAAGCAACAGATTCTGGTCTCATTAGTCCCAGTGTAGCAAAACTGTAGACTTTTGCGTCCAACACCAACCATTTTGAGGTTCCAAGTCTTGAGGCAGTTGTAGGATTGGTGCTCCAAAACTTCCTAACCTTGTCCCTAAAAATCTTACGGAGCAAGCTTGGCAAAAACGATGTAATTATAAAGAACATTTTAACGAGGACTAACTCATGATACCAGCACTTAGAGTCAGAGATATCTATTACACTTGTATCGGACAATTTTGCTTTCTATTTTAATTTTGAACATTTTTACTATAAATTTTCAAAATTTGATTAATTTTTAAATTTATTACATATTTAAAAAATATTTTGTAATTTTAAATTTCGTACTGGAACAGAAATGTATTTGTTAGTTGCTTATTATTTCTCCCTTGTATGAGGAAAATGTTACTACTCTGAAATTTGTTGCTCTTGAAATTATAGCTGTAATAATATATTATTTTATATTTTAGTTAGAAGAAGCATTGGAGTTCAATATTAACTGTCACGGGCTAAGGGCTGATGTGTTTTTCCTGTATCAAATTTCGAATGGTTCTTGGTGTTCGGGACATAGTCCTAAGAGTGGATATTATTTCAGGTAAGAATATTGAAATGAAATATCAATGATATTTAAAGTTTTAATTTATTCATTTTTAAATAAAACAGTTTCTGTAGTCGAAAAATTATGCATAAAATATTTTGTTTTTTTGTCTGTAGTATTGGAAATCGGGGTAACCCGCTAGTGTGATCCTACTGTAAAGGATTCAAAACTTTTTAGGTGCAACCCTGGAGATGAAGTCTTTTAATACACCCACAAAACTGTGAACACTGGTGTTTATAATTTAGGGTTAAGCTTATGTGAATTTTTACTCATTAGATAAAATTAAAGTCTTAAAAATTACAAACTAATTATTTAACACAAGTGATTATTAATATTAATAAAATTTTTGATACATAAAAGCAAACTTTCAGTCGTCAGTGGTACAGCACCATCCACGGGCATAAATATAAATAGCAAATGGTAAAATCAGAAATTTTTTCATTCACAATATTCTTTGTAATGTGTCTGTTTGTCATTTTTACACCATGGATGATTATAGCTAATTGAAGATTAAGTACTATTTTCGCACTAACTGTAAGTTAGCTTTAGCTGACTTATACAACCTGATAAGTCCTGATTAAAACATGTAAAATTTATTAAAATAAAATAATTTTAAGAATAAAAATAATTATTAAATTTGAGCAATGAAGAGTAAATGAACTGTAACAGTTCAGTAAAGAAACGTTTAAGGATGGATGAAAACAGATTTAGAATGAGCAAATCTAACAAAATTACAACTGTAAAATAATATTGATAGAAGAAATGAGTCATAACTTGAATCATAACCAATTCCGAGAATCCTATGTGTTTCAGCTGCTTATCAATTTGTTTCAAAATAAAATATTTTAAAAGATTTTT
>CM063505.1:96660928-96663428 GCA_032207245.1 Pardosa pseudoannulata | reverse complement strand
TAAGTTTGATTTGGAGTGCTACGGTCCACTTCTTTGCAACACGAGGGTTAATGATACCAGGACCTACTGCTTAAAGCCGATTCCAAACGGCTACGAACACCCAGTCCACAGTTTGATTCGAACCCAAGAGCACCGGTGCGGAAGATTAGCACCCTAACCATTCGGCCAGCATTTGGATGAATAAGTCGAAAAACCCATTATAGACATATTAACGTTCTGTATAGCATTGGCTTGTCAGTAATAAATGGGTATTCCCAAGGAAAGCGGAAAGCCCGTTCTGCTATAAGATTCCTAGATTCGAAGCAAAGACCTGTGTACCTCCTTAAGTTGTGCACTCATTCAGAATAATAAATCATATGGAAAAGTTACTTTCTAACTATAGAGGATGAAGGAAAGTACTAGAAGGGCTCAATAATAGAGGAATCGCTATGTGTGCGAAGGATGGGATATGCCCCTATGAATTGTATCAGGCGTCTGATCATGCAAAAAATTACCTTTAAATTTAATTTTTCCACTGATTATAAAAGATTCCGTGGTTAATATACTTAACCCTTCAGAAAGTAAATGTAAGCATAAAATTTAGCAAAATAAGATATATTTTCTTAATATCTATAGTTTAATTAGTAGTAAAACAAAAAATCGGAAGAAACTAAAAAGAGAAATAAATAGCTTAACAAAGGGCTAAATTATAATGTATTAAATTCAGTATGCGTACAGTGGAGTACAGCATGAGTACACAAAATTCCATGAAACTCTTTTCATCTAACGATATTTCATTTAAAATACAGCATTTCTATTTATATATCTTATATATATATATATACATATATATATATATATATATATATATATATATATATAATATATATATATATATATATATATATATATATATATATATATATATATATATATATATATATATATATATATATATATATATATATATATATATATATATATATATAAATATATATATATATATATATATATATATATATATATATATATATATATATATATATATATATATATATATATATATATATATATATATATATATATATATATATATATATATATATTAAAGGTCCATGAAAATACATTCTAACAATAACTTTGAATATTTTCATAAAACAAAGATTTTTCTATTTTATGAGAACTGGCAAAATTGTTCTTTTCCTGTGAAATTTATGGACTGCAAATCTTACAGCAAACAAACCAAGAATTACTCAAAATTAATATGTTTCAGAAAACAAAAATTGTTAGATATTTCCTTCAAAATATTTTGTAGACATTTTGTGCATGGAACATTTGATATTTCTACTGTTACTATAGTTTCCTTTTAAAAATTTCTACGCATTCTTAAGAAAAAAACTAAGGTTTAAAGTGAAGGCTAAAATGTTTGCTGTAAATTAAAGTTATATTACTAAACTAAAGGAACATGCACAGGGAACATTTTTAATAAGTGTAAATTTTAAATAATTAGTAATTAAAAGTTTCTAAAATAATTATAATGTTTAATTGAAATTTTAACCTCTTTGAAATACATATATTACTAAATATTCAACTTGACTGATTAAAAATACGATAAATTAGTTTTTAAAATCCATTCCCTTAAAATTAGGAAAAGGTAGTAAAAGGATAAAAGAATGATATATATATATATATATATATATATATATATAGATATATTGTCGAGATACTGTAATGTAGCAAATATGTGTATAAATTTTTATAAATAATAAAGAATGCACAAAAAATCACATATATATATTTAAATTTAGAATGAAATACTTACATTTATAACACAATCTAAAAATTTATAAATATATATTGAATATTTAATTTAAGACATTTGTAATATATTTAAACTATTTATTTTAAATTTTGACTATGATTTTTTATAATAAAAAATACATGAGCAGGTAAAATGATAAATTTTTAATAAATACCTCTTATTGTTAAAATTTAGTTTATTCAAATTTAGAATATATTTATTTTTCATGTTTGAACATTATATTATATTAAAATAGCAGAACTTAATAAAATTAAAAAACTTTAAATAAATTTTTTATTATTAATATCTTACAGGACAAATATACTTATCTCTATTGTAGTAAACTATTTTGTGAATATTTCTTTTTTCCTTGAGTGGCTGATATCATTAATACTACTATTTATAAAAGTAATATTTTGAACCCTAGCGAGTCTCTTCAAAAATGAACATAATAGAGCTATAAGCTAATTTAGTATTACTAAACTACATAACAAACATAAAATTCATTGTTAAGAAGTCAGTAGCCGCATTCTCTTCCCTTCAACAATACGAAGCATTTCATTGTACAATCCTCAGCAAAACAACTGCTTTATTTTATTGCTAGTTTTAAAGGTTAAAAGTGAATCTGTGTCTTTAAACCAGTATCTTCAATTAAAATCAATATGTGAGGAAACTGAGAGTATTACCACCCATTGAATGAGATGGAATTAATTTAGAAGA
>CM063505.1:96605928-96655928 GCA_032207245.1 Pardosa pseudoannulata | reverse complement strand
ATGGTACGACTAATAATTATTTAGTTTACATGAAAGCCTTTTCTTTCTTTCTAAAATAGTAGAGTATTAACGAGTTCTTTAATGTTTTCAGTTGTAATCGACACGATATTGTTCTATATTGTTGTAGTACTATACACTATCATAATAAACGTTATATAAAACACAATCTGCTTAGTAAGATTAATACACATAATGATTGCGAAATATATTATAAATTTAGGGATATGGCTATTCTAATTTTTACCACTATTGAAGAGGAATAGACTAGAACCTTTACTCCATTTTAGAATATACCTTTAAAAGGTATTCTCAAAAGGTAAAATAAAGCCAGATTTACGGTTTTATTATTCAGATAATGCACTCTATTTTCTTGAAAGGTTTATGGGAAAATTCCGATTTATTCTTTTGAAAGTGTGTAGGTAGGTTCTCACTTGCGTTTCATAATAATGTTAAATTTCAGAAAGAGTCAAAATGTTACTTTACTAAAAATAAACCTACACATATTTTTTTATGCTTTTAAAGATTTCTTGAAAACTTTAATCTTAAAATTTCTTTAAAGATATCAGAACATATAGATACCGTGCAGAAGGATAGCATTTTGTAGCACCTTATTTTTGTTGCTGTTTCAATACCAGGTGGGGCAGCCGTCACACGAATTCTTTTAAAAAGGTTTACTTTGACAAGCATCGCTAGTACCAAAGAACGTTTTAGCTCAAGTGAGTCCTCGTAATTTAGAAGTAGGGAGCAAACAGAAAACTTCCCAGGCTTGGCTTGCCACCTCCACAGCTATCGTTTGAGAACTTGCACCATTATAACTATGAATATATTTTATGTGACCAAGTCATCTTTAACGAGCATGGCATATCTTAGGCCGGCTTGATACCCGATCCCGCAATCCCCAGCATACTAGATTATTGCTTTTACCAACTGAGCTACTGCAGATCTGTTACAACGTAAAAACAGCAAGAAAAATTTTGTTCATTGGCATTTACTTACAGATAAATTTAGTTGTTTGTAGAATAATGTTCACAGATATACCTAAACAGAGATAAACTTGTTTAATCTACGAATCTATTTTATTTGGGAAGTTATCCAAAATCTATCATACTTTTTACGTAATTCACCGAATTTTTTAGTTTAGTTTTGGTTTGTAGCGCTATGATTGGCTGTTTTTCTCCTCTAGTTTAGTTTGGTTTGTAGGCGATGCAGTGTACGCTTTTGAAACTGGAGATCTAATGAGACAAACTGATGCAAGCCGTTACAAACATCATTGCCAGTATCAGGATACTGCGGCCTCTGGTACACCAAACTGTGGGCAGATGTCCTATATCGGTATATCACTCTCCATAGGAAAACTTAATAAAAAACTTAATTTTGGACTATAGCTCCTAAAATCACATTTATATAACAACTAATACAAGATTTCTACGACTCCGAATGTTGTTAGAGAAATAATAAATTAGTTACTGTTAGAGCATAAAATATTTTGATAATAGAAAATTAATTTAACTTGTAATAAGATAAAACCAAGTTTGAATCCTGTTTTTTATTAGTAAGAAAATTGGGAAACCTTGCAGATACCTTAAACATAAGTTAGTTTTAAATATGTATTTCTAAACACATTGTTGGCACTGATTACCAATCTGTTATAAATAGTACAAGTAAAGACACAGAAAGTATGCTTTTGTTTACCTAACAGTAAGTTGTTATCCAACAGAAGATAGACGGCAATTAAGAGTTGTGATGTTAGTTGTTAACAAGGTAACGGACACATTTCGTCTATAGCCGTGAAAGATAAGTTCACTATGTGGCATGAAGGCAATAGCCGTCCAAAACGAAATTGTCATTTTTTGACATTACGGCTATAGCGGCACAAATGTACATTTTCTGGAGTACAAGTAGAAGCTTAGAGTCATGTTTTGGAAACAAATTTTTTGGTTGAATTTCGTTTTCCACCTGTTACGCATCTTGCAGCTTCAGCATGCACGTGGTTGTTAGTGCGATTGCTATCGTCCCATTACTTACTGTCTAGAGTCCGCTGGCGCCATGACGGTTATAGCCGCAACCTAATTAAAGGTGCTGAATTAATCAACATTAAGTTTGTTTAAGTAGAAAGAGTAAAACTGTATTTCTAATATTCTAAAAATTACAAAACCATATAGAGTTAATTCTCGAATTTTACTTGTTTCTAGTGTCTATCAATGTGTTAACAAAAAAATTAACGACAAGAAAAACTAAAATTATATTTTGATTACCAGGTATTTATTAACGTTTACGTGGGCGGATAAAGCAGTCTATTGCAAAAAAAAAGTCTTTATTCTTAAAAAGAATTTCATCTGACTTAATAGGAATTTCAGAGAAAAAGGTTTATTTATACATTAATTTTAACATAGACGTAACAGTTTAGTCAGCTAACTTTACTACACTAAACTTTAGTTGATCAACTAAACTTTAGTTGTCAACTAAACTTTAGTTGAATGTTCTCGTATCCTGCAATGCATCGTCCCCGAATTTTATGTTTATAAAGGATTTAAAAAATATCTGGATTAAAAGAAATTGATGAAATTACACTGAAAAAATACATAACAAAGTGTTAAGAGAGATATACAATGTTACAAACAATTTAAACTATTTAATTTTATTACTCGTGATCCTGGAAAAATAGAATTATCTACATGACCATGGCTTTAGAATATTCAGAAACTTTACAGTTGTCAGTAAATTTGCAGGAAGAGGTGTAAAGCTTATCGAAGAATGTAAGTTTTATACCCCGTCACCAGGAATACAACAAATGACCAATGCAAGTCGTAAAAGAATATAAGAGCAATTTTTCATGTTCGTCAAAGCATTTATTACCAAAAAGTTCCTGAATTTTACTATTAAAATTTAATGTTATAAAACTTTTTTTTTTGTGGTTAAACATTACTTTAATTATTTTTACTCTTAAACAGTTGTTTTAAACTGAAAACAGAATTAATAAAAGTGTTTTTGTCAAAGTTACGAAATTTAGCTAATTTATTTTAATTTTCACCCTACTTGGAGCATGTGTTATTTTTAAACATTGTTTTACTTAGTCTATTACTTACTTACCCTTAAATAAACGGAATAGGAGGATATGACTTATAAAAAGTTTTTTCCATATGCTAAGTACTATCCTAATACACACATACATATTTTATATGTATATTATGGGTAATTTAGAACATTACATACATATAAAGTATGTTTGTGTATAAGTAAAAACGTAGCTTAATGAGAAAACAACACATTTTTGATGAAGAGAAGTACAGTTTATTGTAGCATCATTTCCCGAAAGTGTTTGGGCTAAAGAAACCGTACAGGGAAATTTATAGCTGTCTGAGATAACCTATGACAGTTATGAATGGTTTATCAAGGGGTTGGTGCTAAATGATATGTAGGAGGAGAAACTAATTATATAAAGCGTTGTATAAGAAGTGCTAATTGATGCAAGAATTAATTTTGGTATTTTCGGACTAGCCAAATTGATAGAAAGAACAAAGTGAATAGGACAATAGCATAAAAATTTTTTCCATTATATATATATATATTATATATAAATATATATATATATATATACACACACACACATAATATATTAAACACAAAATATTATATATATACATATATATATATATACACATATATTTATATATATAAAAACACACAACACACATATATATATATATATAATATATATATATTATATATATATATATATATATATATATAAAAATATATATAAACACATACACACACACATATATATATTTATATAATATATATATATATTATACATTTTATATAATATATTATATATACATATATATATATATATATATATATATATATATACGTATATATATATATATATACATATACATATCTATCTATCTATCTATATATATATATATAGACACATATATATATATATAAATATATATATATACATATTACATATTATAATATATATATATTATAATATATATATATATATACACATATATATATTATATATATATATATTTTATATATATATATATATATATATTATAACATATATATATATAATATATATATATATATAAATATATATATATATATATATATATTACACATATATATATATATATATTATATATATATATATATATATATATATATATATATATATATATAATATATATACACATATATATATAACATATATATACACATATATATATATATATATACACACACATATATCTATATATATATATATATATATGTGTGTGTGTGTGTGTGTGTGTGTGTGTGTGTTGTGTAAAATATTAAAATTATTTAACTTCTTTCCATACATTTGCCAAAGATTTCTATTTTCTACATGTACATTTTCTGTCTATTCAACATTTTTTCCAGCTGTTGCTGGCAAATGGCTCCTCGTTTTTCTTGATCTTACATTTAAATTAGCTGAGTAAGTGCGAAAATTCTTTGTGTCTTCTCTTAGGTTTTGGTTTAGTTTGGTTTAGAGTGCTACGGTCTACTTTTTGCTACACGAGGGCTAATGAGACAGGGACCTACAGTTTAAAGCCGATTCCGAACGGCTACGAACATCCATGACACAGTGGGATTCGAACCCACGAACTCCGGTACCGAAGGCCAGCACCCTAACCAATCGGCCACGTCGTCTCTTAGGTGCACCATAGCTCGATCAGAGTGATTTTTGAGTCGTTCTGTTGTCTGTCGTCAGCTAGTAAAGATGTCCCTTTTAACAGCTCTAAAATAAAGTTTTAATTAGACTTGTGGCGTTCTTTTCAATGTGGCCAGACTGCATCGGTCATTATTACTGTTAGATGTTTAGTTTTTTTCTTGTCCAGTAGCCGGGCAAGAAAAAACAATAGAGGCTACATAATTATTGTGACTAGAGGAAATAATATATATATATGTATATATTATATATAATATATATATAATATATATATATATATATATTAGATATATATATACATATATATTTTTTATATATATATAATTTATTATATATATATATATATATATATATATATATTATATATATATATATATACATATACATATATATACATATATATATACATTTACATATATATACATATATATATATAATATATATATATATATATATATATATATATTATATATATATATATATATATATATATATATATATATATATATATATATATATATATATATATATATATATATATATATATATATATATATATATTTGTATTTTCATCAGGTGGCTTGTTTAGTTCTATACTGGATAATAAATGACACCAATTAAAGTAAACTTTATGAAGATAAATTATTAAACATCCCCTACTTATTTTCCTTTCGCTTCACTCTCGTGATTTACAGAGAGTAATAGGGGTGGCTGTCCTTCTCTATCTTTAGTGAAGAGTCATATCTAATTACCTTAAAAGTTGTTTGAAAGGTCTGAAAGGTTTCATTAAGGACATTAAAGAATTTGTCGTTTTTAATTAATTTATCCGTGTCTGGAATTAATAATTACGGGTGTATCGTGCCGCAATATTTCGATCAAAGCACGAATTTTGCTTTTAGAAATTTTTCATGTTTGCAGTGTATTGGCGCTTGAAAAAAGAGGGATTAAAGAAATATTCAGATATTTTTCACTGATTAATTTAGATTCAGGTTTAAAAATAAATTCATTTATTAAATGTATATTTTAACAGTTCGGATTGATTGGAGCGTGGGAGCAAACACAAAAAATTAAGTATATAATATATGTTTGTGATTTTTATGTTTGATGTTCTGTGAAAGGAAAATTAATTAGATCAGGAGGTACATTCAAAAGACATTTGCGAACTGTGAGAAACATCATGTTCGTATTCGAGCCTCAGTATTTAATATGCTAATTTCATTGCAGAAAGACAGGGAATTGATATCATAAAGATCACCAAATCTAGAATTTTTTATGTTACTTATATATAAACAATACTTCTATAAAACATACTTCTATAAAAACAATATCTAAAAAATATAGGTTTTAACATCGCGTCAGTCTGTGTCGGCAATCAAGAAGAGCTTTGGTCAAAACGCCGAACAATTGAAAACGACAGTATTGTACCATTGTACCAATACTGGTCTGTTTGGAACGGATGATTATAAGTGTCAAGAGTGCCGTTTATTAACTCCCCGACATAGAAAATATAATGTGTTTTGTGTGACCGAGTCAGTAAGGTGCCAAAGGGCGTTTCGGCTACCCCAAGTACAAGGGTTAAAAGAGGGGGTGTCAACCTCCCCTTAAACCAAGGTTTCCTGCTTGGAAAAGAGAGAAGCGAGTACTCCCGGCTGAACTTCTAAGTGAGCAGGTTGATATAGAGCGATCTCCTCTCTGGACGATAGGTTGCATCTGCATACAATTTAATATTTCTTTAAATGTTTTTTTTTGTAATAAATCTTGTTAAGTTTAAGTCTCTACGGCTGGTTATTTTGTCTCCATACCTGCTCCTTATACGAGACCCATGGGAAGTCATAGCTAAAATGACTAGTGGTGATGGACATCGGAAATAGAAACATCACAACCACTCGTCGTGCTAACAATAGGTTTTCAGCCATCAAGAAAATCTGACGGTTTTAATATATTATTTCCTGGTATACCACTATCACGGTTGTTGTAAAATATGATATGACACTGCGTATTAACGATACTTGATATTTAGTTTGATACTGCGATAATTCCAAAATAGTATACTTAAAATATAAAAACTAGATAATTTTAGTTTCTCTCTTTGAAAATACATTACGTGAGTTAAGGTAATTCCTCAGCTGACCCAGGCTTTTCGCCCATACAGCAACTGTCACTGAAGACCAGTCGCTACGACCGCAACCACAACAGCTACAGAGCTGCTGCTGACCTACGCTAGGTTCCGTCTTGGCTCGAGGATTAATGTGGTCATCCCCAGTAAGGAACAAGCTCTACAGAGGCAAGTTCTGGACTACCAGGGAAGACGAAGAATAAAGATCACTCAGGTGAACCCCGGGCTCGTGACACCCGTGTATACCTAAAGGAGGTATACCCCTGAGGTTGTCTCTCTTTTAGCACTACCCGGAGAACACGTACGGTTTGAAGCTCGTGGACGCGGACGCGAGAGATTTTTCCCCACTACGTGAGTTAAGCATCCATACAAACCTTACTGATTTTATCCATAGCATGCAGTATGTAACAAACCCTGTGTTTCAACGGATTATGAGTAAACTGTCGCAATTGCCTTCAACCCTAATATATGTCGCTAAATATTAGTCTCCTACCGTAATAAAAAACTTGATGATTTTCATAGTTCACTGTTTTTTTAACCTGATTCTATAATGATTACAGTAGAATATGATTAGTAGCTTTAAAATTTAAAATAGAATACAAAGATGCTTTTAAGATAATCCTTCTATATCGAACAAGAAAAATCAGTGGCTTAACATATTGGTACTTTGATAAGTTCCTGACATTTTTCAACAGATAGCTTTACAAGAGCCATGTGCGAGTATCTTTAGAGGAAGATGTATATATACAGAAGTACAATGCGTATACTTAAATCATTGAATATTATTTTCCAGAAGTGTAAAAAAAGTTTATAAGAGTTATTTACGCTAAATTTCTAAAACAAAAAGAGTATTTAAGTGGAATTTCAACACACTACTTTATTGAAACGAACCTGCAGCATCTCAAGAAGAATATGGAGTTACAAAATTCGTATTGCAAATAACGGCAATTATGATCTGTCAAAAACATCATTCGGATATTGGTTTAGACACATGATAATAAATGACTCTGATGAAGTCAAGAATTCTCTGCCGCAATGAAACATTTTGAAGATGGATAATTGGAGGCGTTCCTTTATGAAAGTTGGGGTAGCATGTTGTTTGAGTTTGATAAATCCTTAAGAGTTTATCAGAAAACCCTTTCTTTAGAAAGCTTTAGACTCATTCAAAAACAGTTGTGAGTGTAGAAACAGTGTAGTTGAAGGAAGTGAATAGACGTTCTTCACCTGTAAACAATTGTTTCCAAGGCAGAAAAAGAAAGGTTTGTTAACCTTATCTTGACTGTTGAGGAAAAATGGATATGCTATAATCCCAATCACAGAAAGTAGTACGAAAAATCTGGCTACGCATAAACAATAAGTCAGTAAAGTCAAATGGTTCCAAGCATGGTTTCCAAAAATATTTATACCACATTTCGTGGGATTATCAGGGTGTGATTTATTATAAACTGCTTATACTGAACAAAGTCCTTACAGAAGATCACTATCTACAACAGCTAACATATTTGATCCGATAATAGGATAAGAGATAACCAGTATACGGTTAGAGATATGACAAAATGATTTTGCAGGAAGATAGCTCTCGGCCACATGTAGCAAATCTATGAAAACCTATTTGGAAATGCTTAAACAGGAACTTATTCCCCATCTACTGTATTTACCAGACACTGTTCCTTTTGGTTATCCCTTATTCTTATAGATGCCAAATGATATGGCTGAACAGCATTTTTATTCTTATATAAATGTTAAATATGGGTTGACACGTCGATACCATAGAAACAGTGTCGTTTTCAGACATAGTATCTAAATGCTACAAGAAAGATTAGAAAAACTAGTTGATAGCTTTTGATAACACTTTCAGTAATATATTTTTAACGGAATATTTTAAAAAAGAGAATCATTAACCAATAGTGAAAACACTTTATTTAAGTGCCGATTGTCGTGTAGCTCTAGTTTATATTTACGTATTAACCTGTGATCAAATGTATAGTGGTATTTATTTTGGTATTTATTGGTTATTTTGGTTATATTTGTTATTATTTTGGTCAATTATATTACTGATCTAAATCGCCTCATCACATACGCTCTCTTCTCCAAAAAAAAATCACTTTCACATAATATCAAATCATTTCAAAATTCATAACAAATATAAACTTCAATATCACCCTAATCCTCAGTGTAGACCTTACCTAAATGAAAAATTTCATACAATCAAAATATATATACATCACAGTAATCCTTCTATAACAAAAAACAAAAAAAAAAAAAAAAAAGAAAAAAAAGAAAACTAATCATTTACATAACAAGTTTGTTTACAGATATCGACCTTTAAAATCACGACATAACATAAAATCTTCATTTCTATTGCTGCTCCGACTATTAAACTAGCCTTGTTTAGTTTGGTTTGGCTTGGAGTGCTACAGTCTACTTTTTGCAACACGAGGGCTAATGAGACCGGGACCTACAGCTTAAAGCCGATTCCGAATGGCTGCGAACATCCATGCCACTGTGGGATTCAAACCCACGAACTCTGGTACCGAAGTCCAGCAAACTAACCAATCGGCCATAGTTCGGCCTAGCCTTGTTTAGCACCATTACTTTGTAAAAATGACTATCATTGTATACAACATAGATTCTTCAAAAGTCCATTTTTACAAAAAACTAAAGTCTATATTTGGATCACTTCTCTTAACTTCGTTTTTATATTCATTCTATTCACGTAAAATCACACGTCCTCCTGCGTAACAGAATTCACAAATTTATAAGAGTCAATTTTGTTTCAACTCATCCCTGAATAAAATGAAGTCACTATTCTGTATTCATGTAGGTAATTTATGTAAGTTGTTGAACACTGTTGATTTCACAACTGGTTTTCGAGCGATACACGGCAGAATACGATGTCACAAGGTACACTTATATTTGATAACATTTGAAAAGAAAATCTGATGAGGCGATTTAGATCAGTAATATAATTGATTAATTCATACGAGAAGTAAAATGCTTGGGATCTAAATCTGATCTCATCACACCGATACTTATTAAATGAAGCTTCTTTTATGACTTTTAAGCTATCTAGATATATTTTGCGGATACATATTTTGGTATTTATCCATTCATCAAGAGCATTAGGTAGCATTAGAAGGATTTCCTCCATTGTTCTTTCAAGTTTGATAAATTACTTCTTCTATGTTTATTTTCATTTCACATAGAGATTAACGAAATTTTTTTAAATACTAAGATCTCAAGCTTTTCATTTGTTATTAACACTGGATAATTTACATGTCATATATTCCTTTGTTTACCTCAAAACTGTCCACCCAGCTTTAAAAATCTATTTTTAATGCTTCCCACTGCTGCCTAATTTTACGCTGTAAAGCATTTTAAAATAATAGATTCGAAATCTCACGCAAACAAAAGCGCGATCACAGTTTGTCAGTTGAAAGTGGGTTCGGAGGGATTATCATGATTAAACTTTTAATTAATTTTGTCGTTGGATCTTAAAAATTGGAAACTTGTAAGCGTTTTGGAATTAGGGGTGTAATTATATCCTGCTTTGTTTGAAAAGCGAGGTTTAGAGTTACTTAGCGGTGCTGATAATTTAATTTCTTTAGAAAATTCAGATATGGAATTCTACACTGCACGAAATTTATATTTTTATATAAATATTTATTTTTACATAGCTCTAAAATGTATTTTTGTAAAATATATTTTTATCTCTTAGAATATTTTTTTACGAGAAAGGTTTAGATAATAGAACTCATATTTACAGAAATCTCAAAATAGCAGACAGCTTTTAGTTATAAAGCAGTTTTTAAAAATGTATAATTTACTGCTGTTTTGATATAGAACGGAGGAAATTACCAGATGTCTGTTAATAAAGTTTATCCCCTTATGTGTTTAGAAAACATTTTAAGCACAAAAATATTTTCAAATAAGATAACAGTCATTAATTTCATAGAGAGGAAAGAAAAAAAAGAAAATGATAATCGATTTTTTAGTGTTGTAGGAAAATGGGAGTAAAACAAATTTAGTATTAAATCACTGTTAATGAACAATAAATATTTTGATGTTAAATATTTATTACTGATAATGTTAATAGTAGCATTTAATGATTAATTATTAGTTTATATACCAATAATCATATTTAATTATATTATTAATTTATATATAGTTAAATATTAATTTATCAACAGCTATATTGATTATTAATTTTCATTTAAAAATTATCTTTAATAAATGGGAAGAGCCTTAAGAAAGAATCAATACGTCGGTTTAATGTTTATTATAAGGATACATCCACATATTACCTTAAGTAAATAGGGTTTAGAATTAATAGTAGAAGAAGTTGAGATTATATCCTAAAACTATATACTGGTCCTAATGATGGCCAAATGGTTAGGGTGCTGATCTTCGGTTCTAGAACTTGTGGGTTCGAATCCCACTGTGGCGAGGGTATTTATAGCCGCTCGGAATGTCTTTAAGTAGTAGGTACCAGTCTTATTAGACCTCATATTGCATAAAGTAGACTGAAGGGCTAAACTAAGCTAATAAAACGTAAATTAAACTACACTATATACACATAGAGAGTCATGTACTATACATCTGCTCCCATCTGTAATCCAATAGGAAGCGGTAGGGTACACTTATAATTAATTCATAGTAAAATATCATTACTAAACTATAAATATATACGTGACTTTCAATCTATAAACTTAAGGAAAACAGTTCAATATTTATGCTTATTATTGAAATTCTTATTGGCCAATCATTTGGTCACAGGAAGAAGCTTGCTCGAATAATTAAGACTTTGCTCTACAGTACCAGAATTTATGGGCTCGAATCCTACTGATACCACAGATGTTTGTTGCCATTTGGAATCGAGTTTAAAGAATAGGTTATGGTTTTCTAAGTTGCCGGTAGCAAAATTGTAGATCACAGTGTCCAAACAATCAGTAGATGTGTAAAATACACTGTTTACATTTATTCAACCCATTTAAGTATTCTTTTCTAATTGTTTATTTTTATGCAGTTCTGCTCCTAACTCTAGGAAATCGTCTAAGTCTCACCCCTTTCACCAGGTTTATGTTTTATAACAATTTTGCATCTTTATTTTTATATATAAAATTCTTATGTCCGTGTGTTTGTAATAGAACTACTCCTACACAGCTGGATTGATTTTTATAAAATTTTGTGCATGTAATTAAGTTGATTCGAGAATGGTTTGGATTCACAATTTGACCCGATAGAAAGTGTTTTTTATTAAAAATCCAGAATTGAGCACCTTTTGAGATTATCATAATGCCGCTTGAAAGCCAACGTATCTGTGGCGCAGTGGTCGGCGCAATGGGCTTCAGAACGAGATTTCCCAGTAGCAAATCAAATTCAGGCGAGTGGGTATTTTAATTCAATGTAATTATGTTTGTGATGACTGTACGTGTGGTGGTGTCAAGCATTTTGAAAATAATTTTTTCCTTGCTTTTCCATCAAAACGGTCCAATTTATAATTCATTTAAAAACATTTTACAATTTTTGGATTTATAGCGTTAAAACAGGACAACATCTCTCTAGTCGTCTAGTAGCTATGTTAAATCTGAAAGTGTATTCAGCTAGATTACACTAAGGAATACCAGAGAGGTTATATTGTGTCTTACTATTAATTTTTATGTTTATTGAATTGTTTTTAGTAAACTGCACAATATTATAAGTACACAATATTTCGTCATTGCCTTAGCAAATATAGAGGAGTTCGACTCTATTACGCTTTATATTTCTGGTTCAATTATTAATATTTTTACAAACTTCGATTACTAATTAACATCATTACATGGTTTTAAGAATAAACGATTACATGCCTGGATATTTTCAAACAGACAGACGCTTGAAAAGGAAGCTGTGTAATAAATGGATTGTTTTTTATTTAAAGGGAGATAGTATCTTTGTAAAATACACAGAGTTAATAAGTCTCTTCATTAAAATAACAGATTTTTTATTTCGCATAAAATAGAAAAAAAGGTCTGTTCTGTTTAGAATAATCTTTGTTTTAGATCATTAATAACTTTCTAAAGTAAAAAAAAGTTTAGTTTTGTTACATGAGACAAAGCATGTTTAGAAAAGAACATAAAATATATACTCCGAGTGAAAAAACTGAAATCCGCTTATTTGCAAAACACCTTTTGAAGTTTGCAAATTAGAAATCAATTCTTTACTTCAGTTAATGGTAATTATCTTTTTTTTTAAATCTATGAAATTGAATTACACTAATGCGAGCGTTATATTTTATTTTACATCATGATGAAATCCAATGTCTTAAAAAACTTCAATTTCTAAACAGTTTTTTAGTTAGAGAACAATACAAATAAAAATTTATTTTTTGGTATACGTAATGAAAAGCATGTGTTACGCAGAAGCAAGTTTATTTTTTTCTGTTGTTTAAAGAAAGATACTACTTGAAACCCCAAAACTAAATAATTTTTCATAGCTAGTTTCCAAAAGTACTTGTTATCTGAATGACTACTAAATCGAAATTTGAGAAGTTCGGCTATCGATAATAAAATAGCCGTACTTACAGTAGTTTGTCGTTTATTAAAAAAAGTTTGCGGCAATGAAATAGCTGATGATTTAGCGAGACATGCAACTACATTTTACACCGGTTCTCTGCTATATAGTGATATTAAAAATCGAATCACCAATGTCCACTGGAATGCTGAATGGAACACTGAAACTCGAAATAAATTATACTCCATTCGGTCATCTATCTCTATTTGGCCACCTCTCAGAAATCGAAAAATGGATGTCATACTAACTCGTCTTCGCATCGGTCATAGTAGACTAACCCATAAGCATTTACTACTGGCTGAGCCTACTCCACAATGTTCCATTTGTCATACTAATCTTACTATTCATCATATTTTAACATCATGTACTGCTTTAAAACGTTTTTATTATATATATTTTTAAAACTTTTCATCCTAATTTGAATGAACTTTTGGGCGAGACCCCTCATCCCAAATTATTTGATTTGACTGGTGTTTTAAATCTCATCTAATTTTTTTAACGTTTTAATGTGAGTCTTTACCTCGTTTTCGCTATACCTTTTCTTAAAATGTTAGTGTTATTTTCCCTTACTTTTAAATTATACAACTTTGTTTAATTATGTGCTCTTTTGTTTGGCGCAGCTTATCCAAAGTTGGATCTTGCGCCAGTAAACCATAGCCAACTAACCAACCTTTATTAAATAAACAAAATGTTACTACTTGCAATCCTGACATAAACAAGCTATTGATAAATCCAGTTTGACTTAAAGTGTTAAAAATGAGAACATCGGACCTTAAGAAAGCATAATTGTCTTTGTTGATATGAAGATTGGCTTTATAATTTTAACTTTTTGACATTCATAATTATTATTGTCACACCCTGTTGACCTCACATATTAAAAAAGTAACAGACCACCAAAATTTTACTATCTTACTTTTTAATTTATATGTCAGAGAAAAGCTAAAACTGGTGAATAAGTTATCTTCATATAATTATTACCTAGCATTTTGTTTTATCTTTTAACTTCCAATCTGATATCGCAATATTTAATTATATAAACATACGTGATGCCAGAAAATAGTGCGGTCTCAATTATTAGATTTGAAACACCGTTTTCTCCTATAGGGAATTTATGCTACTTAATAAATTTTGCAAACCATATTAAGACTCGTCGTGAGAAATCTCACTCCTTCACATATTAAAAAAGAAAGAAACCACCAAAATTTTACTATCTTACTCATTAATTTATATGTCAGAGAAAAGCTAAAACTGGTGAATAAGTTATCTTCATATAATTATTACCTAGCATTTTGTTTTATCTTTTAACTTCCAAACTGATATCGCAATATTTAATTATATAAAATATGTGATGCCAGAAATAGTGCGGTCTCAATTATTAGATTTGAAACACCGTTTTCTCCTATAGGGAATTTATGCTACTTAATAAATTTTGCAAACCATATTAAGACTCGTCGTGAGAAATCTCACTCCTTCACATATTAAAAAAGAAAGAAACCACCAAAATTTTACTATCTTACTCATTAATTTATATGTCAGAGAAAAGCTAAAACTGCTGAATAAGTTATCTTCATATAATTATTACCTAGCATTTTGTTTTATCTTTTAACTTCCAATCTGATATCGCAATATTTAATTATATAAACATACGTGATGCCAGAAAATAGTGCGGTCTCCATTATTAGATTTGAAACACCTTTTTCTCCTATAGGGAATTTATGCTACTTAATAAATTTTGCAAACCATATTAAGACTCGTCGTGAGAAATCTCTCTCCTTCACATATTAAAAAAGAAAGAAACCACCAAAATTTTACTATCTTACTCATTAATTTATATGTCAGAGAAAAGCTAAAACTGCTGAATAAGTTATCTTCATATAATTATTACCTAGCATTTTGTTTCAACTTTTAACTTCCAAACTGATATCGCAATATATAATTATATAAAATATGTGATGCCAGAAAATAGTGCGGTCTCAATTATTAGATTTGAAACACCGTTTTCTCCTCTAGGGAATTTATGCTACTTAATAAATTTTGCAAACCATATTAAGACTCGTCGTGAGAAATATCACTCCTTCATTTTACGTCTCTGTATATACATGAACCCTTTAGATAGCCAGATCCTTAAATAAAATGGAGATGATGGCATACAAAATATGCCCCGTATCTATTTCTCTTGTGTTGCCATTTATCTAAGCCTTCAGGATTTAATAATATTTCAGTAAAACATTAAACTTTTTGAGATATTACATACATAAATATGCACACTATTACAGGAATGATAGTTTAATAATAAATGCATAAAATTCTACAATAATCTCTTCCGCATCAAGAAACAAAAATTTTATTTTCCTTTGGAATCCTAGAAAGAGCAGAATAACGTTAATTTCCTCTTCTTTGTTAGATTTCGGATTTCTAAAGATTAAGTTGTCTAAGAAAGAAAAAACCTGAGAATTATCAGCGTCAAAAGAAAGAATGGGAGAGAAAACGTGCTTTTGGATGGAAATATCGCATTACAGGAGGGGCTTATTGTGAAAAACATTTTTTGCTGTTGTTGCTTTTAGAAAAAGAGGATTATTATAGTAAACACAAATCTAATCTACCTATCTGTGTGTAATCGAAAATCTCAAAATACTCTAAGAAAAATTAAATTTCCAATTGGATATACCAAAGATCTTCTAAAGTACTATTACACATAAACAAAAATTCTCTGCTTTCAGTAATTTTTATCTTGTTGAGCTCTAGATATAGTTAAAAAATTTATGGTTAAAAAACAGGTAGAAAATTTGTTGGAATATCGTCTATACCAGGGGTAGGCAACGCGGCGTCCCCGATTGATTTCTAATGCGCCCTCGTTGGACTAATGTAAATGTATGATAGTCAGAGCGATTTACTTACTCTTGTCAAACGGCGATATACAGCAAGTAGTCAGTTGAGTTTAGGATTGTGCATAGATTAGCAGTTTGCTAACCTTGAGCGTATCTGACAACACGTACGTATTTTTTGTTAGTGTGCGATCGTATTTCGAATAGACCACGCATAGACCGTGCATTTAAAACTACCAAGTAATCCGAAATAATTTTTTTCTTTCAAAACCCTTCATGGATAAATGTAAAAGAAAATGAACATATTATTTTAACGATGAGTGGGAACATCTATATAGTTTCGTTGATTACAAAGGGAAGTGTATTTGTTTGCTGTGTAAATAGTGTTGCGATTCCCAAGAAAAGTAATATCGAACGACATTTTAAGACCGCTCATACCAATTTTGATAGTGACTATCCAATGAACTCTGAAATTAGAAGAAAAAATATTATTTCTTTAAAATATTAAATAACTAACCAGCAAAGTTTTTTTACTAAACCACTGCAACAACATAAAGCAGCAACGATCACGTCATATAAAACATCGCATTTTCTAGCTAAGAATAAAAAACCATTTACAGATGGAGAATTAGTCAAAGAAGCCATGTTAAAAGCAGCTGATTCACTTTTTGAAGAATTTAAAAATAAAAGAAATAATTTCAGTTATAAACACGTTGCAATTATCAGCACGAACTGTTACTAGAAGAATTGAAGTAATTGCGGAGAATTTAGGCAGAATTAGCAAATGATATGGAAAATTGCATTTTCTTTTCGCTGCAGATGGATGAATCAACAGACGTGACAAATATATCACGATTAGCATGAAGATGGTATTTTCTGATTTTACAAAAAAAGAATATGGAAATATGGACTCCCGAGTTTCACACTGAATTATATGTATCATTATGTATAACACCAACAAAATAAAGTTATAAAAAATCTGTTTCTTAATGCCTATTTATACCTGTTGATTATCTGTAAAATATGCGCCCTCGGTGTTTTTCAAATTTAGTATTGCGCCCTTAAGAACAAACAGGTTGCCGACCCCTGGTCTATACTATGGTATATATAAAGCAAAAATTGAGATGTTATTACAGAAATCTATATATTATATTAAAAGTTCCTTTCTTTTGAGATCTGTTGAGTTTGCATTAGACAGAACATTCTTTTAAGAAATCTTTTCTCTATTTGTATGAAATTTTAGTTAATGGTTTACCGTCTTCTAAATAAATTAATTATCAATACTATTATAATGTCACGAAGATCCAAATGAACACACCGCTTAACTTAACAGATGAATTTATTGAAGCTAAGTAGCAACTCGCAACTTTACAAGATCGGGAAGTTGCCTACAGCTAGTGGGTATCAGCTTTTATATCCGAACAGAATATTCGAGAAATAACTAATTTACATATTAAAGAAATATGTAGAATGTTTGAGAACATAAGGAAACAATAAATAACATTTTTAAATTAAAAATCCGTACTTTGGATCAACTGCCATGGCAAGCATCGAACCCACAATCATCGGGTCTGGATCTCGCGCTTTGACCATTCGGCCACTGAGCTCGTTGGCCAAGCTTCTTTATGCGGCAATAATATGAAAGAGTTTCCACGTTTACTCGGTCCCCATTTTAATGGAGTTCTAGATATATTCAGGTCGAACGATGGACGAATGGGAAGGGTTCTAGTCCTTGAAACGGAAGTTCTGGCACTACTGGCATGGATGCAAAAAGTTCTGGCTCATTAGCCTTCTTATACCAAAATTGTTGACTGGCAAATCACCAGTTTAATTCAAAGAAATTTGAATTGATTCTTCACGCATAAAGGTTAATTATTTGACATATATAAGGTTTGACTGCTTGATATTATACATTTTTTTTAAAATTGTCTTACATGAACATGTTAAAGGTGCGAAACGTTTTGATATAGCGGTTTGATAACAGTCTTTATATAATCTATACTGGATCCAAAATAATAATAAAATGAAAATTAGGATTATGCACTTTTACTTCTAAAGGTTTTAAATTCTTGACATAACAAAAATATTACAATAAATTATTTTTAAAGTAATCAAATATTTGAAACACTTTTATAGATGAAACTTAGGTTCTTTAGATAACACGGATAGGGGAAGTTTCCTGAATAAAGAAGGTTGTTTATCAATTTAATTTATTAAATTTTTGAGTTAAACGTGAAAACCCAGATTGTCCCGCTCTCGTTACAGTAAGAAAACAACCTCAATCAAGAAAAAGATACTATCTTTTTTAATAAAAACAAAATATATCAGTTGCTTCGCGGCTAGCATGCTTGCTTTTAATTTGATATTTACCTTTGCAAACAAACTCAGTTGTAAATGTCGAATGCAAAATAAATTATCATTACCTGTTATCGGAGACATACATTAGGATCTTCGACATACCATGATGAGTTTGAGTCGTCATACATTTATGGTGTTATTGAAGACATCGACGTGTCTACCTCGTCAAGAGCTGTTTTCGGAGGATGTCATAGAGTATTCAGTTTCTTCAATTGTGTATTGATTATGGTTCGTTTACATTGTTCATGGAACCCAACTTCTTGCTTTCTCAAAGTATCAATAACAATGTTGCATTCCCTAATTAGCAAATCCGAAAGAAGCACATTTAAAGCAGTATTTGGTAAAGCAGTGGTCTCACATAATGAATACTATCCGAGACTATATTTGGGAGCGATACGAAAGTGAGTGTTGAACACTCAAGACACAGTAGGTGAAATATTTAAATGCATTTATTTATGTTAACGCTTTTTTTAGAAATAAAACCTTAAGAAAAATGTTTTCTTTAGCTCATCGAACATGTGTGGGATGATTTGAGGAGACCCATTAAAGTACGCTGACATCCTCCGAAGAACACCCAACAAGTCAAACATATGCTGATTGCAGAATTGGCACTCCTACCACAGGAAATATTGGACCAGCTGCTTCTGAGTATGCGGAGACGATGCGAAGCAGCTGAGGAGGGCATTTAGAGGAGGGCATATTCCATATTAAGGAAAACTTGCTTGTTGTTCTTTTTCTTGGACAGGCAATCATCAGTCACGATACTATGCGTTCAATAAAGCTTGTTTTTGTTTGATTCCATACCGTGTGCATTGTATTCCTTTTTCAACTCCGATGCTTTCGTCATCCTTTACGTACAAAATACTCTCCATCATTTCTGAATTTCATGTCTCTCAGGTGATTTATCGTGGAGATATGGCAAAAAAAACCACCTTTTGCTTAAGTTTTGCTGTATTAGTTATTATTTTTATCCTGAAAATTATTTCATTTGATTTATTTTGCTATAATTCGAGCAACAATTACTATAATCCATTAAAATTTCCCATGTATGTGAAAATATTGAATTTTGCAGTTAGTTTGTTTAAAATTTTGTATATTATTTTTAAATAATCTATTTCTAACATATGATCATATATACAATTAAAGATAATTTTTTTCCATTTTGCCATGCTTTTCTCAAATATATTATATAGGAAAGGTATTAAATATACTTGTGTGTGCTCTGATTATTTCATACATTATACAATTTTAAGAAAGAATAATAAATGTGGCTTAAAAGTGGTTCATGTATTTTGTAACTTGCTAGACCTTTTTTCTCCCTTAATGTGACATTGCAAGGAGAAATTTCTTGTAACCGGAAATTCTTCTTTATATTTATATCTATCCACAGCTAATTGTACGGCTACGACCTTCTTCGCCTCTCTTGGATAGAAACGTTTAATCACGTCAACCTTTCGCTACTGCATTTTCCAAATTGCTGCTATTTCTATTTTCTTCGCCCCACAGACATAGTGATGAAAGGAGCTGAAGTTAGAATATGTTCTCTTTGTTACAAGTCGCCTACATAACTTTACTAAGCTTGTTTTAAATTGCTCTAGGAAATTGCTCAACAATTTGTTACTTTTTGTGCAAGTTAATAAACTGATGCTTTCTTTGTTCATCTTTATGTCACCTTTTTTTTGCTGTTTCAAGATGATTTTCAAGCAATTTCCTTTTTGTGTGTTGAATATTCTGCAGCCTTTTTTCTTAGATGGGTAACATCTTAGTACAATCTTAGTCTAATAAAAAATATTTTATCCCAAGCTTGTTTTCTTTGTTCATCTTTTTGTCACCTTCTTTTTGCTGTTTCAAGATGATTTTGAAGCAATTTCCTTTTTGTGTGTTGAATATTCTGCAGCCTTTTTTCTTAGATGGGTAACATCTTAGTACAATCTTAGTCTAATAAAAAATATTTTATCCCAAGCTTTATTTTTTTAAATGTTAAAAATGTAGCAAAGAAGAACTAGTAAAAGTCAGTATAAAATTATTTAATTATTCTGAAAGAGAAAAGAACCGAAAACTAAAACCCATGTATTTTTCTTTTATGAAACAGTACATCCAATTTTTCAGTTACTCTTGACTATTTTCCGCTTTTACCTTAACTGGAGTACGCTTTTACAGCGAAACTACAAAGAAATAAATATAATTTAAGATTTTAAATGAAACATCCTCTTTTTAGGCTGGGAATTGCATTTAGCTGGTTCTTTTCCCTTTAAAATCCCGCTACTCCATGAAATGTTTTATTTAATAAGACTTTAAAACTTAGACATTTTGAGAAAGAAGACAGTAGCGAAATGTGGTTAGTGTTATTTGAAAGGTACAAATCTGTTTATAGCTCTGTAAGTTATTCAGGTTATGAAAGAAGGTACTTGTGAAGAATAAATTTTACATTAAGAATTTAAGGTGCATTTTGAGCACGAGACTGCCACAGAAATGTTATAAATAATAATAGAAACATTTAAAATTATTTTCAAACTACCTATACAAATTTAAAGATGTTTTTAACTTAAAATTTCAATTAAAAAATCTATGTTTTCAGCTAAAATAATAATGTATAAGACTGAAAGGTGAAATGAAATTTCAAAGAAATATCTATTAATATTTAAATTATAAATGAATTTTTTGAAAAGCTTGGAAAAATTGTTTGTTTAATATATAAAACACCATCTTTCAATTAATTTAAATTTTAATAAAAAAAATTCATCCTTTCAATTAAATTGTATAAAACTAAAACTAAGATTAAATTTTAAAGAAAATCTATTAGTTTTAAATTATAGATAATTATCAAAAAATTCTGCCGCTTCTGTCGAAAAATCCAATCATAATTTCTTTTTAATCTAAATATGTCTGAACTTGTTCTACTATTAAAATTAGTAAATATTTACAGTGCTCCCACTTGCAAATATTTTGAGCTTACTATCTGTTTTTAAATTTAAGGACCTCTAAATTAGATGCTAAAACAAAACATGAAAAACAAAAGGTTGCAAAAAGGAAGAACTTTTGCATTTCTCCTTCCATTCAATTTTATCTGTCTAGGTTTGAAGCTAAAGTTCTTTATAGTTTTAAAACACTTATTAAGACTTTTCAAATTATTTTTCTTGGTTAATTATACCTACAAAAATTACCAGAGGTTATTATATTACACACTACTCAATTCGATCCCAGCCTTAAATATTGGTTATTCAAGATCCCATATCATGTTTATAATTATTTTAACAATATCGAAAATTACACAACGTAATCTTATAAAACACAGAAAACATTTTATTTTGATGCAATTCATTAAGAACCTTAAAAAACAGTTTATATTTGATGATCCATATTTGCTGAGAGATATTTTAGGGAAATAATTTAAAGAAAATATTTTTAAAAAAGTGATTATCAATATTTTAAAGGCTAAGCCTCTCCATCCTAACGAAGCGTAAAATATTTCCTTTTGTGTAAATTTATAGTATATGGATTAGGAAATATTCATTTATAAAACACAAAATGTTTAATTTATTATCCTCAACATCCACACCAAATTTGTATAGTTATAGGTATTTAATTAATTGTACAGAACACACAGAACCTTTTTACATGCCAAAATAGCATCGATTGTCATGTATTGACTATAATCAAAGCTATCACAGCTGAGATTATTTGTATTAAAATATTTAATATATCTCAACTATATTTGAAGTAAAAATTTTAATTTTAAAATGTTTGAAACATTTTAAGCATCTATAAAAAAGTTTTAAAAAAATTAAACTGAATGAATAAGTTAAACACACTTTCACTTTCTTTAATATGCCTGAATTCAAATAGGTTTCTAAAATATAGCCCATTTTCTATGCTTACTGAAATGCTGCATTAAAAAATATTGACTATAATCACAACTATCAGTTATTTTCTGTTTACTCATGTATTTCGTTAATTATTTTAAAAAAGATATAATTTTTCAGATTACCCGTATTAAAAAATATTTAATACATCTCAACTATATTTGGAGTAAAAATATTAATTTTAAAAAGTGTGAAACATTTTAAACATTTTTAAAAAAGTTTTTAAAAAATTAAACTGAATGAATAAGTTAAACACACTTTCACTTTATTTAATATGCCTGAATTCAAATAGGTTTATAAAATACAGCCCATTTTCTATGCTTACGGAAATGCTACATTAAAAAATATTGACTATAATCACAGCTATCAGTTATTTTCTGTTTACTCATGTATTTCGTTAATTATTTTTAAAATAAATATAACTTTTGACATTACTTGTATTAAAAAATATTTAATACATCTCAACTATATTTGGAGTAAAAATACTAATTTTAAAATGTTTGAAACATTTTAAACATCTTTAAAAAAAGTTTTTAAAAAATTAAACTGAATGAATAGGTTAAAATTCCACTTTATGTAATATGCCTGAATTCAAATAGGTTTATAAAATACAGGCCGTTTTCTATGCTTACTGAAATACTGCATTAAAAATATTTTTAAAGTGTCTAGAGAAATGATCACTTAAAGAGGAAGAATTGTAATCCCTTACATTTGAAAATAGTGTTGAACAGTTTTGAATTGTTTTTTACAAATTAGGAGCAAACATCTCTTATAAATTTGAACACAAAATACTAATTTGATATGTTCTCTTAATTGAGAACTATAAGTATTTTCACAGTTTATATTTTACAAAAATACTGCGATACTATATAATAACAATACATAGAAAAAGAAATGAAGCAGACGCTGTATCAGTGCTAAAAGTTATTCTTTTGCACTTTTATACCTCATCAACAAGGTGGGTACACAAATTAATACAGCTAGCTCCACCTGTGATAGCCATTCTAGATATGCCCATTATAAACAGCAAAATTGGTCTATTATAGCGGCCTTGTTTTCAGTTACTAAAATTTTAATTAGAGTTAATTTAAATTAACCCTAATAATATTTCATTTTGCATTTATAATTCTGCCGTATGCTAAGTCCCTGAACTAAAGTTAGAGAATATTATGTATACTAAATGTATCAGCACCTAAGTACGGTAAATCGGAAAACTAAGACTATTTTAGGGCGGGATATACGTAAGCTGTAACATAACAAACAGTTTTAATACTGCAGCAATCTTGATTTATTAAACGAATGTCATTTATCCCGAATATCAATATACAATTCATAGTTCAACCTTGGAATAATAAAATGATCTAGTGTGAAAAACATATTTATATTGATCTGCAAAACATTGTACACAACAGGTCCCTAAATTGCAAATCCGCACTTCCTGATATCAGATATTAACTTCTAGTGAATTGCGGTGATTTCAATGATGAAAACGGCAGAGAAATTCTATCAGAACATTTGTGCAGGGCATAAAAAATTAGTTTGTTTGAGTATTTACATATTTTTGCTTAACCCTTTAACGGACAGTGGTTTCGTAGCAAAACCACCTATTAAACATCTTTTTTTTTAAACTTTACTTTTTGGAGTACTTTATTTTATCTTTTTGTAATTATTTACGGCTCCAATCTCATACATCTGTGATATATGGAAACCAATGATGTAGAATCAAGAGCTTTTGCAATTAAAAAAAACTTTTTGGAGACATGGATGAGTTTCGATTATATATATATATGTGTGTGTGTGTGTGTGTATATGTATATATATATATATATATATATATATATATATATATATATATATATATATATATATATATATATATATTATACATTTTATATATTAAAAATACATTATATATTTTACATATTTTACACATCCCCTATATAATAATAGCCTAGGTTATCTGTACGTCTGTCCTCGATTTTATGAAGCGGTTGGACCTGGAATGGATAAAGGCATCCATAGTTAGCAAAATTCAAAGAGAGTAATGTTTATCTTCTCGTAAACTATAGGTCCGATTCTAAAATAAATTGGTAAAAATAAGCTTCACATCACAGAGAAAAATACTGCCTTCTTTAAAACATTCGAAATCCACACCTTCCGATCTTTTCGAGCTTTTAAGGCCAGTATTTCAACTCCTATTTTCCCCGGTTAAGAACAGGCAATTAAATTTATCAATTTATCCCATAATAAATAGGTAAAAATAACATTTTTCTGGCATCATGACGTCATTCCTTTAACCATCTCATTGAATCCTTTCTTATTTTAAATTATTTAAATTATGCCTTATTTTCACACGTTTTATCGTTGAACTTAGATATGACGTAAATAATTTTCTTTTATATTTGGCTTAAATAATAGATTAGGTACATATGTGATAATTTTAACTTGAATCATCGATTATTTTTTGTTGTAAGATAATTTTCAGCCAAACAACAAACCATTGGTTAGCGTATATTTGAGGGTGCCCCTTGATTCTCGCCAAGTTGTGATCGCGGTTGATCGCCAAGCGCCAATGTTGTTTTATTTATGGAAACGTCTGTAGTTTTTTTTAAACCCAATCTGGATTTTGATTGTTTTAGATTTTAGATCTATTTTTGAATGTATAATAGTATATGTAATTTCAGAGGTCAGTTAGTTCTGCGTTGGATGTCGGCTGGTAATGTTAATAAGGCGATTTTACGCAGTAGGGCAAATTCTCAAATTATGACAATTCTGGCTTTAGTTTCAAACGGAAGGGCAGTTGATTGTTTCTCTATTGGCTGTTGTAAATATGAAAATGAATGGTAAAGGCATTAAAGTAGTTCGTGACATTACGACAAATTGCTTTATTTTGGATTGGCGCCAAACAAAAATTGCCAATTTCGCCAAGGGTCACCCTCAAATATATTTTTACCCAAACCATTGCTTTACCTGTCTCATAAGGTACTTTAGAATTTTGGAGAATTAAAAATTTTACTGATCCCGTCATATGACGGGCTATACGCTAGTTTTATATATACACATTATACATTTTATACATATTTTATTTTTTTTTATATTTTAAATATATAACAGATGATAGTTCTACGTTTGACTTATTGATTTTTTTCTATTGAAATACATGTATTCAAACTTTCTGTACTTGATAATTCAGAATCAATTTTTCTTACTTATGACCTCAAATAAAAGTATCTATACAAACAACACGTTTTAGGTGTTAAGCTATTTATTTATTATACCAGTTTGAAGTTATCATTTATTGTTCTTCCAGCATAGTTAAACTTTTAAAAAGGCATAATGTTCAAGCTATACAAGGGTAGGGATTAGTCAGTTAAACCACTTCTCAAACCATAATTTGGTATCCTCTAAGGCAAACCCTTCTGAAGAATGTAAAGAAAATTTATATATATTTTACATGTACAAGGCTTATAGATAACATTTATAAACAAATTACATTAAATTCCCATGAATTTATTTTGGTGACCTTTAAAGGGTTAACACGTTGACTCTACGGTAATTTTCAGAAATCTCGCCTAAGGATAATTTGATTAAATCGCATTATATTATTAAAAGCTCTAATTCTAGTGCATAGTTATCCTCAAAAAGCATATGTATAAGATTCTGTAACAGAAATCTCTTCGCAATTCAATCAAAATATTTGTGCTGGGCAAGAAACGTCTTTTTGAAAAGAAAATAATTTTTAAAAAGGGTCTTACGAATTATCTGGTAGTTGGCTTCTGTAACAGAAATCTCTTCGCAATTCAGTCAAAACATTTGTTCAGGGCAGTTATAACTACGAGTTAATTCTAGTGCAGACACGCTTCGACCTCCCGCTTCTCTAAAGCTGAATCATAGATAAGCTTCCACGTTCGTCAGTAGTATCTCAGAAATTGTAATCGAGTGCATTACATTTACGTCTTTATTGATTGTTTTGTTTTATAATTATTGTTATAATTAAATTATCAAGAACCCAATATGGATAGGAAAATACCACTGACTCAAAATGAAATTGAATAATACGGAAATCCGAGTGATTCAGAATTTGACGGGATTTTTGACAAGGATGGTAACAAGGATGGTAAGGATGGTAATTTTGACAAGGATGATGACTGTAGCTTTTATGAACCTTCTGCGATAATTATAGTTTTTGTTCGTTTTTCGATAAATTTTCTGTTTATGAAAGCCAGCATTGATGCTGGCTTTAGCACTAATATACGAGTTTATTCGTAGCTGCACAAAATTGGCAAGTAAACACAGTACGAGATAACTCATAGTTGGCTTCCTAGAAATCAACGCAATCTACGAGTTATCTCGTAGTTGGCAGTCAACATGTTAATCATTCAGAAAAATGCTTCGGATGTTGCAAGCTTGTAATAGCCAAGAGTATATCGTATAGAAAAAAAGGTTAATTCCTTAACTGTTAAACATGCCATCGTATTCTTATACCGTTTATATGTTAGAGTCGAACCATAAGATTAATGAAAAACATGAACCAGGAAGTCATATAACGTATAAATTTGATGTTGATCGGCCTAAATAATTTTTATCTCTGTAAAAGTTTACATTTGAACAGAAAAAGTTTAAGAAAGAATATTTTCTATGGGTAAACGAGAAAAATGCAACTTCAGTCTAAGAAAAAAACCCTTAGATTTAACAGTTAAAATGGCTTGATATATTAGTAGTAATAATAGTCTTATACCATAAATTTTTAACATAGATTATTTTTCATTAATTATAACTTTGTTTGCTCTTTGATCAATAGAAACAAATCTTATTTATTTTTAATGAGTTTTTTTTATTTTTATGCCGATCAGACTTTTTCCCTTTAGGGATTTCTCTGATTCCTTGTTATCCTCTCTTATTGCTCCTTGCTTAAATACTTAATGTTTCTATTTACACATATAGATAGATGAAGTAAATAATTAATATTATCAAAGGCTGATTTTCTGAATTTCCTCTAGGCTTTATTTTAACTAGTATTGAGATAAGTTATTAACACTAATATCAGAGCTATTTAGTTTAGATAAATTATTCATGTATCTCTTCTTATTCTAATGGATTTCTAGAGTATGACATATAGTGAACTCCATGCATTTAAAGTTTAATGGCCAAATAAAGACGAGCGCAACTTTAAAAAATTAATTCAATAGTAGAATAAAATTTAATGAAATATTGTTAATTTAAAAATTTGCTTTTGAAAGCTAAAAATGAGTGCAGAAAGAGTAAATCTCCATTCATTGCATGGCCAGTGCCTACATATGTGTAATCATAAACGTTTGTAAGCTCATTGTACTATCTGTAATTTACTTACACTTTGTCTAATGCATACTATAGTATATATATATATATGAATCTGACTGTATATATATTTAGGATTTTGAGATACAGAGTTAATAGCTTATGATACAAATTTTTCATATTGCTGAATTTTAAAAATCAATAAAAACATTTTTTTATTCACAAAGCGGTGGCGCATGCCTTTGTTAAAAGTGCAAGCTACAACGCTGCAATTGTGTTAATCACTTAATCATGGAAGCACTACAGAGGCGTCCAATATTACTCCCTAAGAAGGGGAGCAGAAATACATCCAAGCCTTAATCGGGAATCAAACCTAGGTAGGAGCACAAAATGATATCCACTGTTTAATCTGGGCTTCTTCAAATAACAAGTCAAAACATTGTATGTGACATCGTTAAAAAAATAAAATATGAGAAATTTCATTACAGATACTTAATTTACATATTCCATAATAATATACACAGGCTGAACAAGGACTGAGAAAACAGTAGTTGTGTAGAAAGCGATTGTGATTTTCAAGACGGAGGCTTAAGCCCACCACAGATGCTCGAGCTGAGGATTGTAGCCTAGGTTAGTCAGAATCCACGATATCGTTGAGGGTGAACGGTGAGAAGTTGTACCCAATGCCCAAATCAGCCATTGAACTGCCCAAATACGAACTGTAAATGATTTTTCTCTTCTTGATATTTTGTAATAATTGTTAAATTCTTCAGTGAATGTAACTTTATACAAGATATATACGGATATATCGACAGTAAACATATTTATGTTTAATTTACTTTTAAGCGCTAAGGTGTATTGCTTTGCTACACGAGGGTTAATGATATCGGAACCTAAGTCTCTCCCGAACTTAAAATAGCTTTTATGACGTATACATTATTCTTTTTTTTGCTCGCAGCATTTTCGGTTTTGTAGTATATTGCAGTAGTTAGTGCGTTTTATTCAATTTTAGAAAAGTGTATTCATGTGAACTATCGCCCGTTAAGTTTTTCCCATCCTTTTTTTAAATAACGTATAGATTTTCAAAATGAAATTTGTTTTCAGGACTCAGGACTTTTAGAGGTGTAAACAGCTATCATTTTGTTAGTTGTTTAGATTTTAACCATCTCGCTTGTTTAAATTTGATATATAAATTTCTTAATTTAGTTAAAAAATAGCTTGAAAGACTATTTTTGCTTATTTTATTTTCAGTAACACCATATTTCTGTTTTGGTCTTCTCTACCGCCTACAAATATACGTTTTAGCTTTCATACCGGGCGGTAGGTATTTTGTCAGATACTGGAGTACTGTACTTTAAATTTATTTCAAAAACATTGAACTGAAACTTTTCACTATAATTTAAAACATTTAACTTAGCACCGTTTAAAGACATTTTCATTAGGTTATTAGGAAATTCATTAACGTTTATATTCTATGTTGAGTTATTATTAGAAGTTGCATCCAAATCGGCACCTTCTCAACCTCCGGTGAATCCCGGCAATTTGTTTTTGTTTTGTTTAAAGTTAACCGAGGCTTCTTAATCGCAATTTGTAAAGATTGTGACTTCAACTCTCGCTCGGCTGCTACGAACTGTAATTTTGTGATTGGCTGAGTGGAAGAGGAAGTTGCATGAATATGTTAAATTTTGTGCGATGTCTGCTGCTGGATATATAAGAGGATTGTTGGATGTTTTTTGTTGTACTTGTTGATTTTTCCCAGCATGTAGGCGGACATCGTATGATGCATTTTTTTTTATTTTAAGATTTAAAATAAATCTACATTTTTTGTTTTTAAATAGTTAGTCATTTTTTAATCACTACCAGAACCTTGCTCTGCTAAAGTATCGGTATGAATTTGTTCGTTGCAATACCGGTAACAGTTATAAAACTTTAATTAACGACCGACACCTGTGATAATTTAAATTTATGAAAATACTTTATCTGTACGAGTTGCATCCGGAAAATAAGTTACCCTATTTAAAAGAAAAAAGAACTGACACTTTTTCCGACATATTTATTGGCATTAAGTACAGCCATGTTTCAGCTATTTTTCAACATAGCCACCACCAGAATTGAGACACTTGTCGTATTGTGGTATCAACTTTTGTGTACCTTTGTCATTTGTGTAACTCCGCCGCCTGTGAATGAAACCAGCCTTTCTCTTTCCTAGAGCACCATGCACATCCCTTTCCGCATCGACAGCGTCTATTTCAATTTGGTCCTGACAGAAGATACACTATGATGCCAATTGCATTGACTGCTGCTTGGTTTCTGGGGTAAAGTGGAAAAACCAAAACTCATTGCCCGTGACGATCCTGTCGAGAAACTCGTCGCCGTCATCGTGATACAGTAGCAGACGTGTCAGTTCTGCTCCCAAGAGTTGAAGTTTGTGTTCGGGTGTCAGTTTTGGCTCATAGACCTGACAGTGCTGACGACAAATTTTAATTGTCGCAATGCTTTGTGCATTCAACATCACCGACCAAACCTTGCAGTCGGCGGGAGAAGGAATTAGAGTTTCTATTTCAGATCACTACCATTCTGCTACTGACACAAAACGGGACTTGTCCAGTTGGCATATGATTTACACATCATAGATCTGTTACACAAGCGCAATTAACAATTCTAATTACGTTTACTTTAAAGGGGATAACATCGGGAATCCTACTTTCTGAATGCCCCTCGTATCACCCAAGCATAAGTTTAATTCACGTTACATGAGTTAAAATAAATTATTAATTATATTATTTATCTTACACTACCTCTGTTTTATAAAAAAAAATTTTCTACCTGCGTGGTTAGAAAATTTACTTCAAGCTGAGATACAAAAATGGTCAGAGAGTGAAAAAAAGGCTGATTACTCTTTAACTATACTGAAACAGATAAACATTCCTTATTAATTTTTTTCTCAAATACTCTGCAAATTATATAAGTTAATTTAAAAAACGAAAATAAAAATGGAACATTGACATATGTAATTGATAAAGTCTTTTGACAAAGGTAAATGTAAATCTTCGTTATTTACCTCTATTTAGGTTCTCTGACTAGGTTCCTCTATACTAATTATTAATACATAAAATATTTGGTTTAAACATACAGTAAAGCACTAATTAACCGGATTGTCCAATCAACCAATCAATTGCCATGCTTTCCCTTTTTTCCAAAACTGTTTTTTTCCCTTCGTTTATTTAACCATCGTTACCTGCAATACTTTTAATAGTCGAGGAGGGTTAGTTTTGCAGAACAAAATGATTAGTCCGTTTTTATTACTAACTATTATTATAACTTTCTACGTTAGCAGAACACAAATACAAATATAAATCAGATTTTTTTTCGTATGCCACTGAGGCTTTCTATCTAGACCATTTTACATAATATTGGGGTCTTTTTTGTTGTCCTCCTGCACCCTGTGTATGTACCAGTTTCTCGTACCCAGAGTTTCTGTATCATTCAGCTCTCTTACCCAATACGCCATCTGCCTTTGTGTTTCATTTTATAGTAGATAAAAGCAGGGCTTCGAACCGTAATTTTTTTTGTTCCGGTTTTCGTTCCGGTTCAACTAAAAAATTAATATCGGTTCAGTTCCGGTTTTCGCTCCGCCAAAAATAACGGTTTTCGGTTCAGTTCCGGTTTTCGCTCCGCCAAAAATAACTGTTTTCGTTTCAGTTCCAAATGAATAATTTTATTTTATGTATATTCTTATTTGTACTAAAAATATAATTCTATCATAAACAAAAAATGTAATTCTATCAAAATTTAGAAGATTTTATTCTTTTTTTACTTGGTACACTATGTGAATTGATACAAACAGCAGGTACTATAAGAGCGGCGAGCATTGGCATTGTTATCCATTATCAAAATCGCATTTGACAACTAGGTTCATGATTACCCACATTCGTCGTTTGACTCTCACATCGTGCACTTGGCCTTGCAATAATTATGTAAAAAATATATTATTTATTTAACATATGAAAATTGCCTCTAATTATTAATATATCTTCTAACGTGGTTTCACTGAGATTACTTCTGTTGTCTCGGATAATAAATTTCAAACCTGAAAACGCTCTTTCAACACTAACTTGTGTAGCTGGAGCTGCCAAAACCACCATTGCAATCTTATAAAAGTGCGGATATGTAATTATAAAGTTGACATTAAATTAGAAAATATTGATAAGTTGGTAACAGTAACAAAATGACTGAAAGATATATTGAACCGAAATAAACCGATATTTTTTTCGGTTCAGTTCCGGTTTTCATTCCGCCCAAAATAACGGTTTTTTCCTGTTTTCGGTTCAGTTCCGGTTCGAAGCCCTGGATAAAAGTAAGGAAAAAGGTTTAAAAATTAACCTCTAAAACACATCATTTGTAACAAGATTAAATATACACTAAAGAAATGCTACTAATGTTATTAAGACTAGAATAAATGTGAAGAAATTTATCGAAAGAAAAACTTACCATAGTCCTAATTTTAAGGTGTTGTATTACTCAAATATTTCGTTTTCTAGATCAAACTCTGTCCTGATCGGACCATATACTGGGCGCTCTAGTGTAATAATTTTAGAGGTGTACTCCTTCAGTCAGAGTATTTTGATACACTAAATCAAAATGGACTTTAGTTTGAATAAAGACGTTGAGCTATTTAATCGGAGAACGGTAGAGACTGAATTAAAATATTTCTCTTCAAATTTTTATTTACACAGGGGATCTCTTTCTTTCCTCCGAGATATAATTTTCAATGAAACAAATCCCACTTCTACAACTACATGTCGAGAGTATCTCTGCAAACGTGATTTTGTTGTAACACAAAAAAGGGTTCTTTTTTAACATTGAAAGCAGCAGAAATGTTTGAGCTTCGTGTCAAAAAATACTTTATACGTAACAGTTTTCAAAAGAAAATTATTTTTATATTTATTTCGCTCAAGTCACTGAGTAAACTTTGTTAACCTTATTTTATGTTTGAAAGAACATAAATTGAATTAAACTCATCTCTTTTCAATGTCATAAGATTGCATAAGATTTTTTTATGAATTAAATAGTTTTCAATTCACAAATCCAATTTATATATATTTGATTATGCAAGTGATAAATTTGTGTTAGTCATTAAAATTCGTTTTGATAACCCTGACTGATCTTCGATCTTAATGCAGATGTTTTTTCTCATTTTGTATAACATTTTATCCAAGTGCAATTAGATTTAACACTCTGTCTCAAATCGAAAAGATCCAGAAGCCCCGAGTTATTTTATCTTGGCGAGAAAATGTTGAACCAGTAGAGTGGAAATGAGTTTTTATAAGCACATAAATTAAATTTTCGGGACATGATTAGTTGAAAATTAACTTATTGTATTATTATAAAATATTTCTCGAATAAAATATCCTAGAAGTTACATAACAATCATTTGAGAATGAATGAAAAACTTGCACGAATAACTAGAAAAATATAAAACAAATTATAAATCCAAAATTCTTCGTATGATTGATACTAATAGCACAGGATATTAATAGAATTTATATCGGAGAGGCGTCTTTAATTGAATATAATTGTTAGTTGTGGAGTATTTCTGAAATAGATATACTCTTAGACAAATAAAAAAAACGACGCACAAAAGAGTTATACGAATAGGACAAAAATCATTAAATGTGATTTACGTATACAAAAAAATTGCAATTTGAGAAAAAATGGATTGTTTATCCAAGTGATAGAACTTCCCAAACTGAAAAACCCAATAACACATTTGACCACCTCTGGCGCATACGCAAGCAGTTATTTGGCTTGGCATTGACTGATAGAGGTGGCGGATGTTCCCCTGAGGGATATTGAGTCAATGTCCAACTGGAGAGATAGAGCAACGAAATCCGGAGATGGTTGGAGGGCCCTGCCCATAATGCTCCAAACGTGCTCAATAGGGGAGAGATTCGGTGACCTTTATGGCAAAGATAGTGTTTGGCAAGCACGAAGACAAGCAGTAGAAACGCTTGCAGTGTGGGGCCTGGCATTATATTACTGAATTGTAAGCCCATGATGGAGTGACCTGAAGGGCAACACAACGGGGCGTAGAACTTCGTCAATGTACCGTCAGGGTGCCACGGATACCACCAAAGGGGTTCTACTATGAAATAAAATGACATCCTTGACTGTAACTTCTAGTTGTCGAAAGACAGTCAGGTTAGTATCCCACCGTTGTCCACGACGTCTCCAAACACGTCATCGCTGGTTATCGTATTTAGTTCAAAGCACTCATCACTGAAGAATATTCTACAACAGTGAGCGACATTCCAGTTCAAATGATCCCGACACTACTGCTAACGGCTTCTCGCTGCTTAGAGGTCAATGTTTATTGGTGCAAGGTGCGCTGTGGCCTCAGTCCCTTTCTGTGAGACGCTTATGAAAGGTACTTAAGGTCACTTTAGTGACCGTAAGTACTTTTCATAGGCGGCACTAGTTTCAAGTATAATCGATAGTAACGATGCAACTAAGGCTGTGAGTGCCGCTCTGGCGATTGCTCGGTATTCACGTTCTGTCATTTCTCTAGGCCGACTGCTCCCTTCTTGATGCCGTGTTCGGCCATGGTTCACTCATTACTGATAACATCGTTCAATAGTGGTGTCGGTCCTGCCCAAATGTCGAGTGATTTACCGATTGGATCAACCAGCTTCCTTGATCCCAACTATACGTCCTGTAACAAATAATGTAATAATTCAATAAATAATAAGAACTATTTTAAAATAATACTGTATTTTCAATGGTACTTTTGTCTATTTTATAAAATAACATACCTTTATTTTCAGAGAAAATAATATTATCATACAATAGTTATGTATCACATGATTTGCAATAAGTTTTATTAATACAAATTCTCTATATTTTCCTTAAATAGCACAAGACACGACGAACAAATTTCTTTTTCTTGTTATTTTCCACTTTTATTATCCGTAGTTAGGATAGGAAGGCATACAGTTAGTTTCTTTGGGGGTAATTTTAGTTGGCTGACAAGTTCAAAATTTTGGATCTTTGAGATATTTTGCTAAAGGTTAAACCCTTTTAAAAATCCAGTAATTTATTCCCACATTATCTAGAACATTGTAAAATAAGTTATTGACCATCTTATAGAAGATGCTCTCTTTATGTACTATAGGATCAAATTATGTGATGGTACACAAACTTGGTAAAATTGTAAAAACTTACAGTTTCATGGAATTTTCAATGCTTATCAACTATGGTTAAATTTCTACACGCAAGACTAAAAATGTAATTCTTAGTCTACAGTGGTATATTGTAAAACCTTTTTTCCTTTGACTAAACTTTTGATAATAAACTTTTAAAACTTTTGATAAGCTCTTGGTAGATAGTTCTTCACAAATCAGTTATCCTGGCATGTAAAAAATACTTAGCATATTCCCCTCCAAACAAACAATTTTATAAATTTTTTATGGACACTGTCACCAAAAGGCAGATTTATACAACAGATACATAAAATCACGCAAAAAATATTTCGATTCCATTCAGGGCCAAACACCACTGAAATAAAGATAATGCCACTAACGTTACTGTAGTGTTGAAAAAAGCTTAAGGGTAACTTACATTGAACAGCTGGTGTGTTTCTAACAACTAAATTCATGTCTGTACTCAATACCTACATGAAAGGGTCTAGTTTTTTTGCATCGTAACAAACCTTATATAATTTAGCAACTAAAATGTTATCGAAAGTATCGCACATAAATGTTCCTAAAATGGCAGTTTTGACTAAATAATAGACGACAGAACCTTAAAATAAATACAGTTCACAAGAATAGTCATAATACTAATGCTTACTGCATTAAATTTAACTTCATGATTTTATGAAAAAGATTTTTTGTTAGATAAGGTCACTAAAGATTCTAACTGTTACCTCTCAAATCGTTGTTGTTGTTTTTTGTTGTTTCTCATGTCACTTGGATAAACCAAGCACGACTGAGCCTGCAGACTCTAGTATTAAGGCCAAGGGGTGAGCTTTTCGTTTTAATAAGCACCATTAAGGTGAAAGATCGATTTCGCTCAATTAGGTCCTTGTAATTTTAAAGCAGGGACCTAGCAGAAGACCCACAGACTTGGCCTGCCACCCCCAGAGGTATTAATTGAGAACTTGGAGGACACTGTGACCACGAACATATTTGAAGTGTCCCAGTCACCTCTAACGAATTCAGCGGATCTTAGGCCGGCACTGGTTCCAAACCCGCAACTTCTCAGTTACGAGATCGTTGCCTTTGCCGACTGAGGTACCGCATCTCTCTCAAAAGTTAAATACTTGAATTTATTAGAATTTAGTAAAATAATACCATTGAATGTGTATGCTTTGTAATACACAGTAAAAAATCTTCAGTACTGATATCAGTTTATTTAATCTGCCAACAATGTAAAGAAAAACGTAATCTAATTATATTATTTGGAAGGATCGTTATTTATATTTGTCTTTGATATTTAACCCCTTCCGGTAAAATGACGAGTCTAGCTCGTCATTAGTTTTTCATTCCATACCGCACAATGACGAGCTACACTCGTCATGCGATTAAAGTTACTGTTAAATATGATAATTAATTTAGTTTAAATTTTGTAGTGTACTGAATTTGGCAACACTTTTATCACTTGTGAAAATCACAAGTCACTATTGCATATTGTTTACTTAGAATTTCTTGGTACAAGTCATTGCCAAATTAATGAGTCAGAATAAAAGAAAACCTACTAAGAAATGTCGTGTGTGTTACAAGAATCAAATTAAAAGTGAGACTACTTGGCGGAGTAAACAATTAAGAATTCCTTTGCACTTTGTTTTGAAAAGTACACTAGCTTGAAGACTATTATCTGTATACCTTATTAATGTTTTGCTTTGATATTTTTTTAATTTTACTGTTTCTGATATTATTGAACACTATGTAAAAAGTGGATTTTAATTAAGAATATGTAAGAATTGTAAAATGAAACAAGTTTTTTAAATAAAAATTAAATGGTTATTTCATGCACAGTTTTTCATTATTAAATCATACCGGAAGGGGTTAAATGTGTTCAGTAAGACTGTATCTCCAGCATGACCTCTCACACCTCTACACCTCGTATGTGTCACATTTAATTTCTTTCTCGTTAGAAGCAGGAGATTTTAAAGTTGATGTCTGTCTTACAATTGTTAACCAAATGGATACAAGATCTAAACGTGTTTGACTATTTACTGTTTGCTAATATTAAATTTTAAAATACCATTCATGACAATGTAAAATGTTAATATAATTATAAAACTGACCTAAATTTCCATTTTCGTTTACTTTTCAAAATGCTAAAGTATTTAAAACTCCTTATCCTTCAACTAATCAAACTTATCAGGTTCCTGGAATTTTACTAATTAGGATCAGGATGAACAAATTATATTTTGCTATGCAATCTAAAATATCATTACAAAATTTCATCAAAATATTCGTATAACTAAATGGTTAATCTTATCCTCATACAGAAACCATTCATTAAAGAATCATGTAGCGTTAAAATCAACCACTCGCACGTTTCGCTTTTATTTTGATTTTAGAACTGAATAACAAGATAAATGAAGTCACCAATCTTACACGTTAGTGCACGTTGTTAAGAATGTCTTTGATTAGTAAGGATTCTCTAGCATCTAATATTTAATATTTCAGATATTTTAGACAAGATTAGACCTATTTTACACATTTTAGACTTTAGGCATATTTTAGACAAGTTCAATATTTTAGACCAAACATTTTAACACATTGTGTACTTGAGTGGGCGTTTTGCGGGTAAATTTAGTTATTCAGTTAAATCTCAATAGATCGAAAATAATTTAATTTTTTAACCAACTTTTCGTATTTTATATGGAAATATATAAACAAATATATAGACAAATAAATAAACTATAAATACAAATGTATATACAATATATAAATGTACATATATATATAATATCATTTTCGCAAGGATAAATAAAAAGTTAAATTTTAATTCTAAATTAATTTTTTAATCTACCTTCTCGTTCTGTGGTTCCGCATCAACTAATGTAAAAAGTAGTTTTTATTTGTCTAAATATTTCCAGAATCTATGTAGTATACAAGAACATTCGGCTTCGTTTTTCTGTATATAGCGTTATTTTTGTACCCACAAACAAACCATGTTGTGACACTAACCCGTACTAGTACGTGACCCGCGCTCAAGTATCAGTCGTCAGAAAAAGTACTAGTACGTGTCCCGCATACAATGTGTTAATACTAAAACAACACAGTAACACAACACTACTACACAGTTTTATAAATCACAATTTTTTTTATAAAAAGGATAAACGTGTAGTTACAGACATCTTGTTTTGATTTTTAAATGTATTTACCGCTGTTCCGTAGTTTTTACAGAGCTAGTTTTAAGCTGTTTAACGCTATCGCAAATAAAAACTGAATAACTTCTGGTCCTCTCCATTTTGCAAATAATTCTTTTAAATCAAGTATCTCAAGTATTGTCAGAAACGTACAGTACGTATTTCGCGTAAATTTAGTTTTCAGAAAGAAGATCGAAAAGGATTTAAAAAGAACGTATAGTAATTGCATCAATTTTAATATATAAACAGTAAAATGCTACACAGTTTTATATGTAAATGTCTTTATACAGATAAATCGTTAGTTGACATCTTGTTTTGATAATGGCTATTTATTTCTTGTTTTTACAGATATTTTTATTAATACATTATAAAAATATATGCTCATGAAAAATATAAATCAAGTTTTAAGTATCAATGAGAATCTAGAGTTATCCGGTACTGGTTCATAAGATCGACTCAGTAGTTTTGGTATTTAAAAGTCGAAATTGGTTTAATTAAGTTTATTTGATCATATATTCGATATTTAAAAGTCTATCTGCATACACTTTACAAAAAGTTACTTCTAATAATGCATTTATTTAGTGTTTATACAAAATTATTAAAACTTATAAAAATATATTAAGTCGTAGGTTCTGATCTTGTTATCCCTCGATATGAAAAAGGTATCTGCATCACTTTAAACCAAAAAGAACTTTAATACCAATTCAGCTAATTTTTACACAAAAATTATAAAACTGCAGTGCTAGCGTAGATATGCTCAAATATATAGAATATTTTATCTTTACCTGTTACTAATAAAGAAAAAATTAATGTTTAATATGATTATGTTACATGATTAGACTGTTGAAATAAATAGAAACAATTGACCAGAATTTTAGTATATCTGAAATTATTTTGACATTTATTTGAAAGAATATATTAAAATATATAATAAAATTGTGAGGTAATGTTTTTGATATTTCTGTATGAGAATCGTTAGATAACTAAGATTTTGATTTTAAATATCCTTTTTTATTATATGTGTTGGGGATATAGTTTAAGATAACTAAGATTATGATTTTAAATACTCATTTTTTATTATATGTGTTGAGGATATAGTTTAAGATAGCTAAGATTATGATTTTAAATACTCATTTTTTATTATATGTGTTGGGGATATAGTTTAATATAACTAAGATTATGATTTTAAATACTCATTTTTTATTTTATGTGTTGGGGATATAGTTTAAGGTAGCTAAGATTAATATTTTAAATACTCATTTTTTATTATATGTTTTGCGGATATAGTTTAAAATAACTATGATTATGATTTTAAATACTCATTTTTTATTATATGTGTTGGGGATAAAGTTTAAAATAACTAAGATTAGGATTTTAAATTCTCATTTTTTATTATATGTGTTGGGGATATAGTTTACGATACCTAAGATTTCAAATACTCATTTTTCATTATATGTGTTGGGGATATAGTTTAAGATAACTAAGATTGTGATTTTAAATACTCATTTTTTATTGTATGTGTTGGGGATATAGTTTAAAATAAATAAGATTTTAAATACTCTTTTATTATATGTGCTGGGGATATAGATTAAGATAACTAAGATTATGATTTTAAATACTCATTTTTTATTATAGTGTTAGGGATATAGTTTAATATGAAAGCAAACCTATAATTTTCACTTCTTTTTTAAAAAAATATTTATGAAAAGAGTAACGTCAATGCATCCCACACCAGCTGTGAAGAAATCTGAATATTGCAGATTTATGGATTAAACTCCACGTTTTTTTTGTCCCGAAGGTATCGGATCAGGCTGTAGCCTTTAATATAATGTGTTTTAATTTAGTTAATGTGCTTGGGTTTTTATTTTCATCGCTCAAATAGAAAAGATTGGATACAATTAAGGCAACCTATCTAATTTATTACTTCTGAAAATACTACATTTCTCTTTTCTGGAAATACTTGAGGGGTTTTTACCCTTTTGTTTTGTTTGTTTATTACCAGAAGATTTAGGTACATAAAAAAATACGTTGTTATAATGAAGAGTATTCCTCGAAAATATTCTTTTTATAAATTCTACATGATTATCTGAATATTATTGCTTAATGTAAAACAAATGAAGAGTTACTTGAACTAATATATATTAAAGACTAAAAGGGGTGCAATAGCAATGCTTGTAAAACTTATGTTGCATATGATTTTTTTTCCGTTTTATTTTCTTCTTTGAATACCCATGTTTTTCATATGCATATTTTGCTATATTTTATAATAATTTAATATTACAATTATAATAATTTAATGCAGTAAAAGATATTGCATTTATAACGGGCTTTTTTTTTGGGGGGGGAGGTTTGGTTTGGAGCGCTACGGTCTACGTTTTGTAACACTAGGGTTAATGAGACCAGGATCTACTGCTTAAAGCCGATTCCGAATATCCATGCCACAGTAAGATCGAACCCACGAACTCCGGATACGAAGGCCAACACCCTATCCAATCGGCCATCATTTAGCGCATGTATGATGGGAACGTAGTGTTTTTCTCTAAATATTTTAAAGCGAAAAACGCTTTACTTCTGTGTAAATACGGTAGCTTTTGTAAAACAAAAAGATAATATTTTATCAACTTATTCTTAACAGTGTGTTTTATTTTGTGGTTACCTGTATAAATATATTGATTTTACTTAATTTTTTAGGAAAAAACAGAAACTATTCTAGACGATATAGCATTTAAATTTTTTACTAACTCGATTACAATGCATAATCGCATTTATTTCGTTTAATCTCTGAAGTTTTAAATTATTTCTAGTAATTCAAATACTAATGAGTATAAATCCTATTTTTTATCTTTGTAATAGAATTAATATTTTTTTCTTAATCATCCAGTCATTTTTTATTAGGAAATGTATATAATTGCATTATAGTTTTATGTTTATATCAAAACTATATTCAATGCATTTAATTACTTAATGGAACTGCATTAAAGATTTTTGAAAAGCATCATGAAATCAATTAATTTTAATCAGAGGGCTATAAAATAAAAATCCCATTATTCTATGTTATTCTATTAATGTTTTTGTACTGTTAAATGGTTTACATAAAGGTTAAGTAAATAAATTTATATGTTTACTAGTTTAAAAACCCGGCACAGCTCTAAAGAGAGGGGAGAGCGTAATTTTTTATATCTTTGTATGCTTTCAAATTCTAGAAAAAGTGATAAAAGCTATACAGAAAACTTAATATTTACATTCAGAACTTTATGATTAATGATTTGTTGGAGGCGCAAATAAATCGTATATACCTTTGTACCATTTAGATTTCCTAATTATAGTGATGCTATAATTTTAAATTGGTTTAATTAGTTTTCTCTTGTCATTGAGGGGGAAACGTCAACGTGTATGCTTTTAAATACTGGTATGCATAGATATACAATTGTAATTACAAACATATTTATTCAAACATCTTTTGTAAATAATGCACAAAAACCGCTTCATTTTAAACTGCTCATCTGCCTGAAAAATAATTTTGTTAATAAAAAGTACGCTCATGACACTGTTGTAATAATGGATTTTTTCAGAGATCGTGAGGCCGTTAATGATAATTATCTTCCCTCACCATAGTCCTATGTGGTTATAAACACTGACCTTGGATGTCTGTCTATTTTGTTGTATATTAAGAACTTAAGATACATTTTAAGAACATATTGTTTTCCCAAGAGATGATTCCAGAACTTGCAAATCAGTGTGCCGTATCATAGTTATTTCTTGGTACGAAATTCTTTTTTACTAGCTTATAGCTCATCATATCATGGGATGAGTAAAATTTTTAATATTCCAGAATTGTAAAGTACCCTATGAGGCAGATAAAAATTGGTCTGTTTTTTGGCTGAGAATCATCTTGCAACAAAAAATAATCGATGATTAAATTTAAAATTATCCCATATGTACCTAATCTATTATGGTTATTATTGAACACATTTTGATAGTTTCGGTGTAAAGTCTGTACATATGAACTTATCACAAATGAAAAAGTGATTAGTCTTTCAGTACTGAAGTTTTGTATTTAGGAGTGTTTTATAATGTTGTTGCATTCATTTGTCATTGTAATCTGAACTCTCATTAAAACTCTCAGACGAGCTCTTACGCACTTATTATTTTTCTGTATGTCTATCAAATTATAAGTATTACGTACCTATTAAATTATACTTATTAAAATTTTGAACTCTCACTAAAACTCTCAATATTGTATACAGTAGAGACACCGGTTTACAACAATACAACAGAACATGGACTTATGCATTTGAAGCAAGATTTTTAAGTCCATCCAAAAAACTCTTACGCACTTATTAATTTTTTGTATGTCTATCAAATTATAAGTATTACGTGCCTATCAAATTATACTTATTAAAATTTTGAACTCTCATTAAAACTCTCAATATTGTATACAGTAGAGACACCGGTTTACAACAATACAACAGAACATGGACTTATACACATGCATTTGAAGCAAGATTTTTAAGTCCATCCAAAAAACTCTTACGCACTTATTAATTTTTTGTATGTCTATCAAATTATAAGTATTACGTGCCTATCAAATTATACTTATTAAAATTTTGAACTCTCATTAAAACTCTCAATATTGTATACAGTAGAGACATCGGTTTACAACAATACAACAGAACATGGACTTATACACATGCATTTGAAGCAAGATTTTTAAGTCCATCCAAAAAACTCTTACGCACTTATTAATTTTTTGTATGTCTATCAAATTATAAGTATTACGTGCCTATCAAATTATACTTAATAAAATTTTGATTGCTTCAGTTGTCATTAGAATTATCAGTTGCTCTTTCTATTAAAGGTTCAAATTTACTTTTGTTTCTCACGTAACGGTGTTTTTAAGTCTCCTATTAACATATACATATTATAACGGAATACTAAATATAGAGGTAATTTAAGTAACCAAAGAGAGAACATTTATAATTGATTCAAAATTATTAATAAGAACTCAAATGAGACATAATTTAACGATTTTTATTTCGGCAATTTAAAACGTCTGCAAAATATTGAATCAACCAAATACTACAACTTTTTACACCATGACGAACCCATGAATCTAGTTTGCTATATATTGCTGTAGGTATGTTGTAATATAACGTTATAAAACATTTTTGCAATTTTCATTTTTGTATAATACATGTTAATATTACACGTTTTATATAATATAGTTTACATATTCCTTGTGAATACGAGGATCTAAATTAACTTTATATTTAATAACGAATACATTGAATGCACAAGCTAATGAGATACTAATTGCTTATAAATGATTCTACTATTTAAAATATACGGATGGAGACTATACTATTACTTCCTGAGAATATAAAAGCATAGAAAATATTTGACAGTGACTTGAAAAACAACCATCCATTTTACAAAGATAAACTTACGCTTTATTTATATTCCGATATGATATTGCCCCGCACTTCAGCAAAAATATCACATTTTACTCAGGTAGAAGTGGAAAGAAGATCTAACGGGATTAAAAATTCGACACGCTTTTCCTTTTCTCTAAAGATATTTTATAAATTCACAAACTGAAACCACATTTGTAAAAAAATACAATAAGCGGATGTTGTGCAAATAGGTAAAATAATTTAATAATTTTATTATGTATTTAGTTACTTTCTCTCGTTTGCAGAATAAGCAAACTGTTTGGAATGTGGAAACTAAAATTTATTTCGTACATATTATCTTTCACCTTATTGTGAAGTTAAATAATAATACTATTTAAATTACCGATTTAGAGGAAATAAACATTATCGTGTTAACTAGTATAATTTATAGTAGATTTAACAGATTTAAGTGAGATAACAGATCTTTCTAATATTTTAAGCTATATCAAGTGTTAAAAGAGATTGTATTTATATACATTGGATGACACTTTGAGAATGTTGCTCTTTAAGTATTGCTCACCATTCTTTATTTCTATCATAATTAGGTTTTTTTTTAGAAGTGGTGCTAAATTTTATCATTTTACTATTCAGTATAGTGAAATAGTACAGAAGTATATAACAGTTAAAATGATTATGAAGAATATTATTAAGAAATCTTTTATCAGAATAGACAGTTTTCTATAGTTCAAGGTTAAATTTCTCTAATTCACAATAACCATAAAGAAATCAAAACAATATATTTTTTTGGTTTGTTTACAATATGAAGCGTAGTATATTTAAACATACTAATAAAACCTATTATTAAAGATGCACACAGCCGTACCAGCAGTGAAATTTGTATCCTCAGATTTTGCTACAAACAGTTGCATTTTCTTTGTTTGACTACCATCATGTTGAGAATAAACAACAAAAATAATATTTCATTTAAGTTAATATTTACCATCAATATTTAAAAACGTAAATTGTACATAATATACAATATATCAATATATAATATATTATGTGTAATATATGATATTTAATATTTAATTAATAATCCATATTTATAGGCTTCCTTGTTTTACCGACCATATTAGAAGCTCAAATGATTTTGTTTAGTCATCAAAATTTGTTGCATAAATAAACTTGAGTTGTTGTACCTTATTGACAGAGATGATAAACTAGAGAATTTTCCATTAGTATAGCTACCGTTAACCTTACCTCCAAGGCCGTTCTAACAAAAATTTCACAAAAACACAAAAACCATAAGTAAAAACACAGTGAAAATTAGAAGACTGAAATTGCATTTAGTAACGATAAGTTTGGTATCTTGAATGATGTCCGATATTTGTTCAGTATTATCTGGGAAATTTGGAAGTCTTAACATTATTTGAGAAGTTGGTTAATAATTTTATGGGATGCTAAATGTGCAAAAGCCTGAACAAAGTGCCATCCAGCTTAAATTAAGATGAATACGAGTTTATTGCCTATTTGACACCTCAGAGTAAATTTGACAGTAAAAGATAATTTTGTTTCACAGTTTTCACTGAATTTACAATAATAATTCAAATCCTTCACAGAAACCAAAATTTGTATTTCTGCTTTACCTCAAGTACATTTTTCTGCGATGCATAACTCTCCGCTTATAAAAGTACTAAATAAAAATCAAGAAATAATTTAAATCGAAAGAATCAGATGTCATCCAAAAACTAACATCAGTTGAATCTAATAAGAGAAGTCATGTTAACTAAATAAACACAGCTATCTAATTATCTAAATATTATTTTATGTCATGTTATTGTATATACCCACGTAACATTACCCCTCAACATCATTTATTTATAAAATTATAGGGTGCTTATATAGGGTTCTGTAAAAAAATTCGTATCTAAAAAACACTTCAAAAGTCAAAAAGATTAAAAACCACTCACATAAATTAATTTTATATATCTGTCGTCGTTACAAATGTAATATTTCTCACATACAGACATGTCTAGTATTTACAAAAATATTCGTCTTGCACAAAATATTTGAGGGTTTCTTATGCGTCACATAAACTTTTATGTGTGCTTTGAGTCTCTTGGGTAACATGCAGACATCCTGTTTGAAGCTGACATAATTGAATCAACACATACGGGTGACTTGATATTAGCGATGATGGAAATTTTCATTTTTGTGACATGTCAAGTCGAAAACTATCAGAACTTTTAGTTTTAACGTAGGTATGCGGTTATTGAAGGTCTTACAGTAGGAGCATTTACGAATATTCGGACACAAACTTCATATTTGTTTATTTTATTGTAGCTTGAATTTGGTTTTTTTTATAAGAAGTTCACTTCAAATTTTTAAAGATGTTGAAAGAAACTTCATTTAGAAATAATTGTATCGCCCATAATATATTGCTATATATTTTCAAAAGAGGTAATGTTTCAACGCAAACTGAATTAACACATACCTGTATTTATGAATGATGTAATCTTGTTTAATTCAACAATCTTTACTTAATGGATTGTTATTTACAATAAACTTTTTATATATTAAGAAATTATTTTAAAAAAATCTGCATCTATATAATTGTTTCTGAAAATTTTATATCTTTTATAGGCTTTTAGAAATTAGTAAATTTTCTTTTTAATTTATTTGTTTGAAAATTGAATATGTCTTTGCCGATATATTCATTTAAAAGTAGATGTCGTTTAACGCGAATTATATAAGTGTTATATATTATTGCCTCAAATTAGTTTTATATAATATGTTCCATAAGTATCTCATAAAATAAACAATATTAACATTTTAATTTATATCTTTTAGATCTTAAAATAAAACTTAGTTGTAAATAAAAGCAATCGGTTAAGAAACGTGAAAAAATATTGTTTGTGAAATATATTTTTATTGTATAAAAGGTTTTACAATTGGTGTTTTGGTGTGTAATATTTGTAAATTTCTCCCTTTGAAAGCATTCTTTTTATCTGATTTTTAATTTTTGTGCTATAAGATAAATAGTCGATAAATGTATAAGAGACATGAGAGCCTCTAGGCTGTTCCAGTTTTGAGGATGTGTTTAATGAATTACTTTAGACTAATTCATTAAATACATCATTATTAACTTCATAGTTATACTAGTAGACCCGACAGACGTTAAATCCAAAAATTGTAAAATGTGTTTAAATAAACTATAAATTGGACAGTTTTGATGGAAAAGTAAGAAAAATTTTTTTAAAAATACTTCACTCCACCACGTGTACAGTCATCAGAAACGTAATCAGATTATATAAAAATTCTACATCGCTTGAAAGGAGATTCTATCCTGGGACTTTTAGTTCGAAAGCCCGTTGAGCTGACCATTGCGCCACAGACACGTCGGCAGTAAAGAGTTTAAAGCGGCATTATAATAATCTTCATAATCTCAATTCTGGATTTTTAATAAAAAATCATTTTCTATCTGATCAAATTGGGAATCTAAACCATTCTTGAATCAACTTAATTATATACACAAAATTTCAGCAAAATCAGTCCAGCCTAAGGAGTTAGTTCTATTGGAAACACACAGACAGACGAATTTTATTATATAAATATATTCGAGTAGGTCGGATTGTAATATTTTCAGTCGCATGTTCTGTTATCTGAAGTTATAATAGAAAGTATTAAGTATTTTGCTGCTAATTATGCTATATTAGGCCTTTTTCAAAGAATCTTAAGTTTATTTTTGATGAATGATGGGTAAGGAATAGTTAAGTTTAATACAATTTCTACTGTTGAAGAACCAATGTTTTAAACACTTCCCTGAAATAATATATTATAATATATTTTTATTTATATTATATTTTTATAAATATATATATATAATTATTATTTATATTTTATATATTTTATATATATATATAATATATATATATATATATATATATATATATATTATATAGATATATTTTATATATAATTATATATATATTATATATTTTATATGTATTATATGTATTATGTATATATATATATATATTATATATATATATATATTATGTATATATGTATATATATATATATGTGTGTGTGTATATATATATATATGTATATATATGTATGTATGTATATATATTATATACATATATATATATATATATATATATATATTATATTATATGTATGTATGTATATATATTAGATGTATATATATATTTTATATATATGTATGTATATATATTTATATGTATATATATATGTATATGTATATATGTATATATATATATATATATATATATATATATATATATATATATTTATATATGTATTTATGTATATATGTAATATGTATTTATGTATATATATCTACATATATAATACATATATATATATGTATGTATGTATATATATATGTATATATTTATATATATATGTATAATATATTTATGTATATATTGTATATTGTATATATGTATGTATATATATATATGTATATATATATATAATATATTATTTATTTTTATAATTTATAATATATTATATATATATATATATATTATATATATATATTATATATATTTTATATAACATAGTCCAGTGTTAATACGGAACACAGTCTTTCTTTAATGTTATTTATTATAATATGTTTATTTAAAAGCAAATGAGTTATTTTTTTTATTCATTAAATTCGTTTTAGAAGTAATAATTTTGACAGATATATCGCGCTAATATATATCGTTATTAGTATAAAATCTTAAATATGTTTAGCTGACCCGATGATAAAAGCTTACGCGAGTGTGGGTCTTTTCTTATATTTTATTATTATAAAAATTCTTATTAAAATCATATAACTCAAGTAATTTAATATTTTTTAATAACAACGCACACACAAATATATATTATTTTTCTTGTGGTATAAAATACAACAGATAGTACTTTGTTAGAACCAATGCTATTGTACATGCTAAAGTATTACAAGTAGTTCAGACAGTACAGACAGGTTCACTGACCAAATATCATTCAACGATGTTATCTAGTATTTTGCAATTATGGTCTTAACATAAATAATTATATTAAATTATTATATTTAAAAAAATAAAAAATATATATGTTCACAAAAATAATTAAGAAATAGATTTAGTTTCACTGCTGATATCGATTTTCGTCTTTTTTTATAAATCAATATATGAGTAGCTTCCTTGAAAATAGATCTGTTCGCTCACTCAGACATTTGTGATTGAAGAAGGTACAGTGTGTAAAGCGTTGTGTTATTCAAACTTCATATTCAATGCAATTTTAAACCACTCCTCTTATTGACTCTTGATTTTAGAGGAGGTAATTCATGTAATTGTATTTTAATAGTTTTCACATGAATTACAATATTCATAATTTCTTATATAAAGTATTAATAAATGTATTGTTAGAGATAAAATTCATTTATTTCTTATTAACATCTTTTTAAATACAAATTATATAATGTAAAATGTATTTTTTTATTTTGTGGGTTGTAACCATTATAGATATTTTTCTATAAAACTTCTATCATATGTATTTAAACTTCTATTTAAAATATGAATATCCGTGCTTTAACTTATATTTAAACTGCATGATGTATGGTGCAATAGCAACCGTCATATATTTTTAGCTCTCGTTCTACAATATTACAATTTTTCTTAATGTGCAACAAAGAGAAAAACAGTAACCTACATTTTAATGTCTGAGGAAGTTACTAATTGATCACTGTTGTTATATCAATAAAATATTTAAAAGTATTTTAATTTTTTTATATACGTTGCCCTTCGTATTAGATATCAACTTATGCAGTATAAAAATTATACATCTCGACCATGGACAGTAATTTTTTCTTTTATTTTATATCAGACATCTTCTATATATATAGCTTTTTCTGTGTGTCCTCGAATTTATGAACTTGTTATGTATAGAGGCTCATATGTACATGATTAGCAAAATTCAAAGCGGTAAAACGTTCACTGATTATCTTTCAACGTTTAACTATTATTTCAAGATTCTTTTAAAAATTAAATTTTATCAAAAAAATAGAAAAATAACAAATTCACATTATGACAATATATATTTGAAGATATCTTTGAAAATTGAAGTATTTGTTTTTGTGTGTTGTTTTTATACATATTTCAAGTATTTTTTTATAGATGCGATTAAATTTATCACATAATAAATAGATAAAAATACATTTTTTAGCATTATGACGTTAATATATATATTTTAAGTTCATATCTTTGTAATTAAGAATATAGTTTGTGTGTTGGTTTTATACATCATTCAATTATTTTTTAAAATCATTAAATTTTCACATAATAAATAGTAAAAATAACATTTTTTAGCATTATGACGTTATTATATTTTTGAAGTTACATATCTTTGAAAATTAAGAATTTGTTGGTTTTGTGTTGGTTTTTATACATATCTCATATTTTTCTTAAGAGCACGATTAAATTTTCACATAATAAATAGGTAAAAATAATTTTTCCTAGCATTTTGACGTTTAA
>CM063505.1:96590928-96600928 GCA_032207245.1 Pardosa pseudoannulata | reverse complement strand
GCAACACATCGCCTTGCATTTCACTGGCCACTCTAACAGTGACATCCTATAACGGTAGATGTGATAAATACACAACAGACCATGAATATCTCGTCTTGAATATCAGTTTTCAAAAGTTCTGGGATTTTCGGCAGCCAAAATTCTGCAGTTGTGGATGTTGACAGATTCTTGGAAAGTGAATTGGACTTCGTCGGTCTACAACACGTTAAACAACCAATCGCCATCTCCTGCTACCTTCTGCCAAGCACCCACACAGCAGATGTACTCCTTTCCTTAAAATTGCTTTGTAACAGTTCTTGTTGAGGCTGTATTTTGAACTCATAGCATCGGAGGATATGCCTTAGTACTGCCCAAACTGTAGTATACGAAATACCAGTACTACTCCACATGCGTTGGCTTCCCCATACGTAGACGAATACGCTAAAATGTTTATTTTTTCCTAAACAAGATCAGCAACATTTGTGTTCTTCGACAACTACGGCGCCCATCGTCTAAGCAACTTTGATTTCAAACTTTAAAATCATTCTCGTACCATTTGCAGTTGTCTAAAGACCTTTACCTGTTTGAATAACTTTCTGTAAAAATAATGTTAAGTTGTCCTAGTCTTTGAGAAAGAAGAAATTAAAACTCATTAAGAAACGTAAGGAAAATAGGCCTTGATTAAATAATTTTATACAATTAAATAAATGCCTAAGGAATACAACTGGAATCAACTTATCATTTGTAGATATCGAAGACTGCTCTCGAGTCGGCGTCGGAACTGAAAAACAACATAGCGATGGCAGCCGTTCACCTTCTACTTTTCTGGTAACAACCTTGGCCTGTCAAAAAATCCGACTGTATCGCGGAGAAAAAAAGCAGGGGTCCACTCCAGAATGGCGGGGAATCAAAATCCCCCTAACCAACGGACACTTCTATTGTTTGGGAGAAGTCCGAAGTTTCTGTCTAGTTCAAACCGGTCCTGTTCTGGTATGTCTTTGACGATGACTCAAAGGAAGAGGTAAAAAGAGCTGAACCGAATGTAACTTATTGTTACACTTTCCTATGCCGATAAGATCAGTAGATCTTCAGTAGCAGAATCCCCATTCTGATAGTACAGCTTCACTTACAGTGCCTTTCTGGTAACGTCAACATGCTGCGATTCATCTAATTCCCTCTGTCATTACGGATCTTTTAGACACTATTCTCACTGATATCTTGCTGTCCAGTTAGCTATTTTTTATGTGGGCTATTTTTAAAAAATTTTTAATGGTTTAAATAAAATCGCATGTCATTCTAATGTGTGCTACATGTGTGCTACATTTTACCTCTCTACCTATATTATTCAAGGAATTAATTATTTTTTCAAATTTATACTCATTTTCTGATTACCTTATGTATATAAAGTATATATTATGTATATATATAAGTATATATCTATATATATATGTTATATATAAGTATATATATATATATATGTATATATATATATATATGTATATATATATATATATATATATATATATGTATATATATATATATATATATATATATATATATATATATATATATATATATTATATATATATATATATATATATATATATATAAGTATATATATATATAGTATATATATATATATATATATATATATATATATATATATATATATATATATATATATATATATATATATTGTAGCGTACTGGGGCTCTAAGTGAGCCCGAAAAAAGGATAGCGGAGGCCTACGTACAGACTATGATATTTATTAAGAAACACAATATTGAAGTTATGATAAAATACAGATGAAACGATGAATATCTACAATGAAAAAGAATGATCGATGCAGGACATCAGCTTCCTAAGAGAAAAAAAGGGGGAGGACTCTCTCAGTCGCTCCCTCGAAGTTTTGGGCCGATGAGTTCACACCCGACTCGATCGGTCAAAAATCCTCTCTGAGCCTCGAACTCTGCTCTTCTTATATAGTCGTCTGCCCGCAAGAATGTCCGTCCCAGCTGATCGGACAGATGGTTGATGACGTGTTGGGGAAAACGCGTGTCGGCTCTCTCGCCAGCAGGTGTCATTGAAGCTTGCAGTAATCGAGAGCAATCTCGCGTTGCCCTTGGACAACCCTTGGCGAACAAGATAAGAAAGTATTGTGGCTTGTAGTATTGTTGCAATGTAGAGGACTTGCTGTAGTGTGAGAGTCTTTCTTCGGGATGCCATTGAAACGAACACTGGAAACAGTTCGCTAGCATCCCAATGAATGTCTCAGACAGAATGATTTAAGATGGTCTTCGATGTCAACAATCCTCTATTCAGCATCCCATTCTACGCTAAACAACGGCCTTTCACTATGTAAAGAAGAGCCCAGTTCGAAAGTTCACAAAAGGCACGTTTGCTGTTCTTATACATCATGCCGTCTTTTCTTGAGGTTTTAGTTAAGTCTGTATCAGAATTTAATGTAACGAGAATTCGTATATATATAATATATATATATATTATATATATAATATATATATATATATATATATTTATATTTATATATATATTTTATATTGTGTGTGTGTATGTGTGTGTGTGAACGATTGGATATCGAAGTAGTATTTTTCAGAAGCTTTCTTTTCAATAAAAATTTTAAAAAAATGTGCGGATGATATGAGAAGTAGGCACAGTGCGCTTTGGTTTCTATTAAAATTTCTATATTTAAGTCACATCACGTTTTATTTATTTTCAAAAATATCTATAAAATATCGAATATAAAAAATTTTTTTTGTTAATTTTAATAACTTTTATAGTTTTACAAAAATCTAAATTTCTAAAATTTTATATATTTATATATATATATATTATATATATATATATATATATTTTTATATTATTATATATATATATATATATTTATATATATATATTTATATAATATATATATATATATATATATATATATATATATATATATATTTATATATAAATATATATATATATATATATATAAATATATATATATATATATATATATTAATTTTATAAGTATATTTTCTTTTCGAATTGTATTATAAATTAAATTAGAATTTTCTGACTTCTTGCATTATGTATGTATATAATAATAACACATTTGGTCACATGGTTTACTTCTTTTAAATGTGCTTAGAGTTTACAGTTTCATCTATGTTTATGGTTTATTTATTGAGTCTCAGACCTTCTGATATTTTTAAGTGGTTCGGCTAATTTTTAAGGGATTTACGATTAAGATTTTTGAAGGAAAATTTGGATAATATAATACATTTATTTGGGTTTGAATTTATGCTCAAAACACCCAATTAAATCATAACTGAGGTCATATACATATTATTCAATATATTTGCTGAGTATTTTCAGATTTTTATAAAATAATTTTTAGTTTACATATTTTACACTTACTATGCGATAAATATTTAATGAAAACACTGGAGGTAGCGTTACTCGAGTTCGTTAAAACTTTTACCTACACGTGCTTCCCGAGTAGTGCAAAATGAATAGTGGTGACATCAGTACAATCTAATGCATTTTTGTATTGGGCTGCACTTAGAGCTGCGGTCTCTTGACTGTCTCTCGTAGAAAAAAATGAAATCACACACATTACATTAAACATTCAAGAATGTTTCATTTTATATGCTTATTTTTTTAATATTCTACTGCAAGATTTATTGTATTTAATCTTACCAATATCAGAAAATATAAAAAAAACTTTCTTCACCAAATTGGTGATACATTCTCTGTGGAGGATATTTGCGACAAATGTCTTGAAAGGTTTGAATCACTTATAATGTCAGTAACAGCAAAGTACAATTTCTTTCTCTTCCTCTCTCTGTAATATATATATATATATTTATATATATATATATATATATTTATTAAATATAAAAGAAATCAATGGTTTTAGTGAAGTGAAATTGGAATTTTAATGGAGACATTAAATTTCATTTACTAATTTAGAAACTGTATGTTGTAAATACCACTGGATCCACAGCAAACTATATGAAAATGCTTAAAAAATAATTATACATTAAATAAACCTTTCTCTCTTTTATGAAACAAAAGTATTATTAAGGCATAATTCTGAAAATTTCCGTAATATTAATTGTTAAAATTCATAACAATACCTGGAAAGAAAAATTCCAGAAATAAAACAATTTCGGCTCTAGATTAACACGGATCTGAAAAAAATTCAATATGGTCTATATATTATAATTTCAACAGCAGCACCCACATACTAGGCTGTTTTTGGAAATAAATTGTCAAGAGGGTAATTTGTGAATTTGAATATCTCTACTTAATGGAGCTTGTATAAGGATACACAAGAGTGCTGTAAATCCTGACATCTAATTTATTTTTTAAGTTCCCGAAATTAATCTACGCTTAGTATACAAATAATTTTAAAATTCAAAACATCACATAAATTATACAAATTGAATATACTCAGTATTTAAAAAAACTGCATTATACTTTTTCATTAAAGTATTTGTTATTCAAATTTGATAATAATAAACATTAAATTTCCATTTCAGATGTTTGATAGCATATCTTAAAATAACTCGCTATTAATTAAAAAAACATTCTGAAAAGTCTCATCTAAGAGACGTAATGCAAATGTTATGTTTCTTTATTTGAAATGAAAAATTATTCTTGTATTTTTATGAATATATAATTACGTGAGGAAACGTACAGTTCTCTGAGACGAGTAAAATAAGATTGTTAATGTTTTCATTTATGCATTATCTTCTGAAATTTTGGTATGTACTTTCATTTCTGCATGCAAATTTATACTAACAAAACAAATTTATTTATTTCTCAGTGAAAGGAGAGGTTCTTCACAGAATTAGATTAGTTATTATTTTATGTAACCATCAAAAGGGGATTTAATTTTCTAGGTGAATAAGTAGTAATCTATGGTTTTTGGAAATGTTCATAATCTTTATTCCAAGTACTTTCATATTTGTTTTAAATTAGATGAATTATCATCAGTATATGTACACTAACGTCCAAAAGTAAAGAAGCTGAAATATTCTGCAAACATAAAGTAGGCAAATCTGTCACCGAGTGGAATCGAAGATCGACCACCATAGACGGGACATCTGTGATTGCCGCGTACATTTGTAAGACGATATCTTCCACTACTGTTTATCGATGGCTTGTATGGTCTGAACGCCCGGGTACCACGAGTTTTTGTTCTTTTATAAATCTAATACTGAAGGGTACGATTAAAAGGATGCTAACAGTATGTGAATTGCTCTGTGTCTGATTGAGGCAACGTTATGTTCTCAGATGAGTCCAGAATTGCCCTACAACCCAGCTATAAGCGTGTAAAGGACGAGGGAATAATGCACACACATCGACCCAAGAACTTCCCCAAAGATCATGAATTCCGGAGTGGAAGCATCAGGAGTGGTCTGAGTAGGGAATTTATTGGGATATTGCACCGACCTGCATATCTATAAGTACGGTTCTGTGACAGCTGTATAGTATCAAAATTCCTAGACCTCATTATGAAACTTTTCACTGCAGCAGTTGGTACTTTACTCGATTTAATAGACTAAATTCCACGTCCCAATAAAGCTATCATCGTTGACAACTTTCTGTAGAGTGAGGGGATTGCCGGAGTAGCCGGGTAACTCGTCAGACCTTAATCTGATTGAAAATCTTTGGGATGCCCTCTGCCGTATTATATGTAGACGTTTCCCCTTCAGGTTACTCTTATAAGTTTAAAAACTGTACTAAAAGATGGAATGGCTATTACTGGACACTTCGGTGGTTGACTACCTTATAACAAGCTTTTGTAACTATTTTGGAACTATTGCATAAAATTCTTTCAACATTAACTATAAACGTAATGTACATTGCCTGTTTCTATGAACATTTGCTTCCAAGATATCCTTTTCTAATTAATTATTGATTAATAACTATTTCGATGGGCTTAAAATATAGAGTTAGTAAATTATTTTATACCGCGAACTTCTCTTGGCTGATAAAAAAATGATAAGACAGAATTATTCTTGCACTTTTAAGAGTTTAAAGTATTTCTCTTATTGTTTCAAAGTCTGTACAAACTTCATTTCGACAGTACTCTTATGTGATTTATATGACATTGTTAGGTCATAAACTGAGGAGTATCTTAGTTTATTTTCCCATTTATAACCTATATGCTTAACGAACAATCATGTTTCAATCTGTAATTCGGGGAATATATATTTTAGCAAATAAACATATATTCAGACAAAAAAAAACTGCTCATATCATTTTTTTAGCAGTCATGTAATTTCATGTTTCTTTACGTATCTGCAATCCGAAATAGTATAGATATCGACGAAAGCATAAATATACATAATTGTTAAAAAAACAAAGAATCTATCAGTTCAAATACAAAACAGTTAAATTAAGTTGAGTGATAAACGACTTTTAAATGCTAGAGTTAAATCTGTCGAAAAAAATAAAACTTACACATCAAACCAAACAACGTTTTTGACTGTTAGAACTAGTACTTTTTCTCTAAATGAACAAATGTTCATTCTCGTCAACTTTAGTAGTTACTTCACCGAGTGGAAAATAGCTGAAGCGATTCCGAACGATATCACATTTATAAATATTGAAACCCATGAACTTGGTACCAAAAGCATTGATCTATCTTTAAAGCATCGTTGACTTGCAGGTTTTGGATGCTATGTATTTGACTTCTGAATGACAATATGATATTGTCTTTTTTTTTGTTTGATAAACGTATTCAGAAGATAGTTTTTCAGACCTTTTTAAAACTATAAAACAGACCATGTCTTTTGGATGTAGTGATTTAATATATATATATATTTATATATATATATATTTATATATTTTATAAATATATATATATATATATATATATATATTTATATATATTAGATATGTATATATATATGTATATATATAAAAATTTGTATATATATTTTAAAGATATATATATATATATAATATTTATATTTATATATAAAAATATATATTATAAATATGTTATTTATATATAAATGTTTATATATATATTTATATATATACATATAAATATATATAATATTTATATATATATATTTTATATATATATATATATATATATATTATATATATTTTAATTGTTTAAATATATATTATATATATATATATATATATTAAACATATATATATATACATATATATATATATATATATATAAAATATATATATTATTTTATATATATATATTTATAATATTATATATATATATATTATATATATATATTTTATATTATTTTATATTATATATATATTTTATATATATATATATATATATTTATATGTTTATATATTATTTATATATAAATATATATATAATATATATATATATAAATATATATATATATTATTTATATATAATTATTATTTAAAAATAACATTTTTTAAATATACATTTTTATATATATAATAAATATATATATTTATATATATATACATATATATGAATATTATATGCATATAAAAATATTTATATATAATATTTTTTATAAGAAAATGTATATAATAAAATGTATATATATATTTGTATATTATATTTATAATTATATATTATATTATATATTTAAATATAAAAATAAAAAAATATATTTTTAATATATATTTATATATATATATATAAAACAATTTGTATACAAAGTATTTCTTTTTAACTAAGTTTAATGTGCAGATTATTGTATGAGTAAATACTGTTTAGATTACGAATTTTCTAATCAGTTTTAGTTAAAGCTCTTTTGCTTTAAATAGAATTTTGCATTTCATTTTTATATTGCATTTTTGACTATTTGATATTTTTAAATAATAGATTAATCTTGATGCTATATATTTGTCGTGTTTAAATATTAATATTATCTAAAAAATAATTTTAAATTTCCTTGTTTTTGTTTGAAAACTCCAAATTTATTTAAAAGGTAATTAAACTGTTCTTAGTTTAAATAAAAATTACTTTTTCCGAATAAATTTGTATGATATCTTAGATACGCGAATTCTTTATTTTGTTATCTTTTAGTTTTTTTATTTTTATAGAGTTTTTACGGCAATCCACAAAATAAAAACTATAGGTTTAATCATTAATTAATATTTTTATATTTAAGACATTTAGAACCTAAACCTTTATCACTAATTTCTAAATAAGATTAGATAGAGTGAAAAAAGAGACTAGTTTAATTTACGAATAAGAAAAATCGTAAAAAAGTTTACACGATTTATAATGAACTAGGTAAAGAGAGTAACTTACCCATCTCCCAATAAAAGTTGAAAATTAATTTACATTTGCTTTCTCAAGGTTTATCAAAAATTGAAAAATAAACTTTAATGCGATAGATTGCAAAATACGAATTAGATTTACTATTTAATTGTCAGATTCTCGTCGGCCAATTTCAGAAGTGAGTAAATACAGATTTTTTGTGCTAAAATAAAAAAAAAATAAACAATTATTTCCATAATTTTAGAGTTCCGTTTGAAGTGACTATTATTTTATGGAACTTGGTGGTAAAGTGAGAAGTACCTGTATAGCATTCAATTTTAACTGTAAATTATAAACTGTGAAATACTATTAAAAATAGTATTAAAACACAAGTTATACTCCTTATTAAAATATAAATTACTTTTTCACGAAAATAAATAAATTTTGAAAATAAATTTTATTATTTAAAGACATGCGCGCAGAATATTAATTTAATATTAAATTTTATGTAAACTTTTAAAAAGTTTTATAATTTAGTTTCATCACAATCCAACAAATAACTTGAAACTATAGAACAGTATTGGCGGATTACGAAATATTGAAATATTTTAAGACATTTAGAATACCTAAACCTTTATCACTAATTTTTAAATAAGATTAGATGAGTGAAAAAGAGACTTTTAGTTTAATACGTTAAAAAAATAAATAAAAAGCAGTTTAAGACGTATTCGTCGGAATGGAACTCGATCGTAAAGTGAGAAGTACCTGTATAGCATTCACTTTTACACACGAAAATGTTTAATAAAACGATGAAAACGTTAATTTACATTTGCTTTCTCAAAGGTTATATTATAAAATTGAAAAATAAACTTTTCTAGTTTTTAATTTAGATAAATCGATAAAATATTTCTGTAATCTAAAGTATTTTATAAAAGTCAGAATTATACAGACTATCTTACTTTATGTTTAACTTGTTTGCAGATGTTATTTCTTGGAACATAGTTCTCATTAAAATATTCGTTTAATTCCTCTGTTTAGTTTAAGCTCAGTTGGGTTTCGCAGAATGCCGAAATTGGAAAATATTCAAAAGTACAGAAAAATAATTTTTAATTATTTTTCCATTTCCATATTTTATGGTTTTATAAACCATTTCAATTTATTGTCAAAATAAGTGAATACATAAATATTTAAATTCAGGGAAGTGAATATATGAGCTTTGTATTAAGCTAAAAAATAATATTCTAAAGTTTTTTTTCCTACGCTGTTTCTATTGTAAAACCAAACTGTAAAATATTATTAAAAATAGTATTAAAATACAAGTTATACTCCCTATTGAAATATAAATTACTTTTTCACGAAATGAAATAAATTTAGATATCTAAAGACATGCGCGCAGTATATTAATATAATATTAAATTTTATGTAAACTTTTAAAAAGTTTTATAATTTAGTTTCATCCCAATCCAACAAATAACTTGAAACTATAGACTAGTATTGGCGGATTACGAAATATTGAAATATTTTAAGACATTTAGAATACCTAAACATTTATCACTAATTTCTAAATAAGATTAGATAAATGAAAAAGAGACTCTTAGTTTAATACGTTAAAAAAATAAATAAAAAGCAGTTTATGAAGTATTCGTTGGAATGGAACTTGGTGGTAAAGTGAGAAGTACCTGTATAGCATTCACTTTTACACACGAAAATGTTTAATAAAACGATGAAAACGTTAATTTACATTTGCTTTCTCAAAGGTTATATTATAAAATTAAAAAA
>CM063505.1:96573428-96580928 GCA_032207245.1 Pardosa pseudoannulata | reverse complement strand
TATTATATATATTATATATATATATATATATATATATATATATATATATATATATATATATATATATTATATGTATGTATATATGTATATATGTATTATATATATACATATATATATATATGTTATATATATATATATATATATATATATATATATATATATATATATATATATGTATATATATATATGTATATATACATATATATAATATATTTATATATATATATATGTATATATATATATATATGTATATATATACATATATATATATATATATATATATTATGTATATATATATATATATATAATATATATATATATATATTATATATATATATATATATATATATATATATATATATGTGTGTGTGTGTGTGTGTGTGTGTGTGTGTGTGTGTGTGTGTTTAAATATAAAATTATTTGGTTTTCTAAGTTACAAACATGATATGGAATATTCTAAGAAATATAGCATGCAAATTAATATTTATTACATTATAAACTGAATACAAATTCAGAAATACCAATGCTTGTCTTCCCTATCCTCTTTATTTTCATCTCTTTATAAAATAATTATAAATATTACATTAATATATTAAAAAAAACAGAACGGTTGATTGTGTTTTCGGATTCATTAATACCTTTTTTTCTTCTCATTTATCTGAGAAGTGATAATGATAAAACAAATGGAGAAAGCAATATCAAAATATATTGAGTCGTATTCTAAACTATGCTTTTATTATCTTAATTAGTGATAATTAATTAAGAGAGTGTGTTATATAAAATGTTTTTTATAATATATCTAATTTTTGTTTTACATTTGAGTGATAGTATTGCTATGTCAGTTTTGGATTACATTTCTAATAAGGAAAGTAAATTTTGTGGTATGGGCTATAATATATTACTTGTCATGTTACATAACTTGAATTTGAAGTTTTACTTAATTATTTATCACTGAGAAATTAAATACAACGGTGCTTTGTTTTAAAATGAAATTAGAATTTTAAACTTATCTCAAATAATGCATTACAAGATGCCATACTAGCGCTATTGTAATGGTATCATATTATAAATATAATAAAATCTACTTTCTCAGTAATATAGGATATATTTTTGCTTTACCATGTTGTCTAGAAATTATTTATACTTTCAAAATTGTAATTATTTAGAATAATTTAATAATTGCAAATATGTGTTGTATAACTATATGTTATATTATTATAATATGTATATATTAACAGTCATGCAAAGAACAGCAGGATCAAACAAATAATGTTTTAATTTAAAATTGATGCGGCTGACTCAGTAGAATCTGTTATCTTGATGCCATTCATTGTGTTGTCCATTAGCGACGTTGCTTTCTCCGTTAATGTGATGTATCTTGTAATAAATTCTTTCTGCTAATACAGATGTTTCCAGATTAAGTTCTAATGTTAGAAAATATTGGGAAGTTTCTCTAAGCTGATTCGTTAAAGGCAGTTTGTACATATCCTTAATTACAAAATTATAAATAATGGTAGGCACTTAAAATTTTAAGATTTGTGTATAGTTCTGTTATGTTCTGCAGCATCACGCTAATGGGAAACCATTTTATTATAATTTGTATTTGATTTTGTGTTTACGTCTCACTCTGATGGTAGTCAATAAAGAGAAGGGGAAATACTCCTTGCTATCTAGGGGTCCCCATATCTCCATTCTCCCCCCTACACTTTCCTCTGAATGGGCAGGAGGGGTGTGGGAGGCTACGAGTGACGTCACGGCGGCCGAGCCTTTTTTTGTGGGGAGAGAAGATTAGTTGTTCGGAGGGCGAGCATGAATGATCTTGATCAGAAAAGTACATTCTGTAAATAGGTATATATATAAAATAAACCCTTCATTTTTCTTCATCTCGTGTGGGTTTGTGAATGTCAATATCCTGACGTCTTCGTAGGAATTAAAAAAAATTAATTTAAAAAATTTTAAAAACAGTATAGAAAATATTTTTCTATACTGTTTTTAAAACCCTTCTTTGCCCTGTGTTAGAACATTTTAAAGTAGTTTGTAGAATCTTTATTTTCTCTTTAAACGATTTGTCTGTTTTATTTAAATTAGAGAGAAGAACTAAAAGCAAACACCTGACTTTCAAGTGTATATCCCTTTGAATAGCTTTGATATTTAGATTGACTTTTAAAGACATTTCATCTTTCGGATATAAATTTACTTTTTCATCAGGTTTATCCCAGAGAATCATGATACTATATACATCATTAAAGCTTATTTTAAATTGTTTACATAACACAGCAAACAACTGTTAGTACAATTTATTGTTTGTCTTTTCTTTCAGAAATTACATTTTCTGTTGCTCAAAATTGCAATCCAGTCTCAGATTTGTATGACCTACAATTTTCAAAGTTATTTGATTTTTGCATTTGTATTACTCTTGAAAGATCATAATAAGTAAGACATTCTAGAATAACTACCTTATAAGTGATGATACAGAGTCATATATGCTTGAAAGATAAGGTTCCAGCAATATTAATGTATCCGACAATGTATAATTTCTTGAATTTTTTTAAACAGGAACAAACACATTTTTCCACCTCCTGTTTGGCCAAAACCCTACCAAACATATAAACATTACAGCTGTGAAGTTACAGTGATTTCAATAAAAATAAAAAATAAATAAATAATTGCAAGAGATCATGAAATTTTACAACCTACTTTTTAAATATCTTCAATTACGAGCTCTATTCGTTAATAAGTTAAAAATTGTTATTTGTGATATATTCACTAATAGAAGACATGCTACTCAAACGTTAAAGACGGCATCGGAGTTTAATGTGTGAGAAAATAAATGCTTCTTTCTGTTAATCAATAGTGACATATCTTCTCTTGCCTGTAGTTGATTCAATGAGGTGAAGCTGTATGTTGTAAGGATTGAATAGAATACATTAGTATGGCGGGACAATTGACCTATTTAACCCTTGTTTGTATGATGATGGAAATTTACATCACCACATTTAGGGAACAAAAAATTGTGCAAAACAAGTGCACTGTAAATTTATTGTTGCTGTCAACAATTTTTTCATGACTATTGCGTTATAAGGAACGTATTTGTAAATAAACCAAACGTCGCATTCATTATGGCAGGTTTCAACTTGTCAATTCGTTATTTGTAGTATTTGGAAATCGCATCCGATAATTTGAATATTTTTTACAACTAATCCAAGTTTTTGTGCTATTAAAATAATGAGTGAAGAAAAGGTTCGTATTTCGTGCTAATGTTATTTTCTGTGAAATTAATATCAAATATCCCAAAAAATCTTCCCAAAACAATGTGACAGAAATTTACATCACTATACCGTTGTTTCACTTCTAATATATGGTGAATTAATTTGTATCTAAATAAGAATAATAGTTTTTTTATTATCATTCACTAATAAAAATGATACAAACATATGATTTCTTATTTATTTTGTACTGAGCTTAGCATGTAAATTTGCATGGTGATAGATATTTCGATCATATTCTTTTTTATTATATATATATATATATTTATTTATTATATATATATATATTATATATATGTATATATATATATGTATTTATATATATGTTATATACACATATACCGGAATATGGGGGTCGCAATTCTCCCCCCACCAAATCAAGTACACCAATTCCATATTCGTTCCAATATTCATTCCAATTCTTTTGATTTTTATTTTGATTAATATTTAATTTAGCTTTACTTGGTAGCAGCGTGGCGCATCAGTAATGCTAATAATTTGCTAATGAATTTCCTTTCTTATTTCTTTTTATTCCTTATAAAAATTATATATATATATATATATATATATATATATATATATATATATATATATATATATATATATATATATATATATATATATACATATATACATATATATATATATATATATACATACATACATATATATATGTACATATATATATATATATATATATATATATATATATATATGTGTGTGTGTGTGTGTATGTATGTATACATATATATATATATATATATATATGTGTGTGTGTGTGTGTGTGTGTAAAGGATAGTTTTAACAATTATCCTTTAATCTAGAGCATAGATTGTATCACTCTGATTTATTTCACGTAAAAAAGGGAAAAAAGTCGGGCTAAAAAAGGTTTAATGGTTGTGATCCTAACCAAATTAAGCAATCATCTACAGTTAACTATTACTAAACGATTTTATCGTCATTATCTCAGTGGGGTTTTCTATTAACTTGTTGTAAGCAACTTGTAATTAACTTGTTATAGCTTGTTGTGAATTATGAAATATTTAGATTTTATTAATGAAATAATCCTTTTCAAGATGCTCTGTCATGCGTTTTATTATAATTTTGATTATAACGTGATTTTTGTAAGCACAACAGGTACCACTTTGATTTTCTGAAATATCCGGATATTTATAAGGTAGTGGGTTTTGCTATACGTTAATAACTACATCACAATTGCTTTAATAAATATTAAAGATTTTTATAACTATTTCTATTTATCTAAAAACACAAATATTATTACATTTCTTAATCTCATATTTCTTATGAAAAATGTATTTGGTTTTCAGACGTAGAAATTATTTTTCTATACTGTTTTTAAAACAATATTTTGACATGTGTTATATTAGCCGATATATCGGCATAGTAAATATATCCCATATACAATTTTTATCTTATACAGGAATAACGTTAATATTTGAGAATATTTTTAAAGTAGTTTGTATAATCTTTTTTTTCTCTTAGAACTATTTTTCTATTTTATTTAAGTTAAAGAACAGAGCTAAAAGCACACACGTAACTTTCAAGTGTATATCGCTTTTAATAGCTTTGATATTTGAATTGACATTTAAAGACATTTCATCTTTAGCATATAAATTTACTTTTTCATCAGTTTTATCCTAGAGAATCATGATACTATATGTATCATTAAAGTTTATTTTAGAGAGTTTACATAACACATCAAACAACTGTTAGTACAAATATTTTTGTCTTTTATTTCAGATATTTTGTTTTCTGTTGTACAAAATTGCAGTCCATTCGCAGATTTGTATGATCTACAGTTTTCAAAGCTATATGATTTTTGAATTTGTCTTACTCTTGAAAGATCCTAATAAGTAAGACATTCCACAATAACAATATATATATATATATATATATATATATATATATATATATATATATATATATATATATATGTATATATACATATATATATATATGTATATATATGTATATATATATATACATAAATATATATATATATATACATACATACATACATATATATATATATATATATATATTTATGTATATATATATATATATATTTATGTATATATACATATACATATACATATATATATATATATGTTATATATATATATATATATATATATATATATATATATATATATATATATATATATATATATATATATATATATATATATATATATATATATATATACAGTAGAACCTCCATAAGTTCACCACCTAAGGGACTGTAACAGAGTGGTCAACATAAGGAGGTGGTCAACTTAGGGAATTTTTAAAAAATATTTAATATATTACAATATTAGAAATAAGTTAGTAAGTTTTTTTAGTATTTTTTAAGGAAAAATTTAGAAAAAAATTATCTCTTACTAAATTTTATTTTTACTGGAAATACAGCACATTTTTACAAATTTTGAAAGAATGATTAAATTTTTGTTTGAGTCCGCTTTTTGTTAATTTGGTAACTGCAAAATGCAATTTCACAGTTTACAAGTCCATTAAGCGTGCTTGGGTATTTTTCTGCAGCGAAATCTTTAAGTTGCTCCATCATGCGCTTTACATCGTCTTCCTTCAGAGTTGGGTAGTTTTCAGTTTCATCGTCACTTGGATCATCATCCTCTTCGCTGTTCGTTTCTCGTACCTTAGATTCCTCTCTGTGCTTAGTCCCAGAGAGTATCTCACTGAAGATTGCCGCTGGGTCTGGTTCAATACATGTTACTAACTCATCGTCCATGGTAACATAATCTTCAAAATTAACTCCATCAGAAACTGGCAAGCGAGATAGAGGAAGCTGATCCTCTTGCACCGATGTTGCAGCTGTAACAAATCCAGCTTTCCTGTAACAGTTCTTAATCGTGGCTTGCGTACCTTTATTCCAAGCAAAATTAATCCATTTAACAGTATTCAAAGCATTTAATGACGCAGCTGTAGATGATGCCAACGCAGAAGAACCACAGGTTTGTGCTTTCATGATCACCCATTCCAGAAGTTGAGCTCCGTAGTGCACTTTGAAGGACTGAATAATTCCTTGATCTAAAGACTGGGGTTTCGAATTTGTGTTTGTAGGCAAAAAATTTAGCTTCACATTTGTGAGATTATTCACTTTTGGGTGGCTGGGGCAGTTATCTACGGTAAGTAGAATAGACCATTTCTTTTTCCTCATTTCTGCATCAATTCCTCTAACCCACTCTTCGAATAAAGCCTGGTCATCCAAGCGAATTTATTCGCTCTTAAAAAAAAAGAAAAAAAAAGGAAGGTCATTAGGTTTTGCATTTTTAAATGCACGGATTTTTGCGGATTTGCCAATCACCATAGGCTGCAATTTTTCTCCAGTCATACTAGCACATAGAAGAACAGTAAAACGCTGTTTTGAAAGTTTTCCTCTTTTGCAAGAGTCACCCTTCATTACTAGACTTCTATCAGGCATTGCTTTAAAGAAGAGACCGCATTCATAAGCATTAAACTTGTCTTCATCTTTAAAACCTTTAGCAAACTCTGGTAATTTTTCAATAAACTTCTCCACCACTTCAGCTGAAACCTCATTTGATCCCCCACACAAAACCTTTTGAGAAATCTCGTATCGTAGTTTGAATTTTTCAAGCCAACCTGCGGACGCTTGGATGTCCTCAATTTCTAATTCCTTTGCAAATTTGTTTGCTACTTCGTTAAGCATAGGCCCCGATATTCTTGCATTAATTGATCTCCTCTCTGTAAACCAACGAAATGTGACTTCATTCACAGCGTCTAGACACGTTTTCCCTTGAAATTCCATGTTTTTGAAGAATATCTTTCCACATATTCTTCCTTGCGTTATAAAATGTTACTCACAGTTGTATTACTCACACCAAATTTTTCTGCTGTCTATCTTTGACTGCTGCTTTCCAGAAAATTAAGAAGATCCAATTTCTCCATTAATTTAAGTTCTCTTAAAGCTTTTCTTTGCACCATTTTTAATAAAAATTCGCAAATAAACGACTGGTACTGCCACGATGCGATGTCCAGAAAATAGAACAGAACGTGTTTCACATGTGAGCGATACACATTTTTTTTCCAATTCTGCATAGTTCGTTCAATGCTACACTGCTACACACATACACCCCTTCTCTGACATTTTTCGACAGATTTCAACAATTACAGCCAATCAAAGAAATGAAAGCCTGCAAAGGGCTAGAATATTATTTCTCCTTAACAAAAGGCTGGG
>CM063505.1:96565928-96568428 GCA_032207245.1 Pardosa pseudoannulata | reverse complement strand
GTCGAGACAAGTTTCACAATAGTATGTCATTTGATGTCTTTTGCAGGGCCTATTTCTTTGAGAGTAGAGTTTGCAATCCTTTTTAACTCCTATTAGAAGGTTATGCAGCTTTCTATTTATGCGGATATTTTCGAATTCGGAGATTGAAGTCGAGGCTCGTCTTTTATTTCATTACTACGTTCCATGGTAATAGGAATAAATTTCAATTTTTCTGTTCCTTCGGCCAAGTCTGTCAAGTTCGAATTGATTCCGAAAATGCAGTAAGCTTTAGGGTACCGCACTAATCTCAGACAATAAAATCTTACTTAGTTTAAAAGGGACATTAAGTCGTCTTTCTAAGATGATATACACATTTCTTAGGACAAAAAGAACGATAAGACGATAAGAACGATATCAGAAACATAAACAAGATATCAATCAACAAATAAAGAAGCGTAATTAGTTTACACAGAGCATTGAATTTCCCCACCAAATAAAGTGGTGAGCGCGACTCACCTTTCAAGAGCAAAGGGTTAAAACGCTATCTGTGTATGTATGCTGCGGTGTAAACGACTCAACATGCAGACATGAAATGTAGTACAGTGGTTCTTTGTGACATCAAACGAAACTTTACAGAATTCTTTTTTCAAATTTATCTGTACCATTGGAACTCAAAGCGGGCCAGTCCTCGGAAGCCCGGTGCCACTTTTTTGAAGAAAGGATGATAAATAGAATAACTGTATTGCCAAGTACTTTATGAAAAGCTTAAAATATTCTCCCGATTATTTGAAATATTTGTTTTTTAAATGTATGTTGGACTGTAGATCTTTTTTAATAGCATTCCGAAACCACAAACATGAGACACACAAGTTAAAACTTAAATCACATCCTACATAACGTTGTATTTTTGACAACATTTCTCCTCCGACCACAAACACGAATTAAAAATGCAAAAGTGTGTGCACTGGGTCTGTGGAGCCCGAATAAATAAGTATATCTTTCCGAAATAAAATATTCACAGAAAATTGAGAAAATGCATTTGATTGGGATCTAGAAGACCTATAACTACTATAAATATGTATATATATATATATATATATATATATATATATATATATATATATATATATATATATATATATATATATATATATATATATATATATATATATATATATATATATATATATATATATATATATATATATATATATATATATATATATATATATATATATATATATATATATATGTATATATATATATATATATATATGTATATATATATATATATATATATGTATATATATATATGTATATATATATATATTTACATTTATATATATATTTATTTATATATATATATATATATATATATATATATATATATATATATGTGTGTGTGTGTGTGTGTGTGTGTGTGTGTGTGTGTGTGTGTGTTTGTATATTAATATCTAACGAAAAATGAAGAAAAATATTTTATAATTGATGAAAGATAAAGAATTTTTGTAATTGATGATGTTTATTTGTTAATATAAAGCTCCAAAGTTATTTTATAAATAAAAAATATGATTTTAGAATAACACATTATTTTGATTTTTTTCTGTGAAAATTTTAACCAATATAAAAAATTTACTTATTTTACTCATCTCCTATTACGCTACAAACAATGTAAGGAAAATATCCTTAATCGGTTCATTTAATATAGTTTACAAAACTAGCTAAAAGAGTTGATGTAGAATAAAAACTTTTTTTAGAGCTATTCAATTAGAAACTTAAAGTAGAAGTTAATTGTCTGTGTAATGACTGAATTTAGAGTTTCTTAAATGTTAGTTATTTAAAAAATATTGTTATTTTTGTATCTATTGGAAATAAAATGGAGTAATTTGCATTAGAATTACGGACAGACAGCAGTTTGGGTTAAATTAAGCTAAATACTCACCATTTTACGGTTTTGAAATTTATGGTAGTAGTTTTTTATTTATTTACTTATTTTATTTGCTGTTATACAAAAATTACGTTTATATAGTTTTATACACTTATATTTGTTTGCTAATTTGTATATAATTCCCTTTATTAGGATTTAAATTTAAATAGTATTTTATATAACTTATTCAGTAAAATTAAAAAATATATCTAATTTGCTTGAATTTTCCTTCTATTGATATGAGTTACAACAGAGAAAATTGTTTTATTTTAACATATCGTTTAATTTAACATATATTAAAGATATCTATGGTCTTTTAAAAAGTTATTTTGGATAATAAATTTGTATTGCAAATCTTGATTGTTAACACCAACTGCAAGTCTGGATAATCAATGCTCTAGAAAAATAAAAAAGCTACATTGAAAATATCTTGTTAATCAAATTTAAAATTAATCTTTTTCTGGAAAGAAACATATAAAATTAGCTTTTACTTCTACAAGCTTTCAAACAAAATAGAGGTTCTCATAAAAGTTGAAATTAAACCTTTATGTTTAATAGCTGATGTCAAATGTAGAGAATCTCATAATTAACTTC
>CM063505.1:96560928-96563428 GCA_032207245.1 Pardosa pseudoannulata | reverse complement strand
TAGAGCTTCTAAAATGGACATCTTTACTAGTCACGATATAGAAGAGAAAGACACAAAAATAACTCTGCTCGAACAGAGGTGCACGCAGGAGCGAAGACAAAAAGAATTTTCCCAAGGGACAAGAAACTTAGTCAGCTAATTAAGATATTAAGATCAGAAAAAACGAGGAGCAGTTTGCCGGCGACAGGTGGGAAACGCGTTGAATAGACGGAAAATTTACATCTGTAGGGTATGAATTTTTGGAATATTTGTAAGAACTTTAAGTCGAGGGTACTCCTTTGATTAAGACATTCAGAGGCTGGGAAATAGATTTTAAGGAATTTGTATGGGAGCGAGGAGGAAATATTAAAGTTAAATAATTTTGATATATTACACACATATACACACTATAATATATATATATATATATATAATATATATATATATATATACACACTTCATATATGTATTATATTTTATGTGTGCATCAGAGTTGGCGTTTGCAGCCAATAGCTTTTTTATTCAACTTTGTAATAATATACGCAACGTCGTCAAATTTCATCGTTTTCGTTGGACCAATATTGTTTTCATTATCCATGAGACTAAGGTTGAGGATAGTTCTTAAATAATATATAAAATTCCACTCCTAATATCTTGAACTCAAAACTAACATTTGAAGTATTTAGTCCTTGAATAGATCAGATATTTTAATCTGGGATATCTAATCAATATATCCTATTTCTGTTATCTCGTATTATTCTTATGTATAATTAGTAAATGTTATAAAATAATTAAATATAATTTCTAATTCATGTTACTGCATACTAATCTGCATTATTGGCTCATAAATATCTATATAACCTGAAATATCTTTATTATTATCTTATATCTATTATTAAAACTTTTCAATATCTACCATAAATCCTTCACCACACTGTTAAATATACAGGACGAATTTGGAAACATATTTATTAGCAAAGATCTTTATTGTTTTTTCCTTTAACAATTTCATTTATCACTTAACTTATAATTTTATTACGTTGTGATAAAATTATCATATATTGAAAACAGATTAGATGTAATTAGTTCTATATAAATATAATACTAAAAATCCTTAAAATATTTCAAATAATTGACTCTTTATTATGGTCACCGATATAGATCTGTATTTTCTTCTTTAAAATTTCTAAATCTTAATATTTAAGGAATAGGAAGAAAGAAATAAAGTTTATTAAATTTTAATAATTAAATAAATTAAATTAAATTTAATAATTTAATAATATAATAATAATAATTATAATAATTAATTAATAATTTAATTTAATAATTTTTAATTAAATTAAATAAATTAAATTTAATTTAATAAATTGCAACTACATTGGATACTGTGTGTTGTTTACAAAAAGTAATACTGTCCTAGATTCTTAAAAAAATCACTCTAAGTAAGCTCACTTTTTCTTAAAAAACAATGGTGAAAGGAGGTTTATTATTATTATTATAACTTGATAGAATTGATTTAACAACATATTGGTAAATCAACGATTGTTTTCTCAATTTATAAATAAGAAAATTTATGTTTGTTCACATATTACACGCAGTTGTTTAATTAAATAAATATAAGGAAACGATCTTTTCGTAACACCTGAGTACAGCTTTTTGAAAAATCTTTATGTAATATATTTATAAAACAATTCAGTTTTATAAATATAAACTATTACTTTATTCATTATTGATCTGGTAATGCACAAAAAGATACGTTTTACGAGTATTCTACAATTTGATGCTAAGTCCAATCTTAATAGCGGCAGTTTTTGCAAAATATTCATTTAACTTTAACTTTTGTTTAATCATTTTCAAATTTCTGATCCTGATCAAAGGAAGACTATAGAAACGATTGTATAAAAACACTGTTTAAAGAATCAAAAAAAGATGTTCGAAATTTACGTAAATTTTGGAATTTCGGATAAATGGATAAGTGTTGAGTTTCATGTACAACACGAATGTTATAAAAGCCCGTGGTTCAATTGTATATATATGATGAGTATATTAGAAATAGAAAATGATGGGTAAAAGTTTTAAGAGAACATCATTTTAGAAGCCTTCCGATTTTTAATCTTTTATTAATAATATACCATCATGTACTTATATTAAGTGGCATTATTTTAGAAATAGTAGTATATATTTTAGTTTATATTGAAAATTTGATTTTAAAATGAAGCAAAACTTAAAATTTCAAAATAGAAGATAATTAAAATTTATCTGAATAAATTAGTATTAAAACACGGCAATCCTCAACTCACATGAGATCAGTTTTAAAATATTTAATTTATATGATTTTGTTCTAGTATATTACTATTAAGAAGGCCAAAAATTTTCGAAAAAAAATAAAAAATAAAATAATAATAATAAATAATCTGAAGTCAGTTGGTATGGTATAAAATGTTTTACACTAAAGTATTTCCAAACTTGAAAGAAAAATTTGAAATTAAAAAAACAAAAAGTAAATGTACTCTGTGATTTT
>CM063505.1:96555928-96558428 GCA_032207245.1 Pardosa pseudoannulata | reverse complement strand
TAGAATGAAGTCAATGGCCCATTGATTGATCCAATAGTCGCTTTCATTAACATGGATTTAGTGCCCTTTTCAACAAAGTGAAATGGCTTGTATAGTAATATAGAATTACCTTAAATTTAATCTAAAAGCACTAAGGATTAAAAGAATCTTACTAGAGAGAAATCGTTTTGAATCTATCATTCATTGAAAAACCTAGTTTTGCAATTTCTAGTATAATGTGGCTGTATGACATTAATTTCATTTGCCTCATTTCTCCTTCTTTTTAAGCTAATAATTATTGAAATAATCTTGTTGCTTAGTAGCTCAATTTATAGTAGTATAAATGTTTTGTTTTTCTGGATTTGTGACATTTGAAATATGAATGCCTTTCTTCCCATTTCTCTTTATTCCAAGAATAATAAAAATAATCTTCACAGAATAAAATCATTTCTTAATTACATTCAGATCTGACTAATAGTGTAATTTCTTTCATTATGCAGATTTATGTTACTGGAAATATAAATAACTTACTTTCTCCTTTTTTTGTTAGAAGAATAATTAAAATAAATAATCTTACCGAAATGGATTTTTTTTTAAATTTTAACATTCATCCAGCTTTTAGTGCTTATTGGTGTAACTACTGTTTTATGTGATATCTTCACATTTAAAATATTCAGATTTATTCCTACTAATTAATTTTGAATGATTGTTTAAAAAAACTTTGTTTTATGAAATACATAAAAATGCGCAACTGTGTAACCAGTTGTATCTTTCCTTAAATCTTAAGTCATCATTTTAGAAGTATTCATAGATTTCGATTAAATATATAAAACTTGTAGCTAATTTTAAGATAACCAAACAAAGTCTGAAAGTTTTATAAAATCTAAATGAACTTCAATGTAACGCGATATTAAACTATATGGAAATCGGACACAAATTTCAATAACTATACAGCATCGCAATTTGAATTATTATTAAGAATTGAAAATGATTTTATATTAACCTAATATTAATTTTATATTAATCGAGGCATACTGAATTTCTAGGATTGAAAAGAGTAATAGTAATCAAGTAAAATGTTTTATTAGTAAAAATTAACTTTTTTATTTACAGGAATATGTGTTACATAAATAATAATTATGATCATAAGGCCGAACGATGGCCGATTGGTTAGGGTGCTGGCCTTCGGTACCGGAGTTCGCGGGTTCGAATCCCACAGTGGCATGGATGTTCGTTCTTTCGGAATCGACATTAAGCAGCAGGTCCCGGTCTCATTAGTCCTCATGTTAAAATTAGACCGTAGCTCTCCAAACCAAATAAACATTATAAGTTTCTAAATATTCGCCAATTTTATGCAAAAAAAAAAAAAATTATCCTCTTTGAATTGATATGACAAGAATAGCATACATTGACCGTTTCCTTAGCCCTTAATTTGGCTAATTCTGGCCGCTACACCGAACATGTATATTTATCTACTATAACATAATTTTCTGTGTTCGCCACAACGGAATTAATTCTCAAAAATGGAAAATGATATATTTTTTTGTTTATTTTACAGAGATCCTACTGTCTATAACAGGCATAGGAAAATAACAGAAATTAAAAATATATTTGAAAAAAACATATGTCAAATTAAGGGTTAAGAAAACTTATAACAAGTTGGATAATTCAAGGAGTTAATTGTTGTAAGGCGTTTATAATTATTGCTACAAAGTATTATAAAATTTGTATTAGCAATGCTTCTTTAGGTAATATTTAAAAAAATAGATAAATAAGTATATTTTAGATAGTTATTTAAAATTATTTTTAATAATATATTACAAACATTTTTTTAAAAATGTTTTGCCTATTTGAAACATTTTAAATTTGTCTGTAACTGTTCTATCTTTTCGAAGTTAAATCCTATATGTCACGTATTAATAAAAAATTAATTAAAATTAATTTATTGCTAAATATAAACATACTAATTATGTACGTAAAGAGAGGTTATCATCAATTCGTATTTCTTTTTGATAACTTTTTATTTTTTAGTATTTTCTGCCAGTGCTTACTTTATTACTCATTATTAAAATGTTCATAGAATTAATAAAAACAAGGTTATTTTAATAAAAACGCATGCCTAGGAATACTTTTTAAAGGATTTTTTATAATAACAAAGGAAAACGTTTACAATTAATATTTTTCCTTGTTAATGTTGGTAATTTTACATAAATAGATGTTAAATTTTAAATAAAATCCACTGCTGATTCAGAAAAATATTTGTTCATCTTATTTCACGAGAAACTCGCATTGCATGTACAATAGCATGAAAAAAGATAGCACGAGTTCGTTTACTTTAAGAAATTGCGGTTTGTTCTCAATTAAGAAAGTTGATTTCAAGACGAAAATCTCGACTTTTTTTATTGTTTATAGCACGTTTCTCGTATCGATCTCTTGAAATAGGTCGGCCTGTACTGTTAAAGATATATTAGACATCGGTTCGCGTTTTTGAGGTCTTTTGTGAGAAAAATTAAAATGGTAA
>CM063505.1:96548428-96550928 GCA_032207245.1 Pardosa pseudoannulata | reverse complement strand
GTTACTCATAACTTTTTATGAGGACGAATTTACCTCCTAGCTTCTTTTGAAGACACAGGGAGTGTACTAAAGTTTTGTTTGGTTACTCTGCATTAACACTTCAAACTATGTTTTGCTCTTTTTCGTTCGAACGGTAAGTCACTTCTTACTCTCTCAACCGAAGTCATATGGAAAATGATACTTTTCCGATAAAGCAATCGAGCATAGTATTAAATAGGAATTTTCCTAACGAAATCTTGTTAAGCAACCTGAACCAGGACACCCAAAGGAATTCTCTGAAACATCCGTTGACTAGAACCATCAGTTCTTTATTTAAACAAAGATATACAAATATAACCAATACAAAGACATAATGACATAATAAATACAAAGCTTAAGTTATACAGAAAAATAGATAAAGACAATGTGATGAGGCGATTTAGGTCTGATATATAATTGTTTCATTCATAAAAGAAGTAAAATGTTCGGGATCTAAATCTGACCTCATCACATCTTTGTAAGGAGATAGAGGACCATAATTTAATGGATATTGTAGTCTTGTACGGTTGTCTCGGGCGGGGTTCTGATTCCAGTCCCAGATAAGAATCCCGTCTCCGTACTTGACATTAAATAAGAATGTTCCTTTGTGGAGTATTTATGAGTCCCTAAGGGACAGGGCCCAATTAGAAGGGATAAGTTTGTTCACGTTGGTCGTCTCAGGGCGGGGTTTGGTCAGACCAATGAAATTCTGACAACTATTCCGATTGTAAGACAAGAAGGAGGAGGGGACAAAGTTTGAGATAATAAAATAAAAAAAAATCTGAAAAATAAGGAGATGGATTAGAATGTCCCAGAGAGATGGATAAGAAGGTCCCAGAGAGATGGATTAGGAGGTCCCAGAGTTTGGTTCGGAGGTCCCAGAAGAGATTGGTTCGGAGGTCCCAAAAAGAAGGTGCTCGATAGTCCAGCCAAGTCCGCCAGAAAGTTTCCTGCACAAAGTAGTACGGCCGCACCCCCAAAGAATCAGGAGAAAGCCCCTGACGATGTCTGTAACAGATCAACGGATGATGTAAAGATTCCCTCTCCTGATCAGCTATTGATACCCTTCAACCAGAAGTGTTCCGGGCCCACCATTTTAGACCCACAAAGGTACCCATTTTGCATTACATTTTGAAATCGAGATTAGGTCCTCTCTCTACTTACAAAATTTACCTAAGTGTATAAAATTTTGTCAGAACTGATCCTGAAGATATTGACTAAGCTTACTTATTTACTTATTACTTATTAATTATTGCTGGTTTTGTAAATAGATGTATAAATATTTTATAATAAATTTACTTTTTTTATATTAAGCTAGTCTCGGTTGCTATCATTTTAGCGGTTAGTTTATTCTTCATATTTATGTCTGTAGTTTCTCAGAACCTGTGGTTAAATTGTAGTAAAAAAAATATTTAACACAACGCAATTTAAAATAAATCCCACTATACATTTGATCACAGGTTGATACTTAAATATATAACGAGGACTACACGACAGACAACAGTCAACAATTCTTAGATAACTTTACAAAAAATTCAACAATAGTAATTAATCCCCGGCGAGACTTGAGCAGAGGAACATAAATTATAAATTTTCACTTGCTGAAAGTTTGAAGGAAAATAAATTTTCCTAATGTCCTTTACCAAGATACTGTCGTATATTAGGTGTTCAATTGTTTCTTTGGCTTTCCAAAAAATCTACTCTGGTAGGAGATATGCCCCCATGGGCAGTATAAATTTGGTTTATGTGGAACTGTTCGAAGTGTAAAGTGACGATTTTCCACTTCCCTAGGTTTTCCGAAAAACCCATTACCTTGAGCGTAACCTTGAATGTAGTTTGAAAGATACTAGCAAGCAAACATTACACTTTAAAACCGTAAATTGGTTTTTAAGTTTTGCAAAATTATTTATAATTGAATATTTAGAACATTTAGTGCACTATTGGAGAGTTGTATCTAAAAAAAATCTTAATACAAATTTAAGCAATTTTATTTTAAAACATTATTATATTACCGCTGTGTCTGTTTCTTTACTTCTTTTATTACAATTTATGTCCTATTACCTTTATTCAACCATCAAAATGTTGAATAGTTTATATAGTTTTTATAAAAATGTTATCTTCTTGAGAAGATAAAATGTTAGTGCAATTTTAAAATGAAATTACATAAAAATACATACTTTTATCGTTACCGTTTAAGTATAAAGGAGTTTAAAAGATAATGGGATGTAAACAGCATATTTTAAAAGTTAAACATTGTTTTTACATCTCTACTATATTATATAAAGATAAATTTTCAAAGTAAATATTTCAGATTAGAATAACTGTATCATTAAATGAAATTCATTAGCAACCATTCCTAAAATTTTGGCTGGAATAAATTGAAAGTATAACTTATAACTATTATAACAACTTTACTTTAACTATACAAATCAGTTAGGTTTTAGTTTTGTAAAGTGGGAATTACAATCTTAACATTTTTACG
>CM063505.1:96538428-96543428 GCA_032207245.1 Pardosa pseudoannulata | reverse complement strand
GCTAAAATATTTTCAATAAATTGTAATTACATCTAAAGAAAAGTGAAAAAAAAGTAACGAAAAATACTAAAATTTATCTGGAAAAATTGAGCAAAATCCAATTCTTTTGTCTTTCTCAATATATCTATATAAGTAAGATGACGGAAAATTTTATGTAGTTTAATTTCATCCTAATAGGTATAACATAATCTTATGTTACACAATTTCTCGAAACCCAAATTAGTTATCTATAATTATTGCCATGGTACTTGATGTTTATTCTGCAATTTCTCTAACTATTTAAATAAAATAACAGAATCATTGAACAACACAGAAAACATTGTTATTGTGCACGTATTGCATGGAAACTACTTGACTGATTAAGATACGGGTTCTTAATCTTCTAAATAGTTTTGGGATTAATTAAGGCTGTTTGTTGTCTTGAAATTAGAATAAGTTTTCTTATAATTACTATCTGTGATAATTCACATGTTGTTAATACATTTATTTCTCTATGTATAATGAGAGTAGCAAAATAACTAAGTACATGCCATTGTAAAGTCATGAAATTTCCTTTCATTGAAACATTTTCGATAATATTCGAAGGATGTATTTTTTAAATTTAGGACATATTACTCATGTTTTGAATACGGGTAATTAAATTTTAATTTAAAATCTAATTACAGGCTTTATATACTTCGATTATACTTGAAAATTTACATGAAATAAAAATATCCTTAAAACTATTTTGAAACCACACGTGATATCATTGGTTATCTATACCCAGAACTGCAGCTATGCAAGCAGAGACTTGTTGTAAAATATAATAAGAAGTATGTGTTTTTTTAATAATAAATATCATCCTTTAATGAATATCATTGATACGACTAAATAACAATAAAATAAAATTCAATATTTTGATCTTATTGATTAAAAAATATACACAAAAAGAAAGGGGTTTCAATATTCGACTTGAAATCACAAAATGTCAACTGAAAATAATTATTGCTGGTACACAAAATAAGTAATATAAAAGAGAAAAATATTTTTATTACAACTATTTATACTTTAAAAATATTTGAAAAGGTCCATGCATTTTATAAAAGAAGTATACCTTTAAATTTATGAAATATTTACCTTATAGCTAATAAAATAAAAACTGGTTGAAAATAATATGTTTTGAAAATCATAATATATGTTTTCTATATTACAAAAAAACTATTATATACAATTTCCTCCTTTAAAACTGGATATTTTCATAGTAGATACGTTTTTCTTAGTATTTCGTGATATCAAATATAGTTTTTTAAATGTTTTAATAGGTGTTTTAAAAATATAAGCATTTTCTTATACTGTACTTTAGTTATACTGTATTAATAACTTTCATAAACAACTAATATCATACCTTGTCATTTTAACGATTCAATAAATTATGGTAATCGTATAATAATTTTTTTAACAGATAGATTGAGCAAAAAATTAATTTTGAAGTTCATATAAAATCAACATATCTAAATGAACATAGTACCTAATGTATTGACTTAAAAGAACATATGTAACGATTTCGTACAGGGAAAATACACATTGCCATTGCTATTATATTTTTGTCTCAATATTTTCGCTAAATATTTATGTTAACAACCAAGATTTGTGTAATAATTTAAAAAGTACAGATTTCAAATGGTTTTGTTGTGTAAAAGAATTAAAGCATTTTTAGTAATGCTACTTTTAAAATTAAAAAAAAAATTTTTGTGAATTATTAGTATTTTACCATAGAATTTAAACTACTTTAAACAAATATATTGTGATGAGATATTTCATATTTAGTTAAATTGGTTAAATGGAAAATAAATTACTTTTAAAATTTTCTAGCATATAAAATTAATTTTTTGGTAAATGAGATTTTGTTTTATAAGTAAATATTACTAAGTATAAAAATTAATAATTTTTAATTTTTCAAAGAGTGCGTTAGAACTATATTCATATACATAGAACTTTTATAATCACATAACTTGTTTAAGCTTTTACAGGTAAAAGTTTTATTACCTAATATTTCTTAATTTCTTAATAGAAGTCCAGTAAATTTTAAATAACTTCATAGTAATTTCAATTATGTTGAAGATTCCTCTTTAAAAATTGATTTCTGTAAAATTAACAATTGAAGGAATTTTATGACAAAGAACTGATGCCATTTTAGACATTTTTATTCATTTTAAATCTATTGACTGAGAAAATTCTAGTTGTCAATGTGAAGTATCTTCGAATGGATTTTAGAGTGTTTCAAAGAATACTAATTAGCACTTTCTGACACTCAACATGGTTTCTAGTTTTATGAATGTAATTAACTGAATATAGCTAGTAGCTAATTTTTCGATACAAAATTAAATGTTACGACTCTGTATTGATTTCCTTTTAACGAAAATCCTAAATTAAGGACTTAAAATGAATAAAGTAATAATGATTAGTGTGTCTCAGTTTTATAGAAACATTGCTTTTCGATTTTTGGCATTAAATTTAAAATATGTATAAATAAATATGAATTACAGAAAGCTATCTAGTGTATATAATTTAAATAAATATGCTCGCAAATATGTAACAGATTATGTTCTCTGTCGGAGTGTTTTAAAAGTATTTATTTCCTTATAGAGGGAGTTATAATGAATATTTGTTAATGAATTTGATCAAAAAATTAACAATTTTATATCTAAAATGAATAATTAAAATACATTAAATTTCATATTTGTGACTTCATGTGGAAGATTACTTGCAACAATAGTGAAATAAATATAAAGAAAATAATTCTGTAGTAACAAATGAAAGATCTAAAAATAATACATCTTATTTCATCTGAAATCTGTGCTTTTAAAAGTTATGATCATACGATATCGAATTGGTAAGGCCTTTTCTTTAGGTGATAAAACTTGATAATTCCATTTCTTCAATAGTAGAATGGTGCGTTCAGAATAGGCCATAATAAACATGATGTTCAATATTAGATTTAATCTACGAATAATAAATTTGATTGGTATCTGTCTATTTAACTTTCATGACAGCGAATGAAACTGATCATACCACATGGAATTAAATGTGAATAATAAATTTTGATTTCACCTGAAACCAGTTTTGATTGGTATTTGTCTATTTAACTCTCGTAAAAGCGAATGAAACTGATCATACCACATGGAATTAAATGTGAATAATAAATTCAATTACACCTGAAACCAGTTTTGATTGGTATATGTCTATTTAACTCTCATGAAATCGAATGAAACTGATCATACCACATGGAATTTAATGTGAATAATAAATTTAAATTACACCTGAAACCAGTTTTGATTGGTATATGTCTATTTAACTCTCGTAAAAGCGAATGAAACTGATCATACCACATAGAGCTAAATGTGAATAATAAATTTTAATTACACCTGAAACGGCTTTAATTGGTATATGTCTATTTAACTCTTGTGAAAGCGAATAAAACTGATCATACCACATTTAATTAAATGTAAGAAATTTCATTTTCACCTGAAACCAGTTTTGATTGGTATCTGTCTATTTAACTTTCACGAAAGCGAATGAAACTGATCATACCACATGGAATTAAATGTGAGTAATAAATTTCATTTTCACCTGAAACCAGTTTTGATTGGTATCTGTCTATTTAACTTTCACGAAAGCGAATGAAACTGATCATACCACATGGAATTAAATGTGAATAATAAATTTTGATTTCACCTGAAACCAGTTTTGATTGGTATTTGTCTATTTAACTCTCGTAAAAGCGAATGAAATTGATCTTACCACATGGAACTAAATGTGAATAATAAATTTCAATTTCACCTGAAACCAGTTTAAATTGGTATATGTATATTTAGCTCTCGTGAAATTGAAAGAAACTGATCATACCACAAGGAATTAAATGTGAATAATAAATTTCAATTTCACCTGAAACCAGTTTTGATTGGTATTTGTCTATTTAACTCTCGTAAAAGCGAATGAAACTGATCATACCACATAGAGCTAAATGTGAATAATAAATTTTAATTACACCTGAAAATAGTTTTGATTGGTATCTGTTTATTTAACTTTCATGAAAGTGAATGAAACTGATCATACCACATGGAATTAAATGTGAATAATAAATCTGAATTACACCTGCAACCAGTTATCATTGGTATCTCTCTATTTAACTCTCTTTAAAGAGAATGAAACTGGTCATACCACATGGAATTAAATGTGAATAATAAATTTCAACTTCACCTGAGACCAGTTTCGTATGGTATTTGTCTATTTAACTCTCATGAAATCGAATTAAACAGATCATAAACCACAAAACTAAATGTAAAATATGTACATATCCTAAAGTTTTATTTTTAAGGGATATTGACATTAAATAGCGTTTTTATAAAAAGCTGTCTCAGAATTATTAAAATTTTGAAGACATGTATTTTAAAGTATATTTACATTAAATATAACATACTTACTTTTTTAAACATGAGCAAAAAAATCAAATCATTTAAAAATCCAATTTTTGGATTTTTTATAAATTGTATACCATTTATAAGAGTTTATATTTTTAGAATATTGTCATTTTATTTACAATGTTGTCATCTAATTTCATCTTACGATTACTTTAAAATATATTTTGAATATGTGTGTAGATTACAAAGCTTACGGCATGAATGGATCATATATAGAAAATGTTCTTATGTCTATGTATTAAATATTTATAAAAAAATAGACTTTTTAGAAGATGGAAATATTTTCTTCTAATTTAATAAATTTGTTACTTAAAATTGACTCACAAATTTGTTTCACATTTCATGGGTTGTAAAATAAATTATGAGAATCTGCTAAATTTTAAATGACTCAGAAAATTTTAAAACACAAACAGAAATACGGTTAAAAATTACTTGATTTGTTTCCGAAATCGAAACGTTAATAATTCAGTTTTTTTTGAAAGATAACGTGTACCAAGTTGCATGATTAATGTGTACAAAGTTGCATAACACTATATTTTA
>CM063505.1:96520928-96533428 GCA_032207245.1 Pardosa pseudoannulata | reverse complement strand
AAATCAAAAGAACATAAAAAAGTAATCTTATTCTTTCTTTGCTATAATCAAAAGTTTGCACCCATAATCAGTTTCTTTTTTAAGCTGACCCAAGATTTTCAACCTATTATCACGGAAAACTACATTTAAGTCCCTTTTATCTCTAGTTAAAGAGGTAAATCCATTTCCCCTCTCACCTTTTATATTGTGCAGTTAGAGAGTTCAAAGAAAAAGAAAAACTAGGATTATTATCGTCACCTTATTGTCATCAAGAATTATTTGACGTTTCTTCAGTGGTAAGAATAACAATCGAGCCCTTAATCAAAGAAAGATAAAAATAGTAAAAGATATTTTGTATGAATTAGATTCGCGATCACAGTTGGAGCTAATTTTTTTTAAATAGGGTCTTGTACTTTAAAAAAAATATAGATTGTAAAATTAGATAATATGAATGTAAAACCTAAACATGTATATTTTGTTATATTGTGGATACATTTTTCCTCTCAGTATTTTAGTCTCTTATTGGGTATTTATAATCTAAATATGATAGGAAACTTCTAATTTAATATGTAAATATGATAATGCTAAAATTATGAATATTTACTACTTAAACAAGAGGTAATTTTGAAAAAAAAAACTGTTTTGGTCTTTTCCCTTGATAGAATAAATATCTTAAAAATAATTTAATAAAAATTTCCAATAATTTTCCATTGATAATACAATAAATTTAAGTACAAAAAGATAATTTCTACAGGAAAATGATAGTGTTTTCAATTTTATAATTCAAGCTTTTCTCAGTTTAAGCTGTATTTTAATAACGATAGGAAATCAAAAGAACATAAAAAAGTTATCTGAATCTTTCTCAGTATTTAATCAGGTCTGCACCCATAATCAGTTTCTTTTTTAAGCTGACCCAAGATTTTCAACCTATTATCATGGAAAACTACATTTAAGTCCCTTTTATCTCTAGTTAAGGAGGTAAATCCATTTCCCCTCTCACCTTTTATCTTGTGCAGTTAGAGAGTTCAAAGAAAAAGAAAAACTGGGATTATTATCGTCACCCTATTCTCATCAAGAATTATTTGACGTTTCTTCAGTTGTAGGAATAACAATCGAGTCCTTAATCAAAGAAAGATAAAAATAGTAAAAGGTATTTTGAATAAATTCTATTCGCTATCACAGTTGGAGCTAAATTTTTTAAATAGGGTCTTGTAGTTTAAAAAAATATAGATTGTAAAATTAGATAACATGAATGTAAAACCTAAACATGTATATTTTGTTATATTGTGAATACATTTTTCCTCTCAGTATTTTAGTCTCTTTTTGGGTATTTATAATCTAAATAAGATAGGAAACTTCTAATTTAATATGTAAATATGATAATGCTAAAATTATGAATATTTAGTACTTAAATACGATAGTTTTCAGAAAAACTGTTTTGGTGTTTTACCTTGATAGAATAAATGTCTTAAAAATAATTTAATAAAAATTTCCAATAATTTTCCATTGATAATACAATAAATTTAAATACAAAAAGATAATTGTTACAGGAAAATGATAGTGTTTTCAATTTTATAATTCAAGCTTTTCTCAGTTTAAGCTGTATTTTAATAACGATAAGAAATCAAAAAACAAAAATATAATCTGAATCCTTCTCAGTCTTTAATCAGGTCTGCACCCATAATCAGTTTCTTTTTTAAGCTGACCAAAAATTTTCAACCTATTATCATGGAAAACTGCATTTAAGTCCCTTTTATCTCTAGTTAAGGAGGTAAATCCATTTTCACCTTTTATCTAGTTAGAGAGTTCAAAGAAAAAGAAAAACTGGGTTATTATCGTCACCTTATTCTCATCAAGAATGATTTGACATTTCTTCAGTGGTTAGAATAACAACCGAGCCCTTAATCAAAGAAAGATAAAAAATAGTAAAAGATATTTTGAATAATTTTTTTCTTTCTAAATTATCTATTTTATTTTTTTTTAAAACGTTTTTTGTATTAGTTTTACATAAAATTCTTTTTTAAAAAAAAACAACAAAATTGATTTTTTTTCAAAACTGTGTTGTTCCATTGGGTTTTTCATCATGATTGGCGCAGTTGTCCCAAGAGGAATTTGCGCCACTAAATATCCACCAACCAACTAACCATCTGTAAGTGCTAAAATCGACACACATTAATTATCACAATAGTAAAGGAAAAGACAATTCTGGATAAAAACATAAGAAGTCAAAGTAAGCCCTGATTTAAAAGATATTTAAAAAAATTATATATTGTAGGAAATAGTTTTGATTTACAATAACATATATTGATATTAACAGAACAAGCGTATTAGTTTAAAATTTCATCAGTCTCATAACAAATCAAATATGACTCATTAGGAGAAAATATAAGTAAACCTGATGTTTTCAAAAATTGCATAATGAAAGAAAGTATGTTATATTCATTTCACTTACGCATATAAAAAATTAAATGAAAACAAAAAAAAATTCCATCATTTTATAAAGTTTTAATAAACAAGTTTTCTAATAAAAACAATTCTTTAAAGAAACTGAAAAAATAAATATAACATTTCTTAAAATCTTGTCTGTTTTGTAAGTAACTGATTTTCTAGCTTTCTTGTACCACATATATATATATATATATATATATATATAAATATATATATATATATATATAAAATATATTTTTATTATATATATTTATATATGTATATATATATGTAAAATATATATGTATTGTTATATATATATATATATATATAAATATATATAATATATATATATTATATATATATATATATATAAATATATAATATTATATATATATAAATATATTATACATATAAAACAAACACACATATATATATACATTTATATACATATATGTATATACATATATATAAAACATATATAATATATATATATACATATATATAATATATATATTATTATAATATATATAAATATATATATATATACGTATATATACATATATATATATACATACATATATATTTAATATGTATATAATATATATAATATACATATATATATATATAACATATATCTATATATATATATATATATATCTATATATATATATATATTTATACATGAAATAATCAATTATCTGACATCTGTTGATTTGATCAGATATATTTCCGTTAGTTGCGTTTAATATCGCAATGCACACAATTATTCGTGTTTGAATAATTGCTTTTATTTACTATCTGTTATCAGCTATTTTAGTAATTCTAATTTTATTGTACAAAAATCATTCATATATGCTTAGCTGAATATCTCATTATGATGGAATACAATTTGAGATATTGATAAAGATGTTGCAAAATTATAGTTTAAATCCCATTTGCATGACATTAATACGGTATCTGTCTACATATTCCCCAAGTTTCATTACGCACTGTAATAATGATTCGTATTGAAAGGAAATTCCAATTCTCTGATGTACTCTCCTGAGACGATGTTACGTTTGTTAGGAGAATTCGAGGAAACATTAGTTTCGATTGTAATTCGAATCGGGATTATTTTAAGAAATTAGGGACGTATTGCGAAAAATGAGAATGCAAAAATGTTCAAAGGTGCTTTTCTTTATGTCGAAGTCATCAATAAAATATGTTAGAAATTGTCTCGTTGTGTGATTAAGACTTTTCCCTAATGAGCCGGGAATAACATACTTATCGCTTTGCTTTCTTCAACAATTCTTTAAGTGTTTTGCATGCTGTTGGTTTTCCAGACTCTCATAGCCATCCTCTCATTTTTAGAATTTTACGCTCTTTAAAATATCTTGCTTCCTTGGGAGTAAACGTCTTACTCAGTTGGGTTCCTTCGCATGTAGGTATATATGGCAACGAACTTGCAGATAAGGCTGCTAAATCTGCTACGAACTATCTAGCCTTTGAGTTACCCTACCGAGATGTCAAAAATTACGTGACTCGGTTTATAAAAAGTGGCAGCAATCCTGGAATGCTCAAAGTAACAATAAACTACATGCAGTTAAACCTCTCATTGCAATGTGGTCTTCACTCTCTACTCGAAGAAATGATGTAATCGTGACTTGTCTGCGCATCGGACATACTCGCCTCACACACAGTCACTTGCTCATGGGGGAAACCGTGCCCACCTGCCTTCGCTGTAAAGTTGCTATAACACTAAAGCATATTCTAATCGAATGTCCAATGTACAATAATCACAGGCTTTATCATTTTCATTCGAATAATATTCTTTTAAGTAACGTGCTTGATTCTACTCCTCATCGAAATATTTTTAGGTTTTTGAAGCATATTGGTTTTTATCCACTTATTTGATTTTACTCTACCGTTTTCTTTGGTGTGTGTTTTGGGTGCAACTTTTCCTTTTATCTTCCTCTGTTTTTATTTACTCACTGTTTTCTCATCTCTCATTCTTTTAAGCTTGTGTGGGTCTATACGCTTTTTCTTTTACTAAGGGTTTTATCATCTTTATAGATTTTACAATGTGTGAGTTTTTTATATTCCTTACCCTGTGTCTGGCACAATATGTCCCTTGTGGATTCAGTGCCATTAACCATCAACCAACCAATCAACCAACCAACCATTCTTCAATATTTGATTTTGCTCTACTGTTTCCTTTGGTGTGTGTTTTGGGTGCAACTTTTCCTTTTATCCTCCTCTGTTTTTATTTACTCACTGTTTTCTCATCTCTCTTTTAAGCTTGTGTGGTTCTATACGCCCTGTCTTTTACTAATGGTTTTATCATCTTTATAGATTTTACAATGTGTGAGTTTTTTATATTCCTTACCCTGTGTCTGGCACAATATGTCCCTTGTGGATTCAGTGCCATTAACCATCAACCAACCAATCAACCAACCAACCATTCTTCAATATTTGATTTTGCTCTACTGTTTCCTTTGGTGTGTGTTTTGGGTGCAACTTTTCCTTTTATCCTCCTCTGTTTTTATTTACTCACTGTTTTCTCATCTCTCTTTTAAGCTTGTGTGGTTCTATACGCTTTGTCTTTTACTAATGGTTTTATCATCTTTCTAGATTTTACAATGTGTGAGTTTTTTATATTCCTTACCCTGTATCTGGCACAATATGTCCCTTGTGGATTCAGTGCCATTAACCATCAACCAACCAACCAACCATCCAACCATTCTTCAATATTTGATTTTGCTCTACTGTTTCCTTTGATGTGTGTTTTGGGTGCAACTTTTCCTTTTATCCTCCTCTGTTTTTATTTACTCACTGTTTTCTCATCTCTCATTCTTTTAAGCTTGTGTGGTTCTATACGCTTTGTCTTTTACTAATGGTTTTATCATCTTTATAGATTTTACAAGGTGTGAGTTTTTTTTTTATATTCCTTACCCTATGTCTGGCACAATATGTCCCTTGTGGATTCAGTGTCACTAACCATCAACCAACCAACCAACCAACCAACCATTCTTCAATATTTGATTTTGCTCTACTGTTTCCTTTGGTGTGTGTTTTGGGTGCAACTTTTCCTTTTATCCTCCTCTGTTTTTATTTACTCACTGTTTTCTCATCTCTCTTTTAAGCTTGTGTGGTTCTATACGCTTTGTCTTTTACTAATTGTTTTATCATCTTTCTAGATTTTACAATGTGTGAGTTTTTTATATTCCTTACCCTGTATCTGGCACAATGTCCCTTGTGGATTCAGTGCCATTAACCATCAACCAACCATCCAACCATTCTTCAATATTTGATTTTGCTCTACTGTTTCCTTTGATGTGTGTTTTGGGTGCAACTTTTCCTTTTATCCTCCTCTGTTTTTATTTACTCACTGTTTTCTCTCATTCTTTTAAGCTTGTGTGGTTCTATACGCTTTGTCTTTTACTAATGGTTTTATCATCTTTCTAGATTTTACAATGTGTGAGTTTTTTATATTCCTTACCCTGTATCTGGCACAATGTCCCTTGTGGATTCAGTGCCATTAACCATCAACCAACCAACCAACCATCCAACCATTCTTCAATATTTGATTTTGCTCTACTGTTTCCTTTGATGTGTGTTTTGGGTGCAACTTTTCCTTTTATCCTCCTCTGTTTTTATTTACTCACTGTTTTCTCATCTCTCATTCTTTTAAGCTTGTGTGGTTCTATACGCTTTGTCTTTTACTAATGGTTTTATCATCTTTATAGATTTTACAAGGTGTGAGTTTTTTTTTTATATTCCTTACCCTATGTCTGGCACAATATGTCCCTTGTGGATTCAGTGTCACTAACCATCAAACAATCAACTAACCAACCATTCTTCAATATTTGTCCCAGTTATATTTTGAAAATGGAAGAGTCTCAATTTATTTGATTTTTACCATTTTGATCCGATATCAAGTCTTACTTCCATCAAATACAACTTGTGTGTGGCTATACGCTTTTTTTTAAGTTTTATCATTCACACTATTACAATGTAGTTATGATTCCTTACTGTATCTGACAATGCATCGCCGTGTTATATACATAAAAAAGTCATGTGATTACACTTTAGATAATTTTTTTTCTGTTTTTACATATCTTACTCATGAGAGCTGATTCATGTCGAAATTGTTTTGCAAGTTTAAAAATTTAATAAAACTTGTTTTCGTGATTGGTAAGGTAGAATTAACAATATGTTACATAAAGGATAAAATAAATACTTTGAATCACTTCGAAGCTGATTTGGAATGATTAGGAATTCTGGCAGTTCAATATCAATCAACTGAATTCTGTTAATCCTAACCAGAACCATATCTATTTTATCATTATCCCCTATATAATAATATCTTAAGTTATCTGTCCATTTCTCCTTGAATTTATGAAGCTGTTGGACCTGGAATGTATAGAGACATCCACATTGGATTCTTGAGGAGTTAACCCTAGTACGCATCCAAAAAATATCTCCAAATACTAAAGGTTTACTGTGTCAGTGGCCAAATTTATGATTTTCCTTCACACTTTGTAAAAATGGAATACGGGAAACCCAATGTTACTGTCCCTTTACTTCTGGTTATATATAGATATATAAAAAGATATTATAGATTTTAATTTTTTTACACATAAAGCTCGTTAAGTCTGGAATACTATCCCATAAGCAATAATGGATTCTAAAAGTTAAATAAAAATATTCTTTCGAAAATAAAAATATATTTTTTAGTCATCCAAAATATTTAAGTGGTGCAATCAGAATGCATCTGGTACCTAAAATTCGATACTTGAAAGAGATATTTACAAATATGAAAAGCTAGTCTCACGTCTTTGTGCCTCTGAATCATCCCTGAAATGTCAGTGAAAGATAATTTAAAACAATTGACCTAAATACCTCAAAAATCGAATAGTACTGGCAAAAATGTCTTTTATCCATTTTCGGATTCTAGGTCGAAATTGTACGTTTTGAAGTCATCATCGGTTTGATGGAATTGTATAGCCACTTGAGGAGTTAAGTTCAGCAAAATTCAAGGACAGTAAAGTTTATCTTCTCCTAAACTATCGATCCAATTCTAAAATAAATTGATTTAAATATACTGCATATCACAGCAAAAAATACTGTCGTCTTTGAAATTTCAAAATCCAACCCTTCCTCACTTTTAGTTTAATTCCATTATTTCAAACCATATTTTCCCCGGTAAAGAGCAGGCAATTAAATTTATCAATTGATCACATTAAAGACCTGTATCACCAAAGCATTTTAATGGTTAACCGTGATTACTTTCTGTTTAAACGGAGAATTGCGCCCCACCATTGGTTCGATCTCTGTGTTAATCGCGGTTAGCCGTTAAGCGACTTTGGTGAGACTGGCCCTATAAGTAGAGGAAAATTACATTGTTTTCTAGCATTATGATGTCATTCCTTTAACATCTCATTTAATCATTTCTTTTTTAAAAAATTATTTAAATATCGTCTGTATTATTTTCATACGTTTTATCACTGAACTTAGATATTAAGTAAATAAATTTCTTTTATATTTGGCTTAAATAATAGATCAGGTATATATGAGATAATTTTACATTTAATAATTGATTATTTTTTGTTGTAATGAAAATTTTATCACCGGTATTAACAACAAATTCTTTTCATAAAAGTCTAGGAGTCTATTTCACGGACTAATAATATCTAGCGTTTAAGTTATATATCTTTGAAAATTAAGAAGTTTATTCATTTGTGTGTTTGTTTTTTACACATAACCACACGGTTTGCAATCAATTTTATAAATTTTGGACACCATTTATATATACCGCCAAATAATCGCTGTCCATATTAAAGCCTCTGATGTCCATCCTATGACGTAATATGACAAGATAAATTAAAGTTGGCAACTAACATACATTCAGTAAAAATAAAGAAATTATTGAGCTTGAACCAGCCAAAAATCAAACCATTTTTTACCTGCCTCATAGGGTACTTTATAATTCTGGAAAATTAAAAATTTGACTGATCCCGTCATATGACGGGCTTATATGCTAGTTTGATATAAATAAAATATTAATTTCGACAAGACTACTGAGAACAAGGAACTTTACTTTAGGGCTTAAAACATTATGCTCATAACCTCTCAGTTGGAGTCAACTATGATTAGTTGAGCAGTTTTATAAATATATATTTAAGGGTATTTCTATTTAAGGAAGGTAATGCCTTATCCTGTGCAAGCATTAATATTATAATCATGAATAGAAAATATTTTAAACCATTTTAGTTATTACGTTTTAACTCACTTATGATGAGGAATGGTTTGGTTTGGTTTGGTCTGGAGTGCTACGGTCTACTTTTTGCAACACGAGGGCTAATGAGACCGGGACCTACAGCTTAAAGTCGATTCCGAACGGCTACGAACATCCATGCCACTGTGGGATTCGAACCCACGAACTCCGGTTCCGAAGGCCAACACCCTAACCATTCGTCCATCGTTCGTCTTGTGATGACGAAATACAATACTTATAGAAAACTGTCCTTTTAGGTGAAGAAAGAAGATGGGGAATCCTATAATGAGCAATATTATGGTAATCATAAATCATCAACTAAATTATAATTGCATGAAAACAAATTGAAGCCTTTCATTAAAATGAATATGACTTCATTAGGAAAGGATAATAGACAAAATATAACGAAATATATCAATTTTGTGTCTGTGAAAATCACTTTTACAAAATTGCCTGGAAATAGATGTATTAATTTTACTTTGAAAACATAGAATTTACAGATATTTGTTGAAATTATACAGAGTTTAAAATACCTTAGCATTTTCATTAAATCAATTACAAAAGAATTTTGAGAAATATTCCATATATAGTAAGAAATAAAAGAAATATAGATATATCGGTGTGCCAAATTTCTTTTCATTTGGTTAGGTTGGCTATATTTATACACTGTACCGAGGTACTTTCCCACGGTGATCTGTACGTGCATGCACAGCTGTGGGAGGATTTTCCTAGAGGAATTTAGGAATCCAATTGTTCGCGTCAAGTTTAGGGACCCCTGCAGAGAAGGTAGAGATCACGGAATGGCAGCGTAACGGTCAAGCTCGCACAGAGCTGTAACCGTGAGTTATAGGAGCAGGGGCTAAAAAGTAATGTCAGCTTGCACAAAAGGGGCTACTTTAATGAGCCCACCTGCACTCCCGAAGGGCATAGAGATGTGGGAAAATTTCCCGAAAACAAGTGATTGGCAAGGAACTAAAAAGGGGCATTGGAACCTAGGTGAGGAGTTGGGAAACGAAGTGAAGGAGAGGAGTTGAAATCGGGAGTCGAGAGAAGTGGGACAAGGATCCACCAGCACCGACTCGTTCCGTGCGCCCGAACACCCGGACCGACTCACCGTATGAGAAAAGTCTCTACCTGACCCTCTGCACCAACTGAAGACTGACGTAGGGAGAAAAGCCCTTGCCTGCCCCCCTGTGACTTTAATGGAGGTAATTTATAAAATAATATTTACAATCACTTAACTTATTCCTCTGTTAATAATAATAACTCCTTATAAAGAGAATTGTGATAATTATAGTGTAAATAGAAGACATAAATAATTGATGATTCTGATATATGATAACCAAGGCTCTATTTGTAAATGAATGCATAAAATAAATGTCTGAATCTCAATAGAAAGTATTATATTCATTCTGTGTTTCCCCCTTGTAACGAACACTGGTGTATAGGTTGTATGTACATTACAACAATTAACCCTAATGATACTAGGAACTGCTGCTTACAACCGGTTCCAGACACGTACGAATATGCAGTCCAATAGCATAATTCGAACCAGCAAAATATAGTACCAAAAAGCAAAGCCCTACCATTATTCTATTGTTCGAAAAAAAGAAACAAAATAATTTGTGAGAATTGTGATAAAAGGATATGTATGTTACGTACATATATTTTATAATATTTATACAAACACCACACACACACATATAATATATATATATATATATATATATATATATATATATATATATATATATATATATATATATATATATAATAGAAAAGGGAGCAATAAATAAACTATTAAATTTAATTCTATATTTTAAATTAATATTTTGTATTAATTCTGTAAATATATTTCAATCAAAGACAATTAACTAGCGAGACAAAAATGCCATTGAGATAGTACCACTTAGAAGTTTCTCAGTGTGTTCATCAAATTCATTAATTGGAATCTGTGAGAGTTTTTCTTTCTTTGCTTCTCAACTAGGATGACCTATATGTGGGAATTCATTATCCTAAATATTCTATCATACACCTAATTAGAATCCACAATGTCTTGTCGACATCTAGACAACATGACGGATGAACAAGTCGAAAATACCTAATTGCTGTTAGGGCATTTTTATAATGCATTTTTTTCGATCTTTAAGAACTAAATGAAAACTATATAGTTTAGTTACAAATGCATATGGTATCGATATTAATCTGGGACGCATTCCAATTTAAACAGTCTCACTTGCAATTAATTTCTGTACCTATAAATTGGTGAGATTTAATGATATATTTAATGACATTTATTTCAATCGTAGCAGTCTACACATTCGATGATTAGCTGCAGGAATTATTACCCGGAAAATTGGGATCGGCAGATATCGTTTAGATGAGGTTTTACGTAATTAAATAGCTTCATGCTTTCCAGATAATCATAAATGAACAAAACAACTTAGAAAACAATTTGTAACAAACACCATTAATGTGTATTTAGATTAACGTTTCTGCAATTATCTAATAGTATGGCAACACTTGCTTCAGTAATTACAGTTATAATGTCAGTATATATTGTATTCTCCTATCTGTAATGGATATGTGCTCAGTGGAATGTATCTTCTCAAAGAGTCTTGATAAATGCAAAAAGTACACTAATTTGCCTTATCATGTGTTTTTGAATAATTAATGGAATAACTATTAAAGAAATTTTGTGATATATAAAACTTATTTTCAGTCTATTTCATATTTTGAAATTATACCTAATTATTATTTTAAATAAATAATGTAGAAGTATTTAAATTTATGAATTATAATTCGAGTCAGAGGATTGAAGCCTTAATGCTTTCTTTTATTATATGTAAAATGAAATAATATTCAACGTTTTAAAATATTTTGGTTATTTTAATAACTAATTAGTTATAATTAATTTTATTAATCTTGATATCAGTACACAGTTTTATACAATTTTATAAATAAAAGATATTTTTGTTTTAATAATTCATTATAAAAAATACAGTTAGGGGATAATTTTAATTTAGATTGTAGGTCATATTCTAAAGAAATTTTGAGTCGAGATCTTACTATAAATGCATTTTTCCTCAATTTATACGTATTAGATGATGTTTTCCTGTTAATTCTTGTAGTATGCCATGTATTCCATGGTTTTATAAATATAGAAATTTTTAAATATCTAAGAAAATTTTTAAATAGTTTATTGAACAGTACATATTTCCCATGTAAGAAGCACTATTTAAGCGTACAAAAAATCCTTTCTACAAATATGTGACTCTTGAAAAGAAGATATGACTTTAAATCTCAGTTTTTAAGATACTGAACTTCTAATTGTATCCTTACAATGGTAAAAATATAAGTAGTGTTACATAAAACTTGAAAGACACTAAAATGTACTAAACAAAAAGTTTCAATTAAAATACAATACCTTTTCATTAAGGTTAAGACATTTATATAACGATTGAAAAGGAGCCTTTTTCAAGTCCATTTTGAATTCTATGACTTCATAAAGAAATAATTCCTTGTATTAAATTTCTAAAAGATCCTCATTACAAGCTTTCAAGGACAAACACATCACACACCACACATCATTTATTATATATATTATATCTTATATTTATATATATAATATTAGGATTATATATTATTATCTTATTTATAAATATATATATTATATTAAATTATATATATATTATTTTATCTATAATTTATATATAATGTGATATATTTAAATATATATTATGTATATATATATAATATTTATTATATATAAATTTAAATATTATAGATATATATATATATATATAATTTAATATATATAATATATATTATTATA
>CM063505.1:96490928-96515928 GCA_032207245.1 Pardosa pseudoannulata | reverse complement strand
TCTCTCACACACACACATATAGGTATGTGTGTGCCAGTGTGAATGTGTGTGTATAAGTGTGTTTGTGTGTGTATGTGTGTTTGTAATGATATGAGAATTTCTAATATTGTTTACCTTAAAAAGAAAGGCAATGAACTTTCAACATTAATTGGAAAATCAATATATTTTTCGAAGAATTCAACCATGTCATTAATCACTGGAGCATAAAAAGTTTGTCTGGAAATGAAAGTTTGACGAAATGTTATTTCTTGTGTTAACGATTGCAACGAATTGCAATGAAATAAAAATAACAATACTAATGAAAATCGAAGGTGGGGAAACTCAGAAAACGAAAATGTTAAAGTTAAAGTAAATGAGGGAAATAAAGGAAGAAAAAGGTTGTTGATGTAAGAAAAAAAGATTCAGGTTATTTTCGTCCAGATGTTTCAAGTCCGGATTTTGATGTTTTTATAAGTTTCGTGGTTTATCACAAGGAAATTTCAAATTTTTACTCCAGATAGTGGCTTTGGGAGCAAAAACTATATAAACAATATTAGAAATAAAAGATGCAATGCATTTAAAAAGATAATCAATCCTTCGGAAGCAAAAAGTTTAATTTATATAAAACAAATCAAATCTACCTAAATGTAAACTTTTAATTAAAGAGGATTTGGTTTGGTTTGGAGCGCTACGGTCTACTTTTTGCAACACGATGACTATTGAGACCGGGACCTACTGCTTAAAGCCGATTCCGAACGTCTACGAACATCCATGCCACAGTGAGATTCGAACCCACGAACTCCGCTTTCGAAGACCAGCACCTTAACCACTCGGCCATCGTTCGGCAAATAATTAAAGAGGAATTTTATTTCTAAATCATAACAATGAAGCGTACTTCCTTTTCAGTAATGTGACTTGATTAATATTTTAAGTGTAGTTGCACTTAAAATGGAAAGAATGTTTCTTGAGAAATGAAGACTGTGGTCATAGTTTGGCAAAGTTTTGCAAAAGATAAAATTGACTTTATTTCTGACGTGTTTAAAAGTTTAATTTTTTTATATTAAGTTTGCTTACAACGTATGTATGATTTTACTCCTTTTTACAGAATAATTACTTTAGCCTCTTATCTCTCATGTATCTTATTGATCCAAATGATAATAACAGTGGAAAAAAACTTTCAATACTTATATCCCTTAAAAATTTCAAAGGCTTTTAATTAAGAACACATACATTTCTTTTACTAATAAATATTTTTTTATTAATAAATATATGATAGAAAGTTTGAGTATGAATAATTATAAATATTCAAGAATTTTGAGGATTTTGAATTGTGAGAATTTTTGAATGAATAAGTTGGAAATATCTGCAAATTAAGCGTTCTTCTCAAATTATTTTTAATTTTTCTCTTCTTTTGCTTTATTTCTATTACCGAACATGCATTTAAAATATTCAGATATAACCAATAATTATTTTATTGATTGAATAATAAATTTAGAGAATATCTTTTTATATCTGCACTGTCTATGTTCCTAAGCAATTAAGGCTTTTCTGAATTGAATAAGAATTTTGAGGATCCTGTTAAAATATATAAAATGTTAACAAGGGGGTAAATAATTACATATTTTACATGACACTCCGAAAAAAATGTATCACGGACTGTTGTCGAGATGTCCGTAAGTTGAAAATCTGGTTTTACCAGGTGGTATTGCTACTTGTGCCTGAAACGACGCTTAACTTTTGTCACTCAGTGCCTATTCTATGAATTAGGGGATTAATATTTATGTAGGGATGTACAGATGTACTTTACCACGATGGTCAGCACGTGCATACACAGCTGTGGACTAAATTTCCAAGAAGAATTTAGGGGCAGCTGTTGACTTCGAGTATATTGGGTATACCTGCGGAGGAGTTATATTTCCTGGAGTGGCACAAGCGTAACGGTCAAGCCCAGGCAAGGATGTAGCCGTGAGATTAGGGGTCAAAGGCTAAGCAATAATGTCAAAGCAATAATGAGTCCACCTGCACTCCCGAAGGGTATACAAATGTAGGAAAATTTCGCCAACAAGTGAATGGGACAGAGAGAAAAAAGGGGCGTTGAACCGAGGTGTAAAAGTGTGGAAATAAAGTGGGAAAAGGACTGGATGTCGGGATTCAAGAGTAGCTGCACATCGAGATCCCGTGAGCAAACCAGAAAACCCGGGCCAGCAGTCGATTCCTGAACCCGAATGCTTATGATTAGCAAGCCAGCATACACGTCCAGCAAGATAACGGCCTTACGCAAGCACCGACGTCCATCCTGTTGACAGCCCCAGCTTGCTCTCCCGTAATTACTGGAAGCACAATTAATAATATTTACTATATATTAATTATTACCTGGATCTCATAATATTTAGATAATTAATACTATTTCATGAGTATTGATGTATAGCAAAACCAAATAATTGCAGGTCATGTTAAAAGCAAATCAAGTGATGTATTAACTTGTAAATATTGTACACAATAAATGTTATTGTTTAAATAATTGGTATTTATTAAAATTCCATAGCGTATGTTTTACTGTGTTTCCCTTTGAGAACGAAAACTCGTGTTCGTGTTGTAAGTATATTACAGCAAGGGTTATCGTAAAACTTTGGCTATAATTAGGAAATAATCAAGATATCTGCACATGAACTGATTATTGAGTACATAACGATGTGAATTGAAACTATTTATATGGATTTGACTGGTTTCAGGAAGCCGTATATTGAAATTACCCCGCAGTATGTGATGATTAAAGATCGAGGTGACTATAAACAATGATGGTCTTTGAAATGTTTAGAAACGGTGGGAGAAGTGCTAACTTTGAATAATAACTATGTAATTTTTTACATTTTAGTCTATGTAACAATTTTGTAAAATATAAAATGATACACGCTTTTACTGCATATTAGAATATAATATTTTTTTATTTATTTCATTTTATATTTGTTACATGGTTTTACATTGTTGATTATATTAGCTGTTAGAAAATAACTTTAGTTAGTCTGAATACCTCTTTATTTCTTTTTAAAATGTGTACTTATTTATTTTTATATCTAAATGTATCTAATCATTTCCGAATATAATAATAGTTTTGAATAAAACACTGTAAGGAATAAAAACACTGTAAGCTGCTTCTTTAATTATTTGATTCCATATCTGATAGACTGTTGTATTATAGTTTATTATTGTAGTAATTAAACTATTTGGTTTGCATAAAAATCTCTGCTTTCTTTTTAGATTTTGTGCTAGTGTGTTTAGATATTTTAATGTAGCTAATCTATTCTTGTATAAGTAAAACGATTAAATATTTCAAGATTTAAAGATGTGCATAGAAAAATTGTGAATTGTTTATGTTCTTGTAAATTTAAATTTGACATATTGATATTTATTTTTTGTAATATGTGATAATACTTTAGATTAAGTTTTGTTAATTTATATATTTACTTGATGCTGTGTTTGATAGACTGATGTATTATCGTTTATTATTGTAGTAATCAAAGTATAAATTTGATTAGCATAAAATTCTTTACTTTCTTTTTAGATTTTGTGCTTGTGTATTTAGATATTTTAATGTAGCTATTCTATTTCTATATAGTAAAACAACTAAAGATTTCACTGAGCTTAGAAAAATTGTGAATTGTTTATGTTCTTGTAAATTTAAATCTGATAGATTGATATTTATTGTTTGTAATATTTGATAATACTTTAGATTAAGTTTAGTTAATTTATTTATTTACTTGATTCCGTGTCTGATAGACTGATGTATTATAGTTTATTATTGTAGTAATCAAAGTATAAATTTGGTTAGCATAAAAATCTTTACTTTCTTTTTAGATTTTGTGCTTGTGTATTTAGATATTTTAATGTAGCTAATCTATTCCTAGATAGTAAAACGATTAAAGATTTCATTGTGCATAGAAAAATTGTGAATTGTTTATGTTCTTGTAAATTTATATCTGATAGATTGATATTTATTGTTTGTAATATTTGATAATACTTTAGATTAAGTTTAGTTGATTTATTTATTTACTTGATTTTGTGTCTGGTAGACTGATGTATTACAGTTTATTATTGTAGTAATCAAAGTATAGATTTGATTAGCATAAAACCCTTTACTTTCTTTTTAGATTTTGTGCTTGTGTATTTAGATATTTTAATGTAGCTAATCTATTCCTAGATAATAAAACGATTAAGGATTTCATTGTCCATAGAAAAATTGTGAATTGTTTGTGTTCTTGTAAATTTAAATCTGACAGATTGATATTTATTGTTTGTAATATTTGATAATACTTTAGATTAAGTTTAGTTAATTTATTTACTTGATTCCGTGTCTGATAGACTGATGTATTATAGTTAATTTTTATAGTAATCAAATTATAAATTTGGTTAGCATAAAATCTTTACTTTATGTCAGATTTTATGGTAGTGTATTTAGATATTTTAATGTAGCTAATCTATTACTATATAAGTAAAAGATTAAAGATTTCACTGTGCATAGAAAAATTGTGAATTGTTTATGTTATTGTAAATTTAAATCTGACAGATTGATATTTATTGTTTGTAATATTTGATAATACTTTAGATTAAGTAAAGTTTAATTATTTACTTGATCCTGTGTCTGATAGACTGATGTATTATAGTTTATTATTATAGTAATCAAATTATAAATTTGGTTATTATAAAATCTTTACTTTTTTTCAGATTTTATGGTAGTGTATTTAGATATTTTAATGTAGCTAATCTATTCCTAGATAGTAAAACGATTAAATATGTCATTGTGCTGAGAAAAATTGTGAATTGTTTATGTTCTTGTAAAATTAAATCTGATAGATTGATCTTTATTATTTGTAATATTTGATGATACTTTAGATTAAGTTTAGTTTATTTATTTACTTGATTCTAGATTGAGGCTGATGTATTATAGATTTATTATTTAGTAATCAAATAATTAATTTTATCATTAGTAAAGTTATTAATTATTTCTATTATTGTAATCAGTATGAACTTTTTTACTACTTTATTTCTGATAAATTGATTTTTGATTCTAGTATTATAATTCTGTAGCTTTAGTACACATTAGAAAATAAATTTTATTACTATGAAAACTTGTTATATACTTGTTGAAATATTGTTTTCTTGTTTATTTTAATATTTTAGTGCATCTAATCAACTGCGTACATAGTAAAATGACGACGTTTTCCATTGTCAATAAATACACTATAAATAATTTATTTATTTAATTCCACATCTGATAGACTGATGTTTTATTGTGTATTATAGTTGCAAATAAAGAATTAATGTGGCTAACATGGAAATTTATTTCTTTATGAAGTATTTCTTTCTTTATAAAAACGTCAGAGCATCTAATAACAGATAGTAAAATAAATAAGTTTTTCATTCTTAAGAAAAACACTATAATTTTTTTTATTTAAGAGGAAAGACAATCTTAAACTTTTATACATCTTCTTTACAAATGACAATGACTGTACATCGAGAACAATTATCAAGGAATAGAATATCCACTGTTTCGCACGATTTTACAACACAAAACTTTATACAAATAAACATACATACACACTCACACATATATTTACAGGTTAAAATAGATTAATCAGAAAAAAGAATAAAATGTCTTTAACACGTAGAAAAGTTTCGTTCACTCCATTTTAAAAATATATGTACACTATACAAATTTAAATGGATGAACAATTTTTACTGAAAAATGAAGAACCATGGAGATTTTAAAATAACATGAAGTCTGTAGCAACCTTACAAAACAATTTGTGAATATTGGTAGACACAAAATAATTTATTTCAAGTTGTTCAAGGTTATATTCCTTCATTTTTATTTTCGAAGTACCATAGCTCCATAGCAAGCATCATATTTTGTCCATCAATGAGACTTCTCAGCCAAGTCTACCTATGTATGAAGAAGGTGATTCTATTTAAAATAAGGGAAGCTCATTTTCCCCATTGATTTTGTTTTTATAATGTCCGTAGTAGTTCGAATCTTTAGGGGATATGGTAGTAAATAATATATTAATTTGTGCTTCACATTCTTTTTCATTACTAGTAAGATATTACAGAATAATGTATATAAATCACCAAGGAAAACATTTCTATATAATGCAACGATGATTCAAATGTCCTTCCATTTTCTTCTAGCTTTGTCTCCTAAAATGAAATGTCTTTAGTATTTTAAACACTAGGGAGATAGCATCAACGGTCCAAATTAGAACATTATCATTCCTAAGAAGTGTATGATGGGGGATGGTCAACTATAAATTTCTTTAATTCCATTTTTTATTCTTATTTTGAATTCAGAAAACTACAATGTACAAGGTTTTAAAATCAGTTTGTATTTTGTTTCTACGATTATCTTAACTGCCAATAATTTATGGGAAGTTTATGTATTCTAAACTTACAGTAAAAGTGAGCATTTAGGTAGCACCCATTTTTGATTGTTCATTTTTTTACATTTTTATAAACTAACTTACTCTAATGTAAGCAACTAAAGTTTGTACGTACTGCATTTTACTGTACCTAGTTACATAGTTTTATTTCAGCTATTTGGAAACTGGAACATTGCTTTTAAATATGTTTATCCCCTTTCCCATTTGAATTTTCAAGAAACATGGTGTTTCAAACATTTGCTTTAATCTTATTGCTATTTGTATTATAGAATTACGGTAGTATTGTCCTTAAAATAGATTACAAGTTTACCTTATATTTACAGAAAAAAATTATACTACAAAAAGGAAATTTCAGTAACAATTAAGCTTTCGTAATTAAAGTTTTCAACAGTACAAAAATTATTAGGTTTATTAAATAAAAGCCCATTTAATTCAAAATACAATTATTAATATAACTCAGTTTTTAAAAAGGAAAAATATTATATACAATTGATGTTAGGACATTATCACATTTTAAAAATGCATAATTGTTTTACATACAATTAGTAATATTTCTTAAACAGGTAAACAGCTTGTAATAGGCAGACATAATGTTTGTTGTTTTGTTTTATATAAGACGATTTAAATATAAAATGTTTATTACTTCTACAAGTTAAAAATGAAATATTGCTAAATGATGGTGATCCCATTTTTGGTCGAACTACTAATGGTAATCTTCCGCTTATGGTGATATTTGTAAATTTCCCCAAAATTATGTAGCAAGTGATATAGCTGTTTCTCCTTACTAAGGTACTGGATTTGAAAATAATCATAGTTTCGGAACTTTTTGTGTAGGCAGTGCCCTGTTCAAACAGTGTTGCAACATTAAATATTATTTTTACCTGAATTTGAAAATCAAAATGGGAAGCATACTTACAAAGTTACTTATTAAAACAGATCATTTTTTCTTTTTGAACACATATATTGAAAAAAACGCCCAAAACAGAATTTATACAGGTAAGTAAAATCAAATAATGAAAACAAAATGTAATCTACTTTTTACAGAAATCCGAATGATGTACTAGACTAAATTAAAAAGTGGTTAATAAATATCTATTAATAAATGTGTCCATGTAAATATAAATTATACTTATCTAAGAATTAGGATTTCATCAACCAAGTTTCATAAACTTTTAACACAAGGTTAAAAATAGCACAATTGTTTTGAAGAATCAAGTGTTCAATGTAGATATTTATCAGTCTGTATCAAGATTTTCTAGGTAAATATACTTCCATGTAATGGCTATATGCATGTGAATATTTTAAAGGTCTTGAATAAATCTTACACAGTATAATATTATTTATGCACTAGCTTAGTATGTTACTATCTCCACAATCCCTTCTATTATGCCTAGACATCCCATTCTATAACTTGTTAGGATATACGGATCCATTTAGACTCCTATTTACATTATGCAAATCTGGCTACAGAACTATGTATGTATGTTTATGGTGTTATATATATTTATAGACCGTTTATTCTTTTGGTTGTAAAATATTTAATTTTTATTTCAAGATTGAAAAGCAAAATACCTTGTAATATTAATTGTAACATTAATTGTAGTAATATTAATTGTAATATTAATTTTAGTAATATTAATTGTAACATCAATTGTAGTAATATCAATTGTAATATTAATGTAATAATATTAATTGTAATATTAATTGTAACATTAACCCTCCGGGTGGAACGCATCGAAGAAAGAAAGTCTCAAAAATACTCTAAAGGTTTACTGTGTCAGTGGCCAAAGCGTTCTATGATTTTTTACTTCACTCTTAGTCGACTAGAATGGAATACGGGAAACCCACCCTCTTTGTTGCCCCTTTACTTCCGGTTATAAATAGATATATAAATAGATATTATAGATTGTTACTTTTTAATAAACATAAAGCTCTCCAACTCTCGAAGATCATCCCATAAGAAATAATGGATTCTAAAAGTACAAATAAAAATATTGAGAGACTTATTTATATTTTTTAACATCCAAGATATTTAAGTGGTGTAATTAGAGATACATCTGTTACCGCAAACGAGACACTTATAGATAAGAGGCAAATAGAGATTTGCAAAGCCATGAAAAGCTACCAGAGTCTTTGTGCCTCAGGGGGTAGGGGTGCATCCCTCAATAAATGTTAGTCAAAGAGGAGTGCAGTTCCTAAAAAATCGACCTGACAATCCTACCGCAAAATTTCATGGGGGAAAGCACTGGTAGAAATGTACATTACATTCATTTTCGGAGTGTTTTTGGAGGTCCAAAATTGTATATGACACCGGCTTTGAAGACATCATCGGTTTAGCGGAATTGTACGTGCAAACCGCTTAGAAGGTTAATTGTAGTAAGATTAATTGTAATATTAATTTTAGTAATATTAATTGCAATAATAATTATAGTAATATTATGTTTGAATTATTTTTTCTATGTATTACAAAATATTTTATTTATTATTTTTCACTTAAATTAATTTTTTTATGTATTATAAAATATTTTATCTTGTAATACATAAAACAAGTGACAAAAATGTCGCCCTGCAAAATATCGCCAATGCGATTCGTAAGTAAAGCCAAGCTTGAAATAAAAATTAGCCTGAAAATAAAAATTCCTAGTATGATTGAGAATAACAAAGTAAGAAGAAAATGAATAATTGGAAGTTAATTACAACTAAATGTATTATTTTTCAGGTATTTTAAAATATTTTTTGTTACATTTTAAAATTATTTGTTATATTGTCATTCTTATGTTATTTAAAACTTCATTTTTATGTATAAAACACTAATGTCCCAAATAGTATTAAGCAAACGACATACTTATGTGCGGGAGACAATTTCACTTAAGAGATAGTGACTGTAAAATATAAGTAAAATTGATAGAACTTGGCTACGTTTGATTTAAAATAGTTTCATTAGATTAATCCTCATTGAAATTATAAGCTATTGTATTGTCACTGCATGTAGGATTACTGGATACTTATTTAGTTTATTTTATACATATCCTCTTAAAGTTTATTTTATTTAACATTTCTATCATTTTGTTTCTCTAGAGTAGTTAATTTAAAACTTTATAAGGAAAATATTTGCTACCCAGAACGAAGGCTAGGTACGAAGTAGCTAGTTTTTTTTTTAAACTTGAAGTAAATAGTATAAAATATTTTATAATGTTATAAAAACAAAATAGGTCTTAGTTCAAATGTGAAACTAACTCCTTTCTAACAAACTTATTTGGAGGCTTAACTAGGCTGTACGAGAACTAAAAATAGCAAATTTAAGTAATATTCAAGTATTATAATCAAAAAACCATATAAACACCCTCCCTTACCTTATATGACATAATTTCAATTACCGTATGTATATATTTTATCGACATATAGATTTTTCTCTTTTTATTTTTTCTTCTCATTTAAATCAAATTGCTTATGCAATATGTAGCTTTTAACACTTTTGCTAATATTTAGACATCTACTACTATATCATTTCTTGAAAGATCACCAAAATTAATGAAACGATTATAAGATTTTTTTTAAATAACGTTTATGATTGTGTGCAGTTATTTTAAAACGACGTACGTTTGCTTATCTCTTTACCCTGTTAAAATACGCGTATTTCAAGGCATAACAGATTTGGTGACAAAGTTACATACTACAATGTTAGTTAAGTTTTTAACTTCCTACATTTTTCGATTTTCCCTTACAAATTTGTAAAGAAAAATGAATGTGGTAAAATCATACCCACTTCAAAAAATGTTTATTTAATACTTTCATTGTAAAAATGCTAAAATAAGTTAAACGATAATATAACTAAGTTCATAAATTGGCACATAACCTAAGATAAATGTGAGATAAAATTAAGTTAGACTTAGTGAGACTTTAATTAAATTAAAAAGATTAATAATATTATTACTTACAGCAAAATTTATAATAAACACTTCAAAAGTATTTTAATACTTTATCTTTTATATAACCTAAGAATTCATATGTGTGGTGTTTATATTTGAGATTCTAATCATTATTGTCATAAATTTAAAATGTTACATTAGTACACTGCCATCAGTGATAAGCAGATGATTAATTAAGCATTTAATTATTCATATATTTGTAATTTTAGTCTCTACAGATCTAAAGCAAATCTTAATATTATGCACATAACCTAAGATAAATGTAAGATAAAATTAAGTTAGACTTAGACTTTAATTAAACTATGAAGATTAATAATATCATTACTTACAGCAAAATTTATAATAAATACTTCAAAAATATTTTTAAAACTTTATCTTCTATATAACCTCAGAATTCATATGTGCGGTCTTTATATTTGAGATTCTAATCATTATTGTCATAAATTTAAAAGGCTACATTAGTACACTGCCATCAGCTAGAAGCAGATGATTAATAAAGCATTTAATTATTCATATATTTGTATTTTTAGTCTCTACAGATCTAAAGCAAATCTTAATATTATGCATATAACCTAGGATAAATGTAAGATAAAATTAAGTTAGACTTAGTGAGACTTTAATTAAACTATGAAGATTAATAATATCTTTACTTACAGCAAAATTTATAATAAATATTTCAGAAATATTTTTAAAACTTTATCTTCTATATAACCTAAGAATTCATATGTGTTGGGTTTATATTTGAGGTTCTAATCATTATTGTCATAAATTTAAAATGTTACATTAGTACACTTCTATCAGTTAGAAGCAGATGATTAATAAAGCATTTAATTATTCATATATTTCTATTTTTATTCTCTACACATCTAAAGCATATCTTAATATCATGCACATAACCTAAGATAAATGTAAGATAAAATTAAGTTAAACTTAGTGAGACTTTAATTAAGCTATGAAGATTAATAATATCATTACTAATAGCAAAATTTATAAAAAATACTTCAAAAATATATTTAAAACTCTATCTTCTATATAACCTAATAATTGATATATGTAGTGTTTATATTCAAGGTTCTAATCATTATTGTCATAAATTTAAAATGTTACATTAGTACACTGCCATCAGTGATAAGCAGATGATTAATAAACATTTAATTATTCATATATTTGTATTTTTTCGTCTCTACACATCTAAAGCAAAACTTAATATTATGCACATAACCTAAGATAAATGTAAGATAAAACTAAATTAGACTTAGTGAGATTTTAATTAAACTATGAAGATTAATAATATCATTACTTACAGCAAAATGTATAATAAATACTTCAAAAATATTTTTAAAACTTTATCTTCTATATAACCTAAGAATTCATATGTGTGGTGTTTGAGATTCTAATTATTATTGTCATAAATTTAAAATGTTACATTAGTACACTGTCATCAGTGATAAGCAGATGATTAAAAAAGTATTTAATTATTCATAGATTTGTATTTTTTGTCTCTACAGTTCTAAAGAAAATCTGAATATTATGCACATAACCTAAGATAAATGTAAGATACAATTAAGTTAGATTTAGTGAGATTTTAATTAAACTATGAAGATTAATGATATCATTAGTTACAGCAAAATTTATAATAAATAATTCAAAAATATTTTTAAAACTTTATCTTCTATATAACCTAAGAATTCATATGTGTGGTGTTTATATTTGAGATTCTAATCATTATTGTCATAAATTTAAAGTGTTACATTAGTACACTGCCATCAGTGATAACTAGATGATTAATTAAGCATTTAATTATTCATATATTTGTAATTTTAGCCTCTACAGATCTAAAGCAAATCTTTATATTATGCATATAACCTAAGATAAACTTTAAAAAAAAAATTAATTTTTAGATATAAAAAGATTTAATTTATTTCAAAATTTTCAAAATGCAATTTTAAAAAATTATTCATAAACAAATCATTATCATTATTTGGCACTATTTATATTTATAAGCTTAAAGAATAAATTGACTATATTAAACATTTGTAATATATTATTTAAATTTTAATCTACAGTTATTAATTTATTTCTTATAATAAGACATTTTGAAAATAATATATTCTTTTAAATTTAAATATACATAAATTAACAAAACTTTCATGTTTTTGGCATATAAATAAACAGCTTATTTTGCTTAACATGTTTAATGCAGTTATATACAGCAAAAATTTGATTATATTTATTTAATTATATTTAATGTACAGAAAATTATTTAATTTATTATATTTATGAAACTAAACTTTAATTTCGTAGGAAATATATAACTTTCATTTTAAAAAGAAAATTGTATCTTCAAGCGGCAGGCGGTAATCGAAAATAACATAATTGTTTGAATTAATCTTATACAAAATGTATTGTGGTTTTGGAAAATTATTTCTGGGAAGAGGCATAAAATGAATAGGTGAAATATTAGCTTTTGAAAAGTTATTAATTCTTCCAAAAATAACTTCATTAAAATGTTCTATGCTTATCCCTTTTATACGTAATTTGTAAATTTTGTTGTTTGTGTTTAAACTCTTTAATAAATGAAACATAAATTTTTTGCTTATCAAGCAACAAACTGAATTAAAAACCTCATATAATTTTTTTTTATAAGAGACTTCATCTAAGATAAAAGCTTACTGAAAATTTAATTTAAACATTATTTATAACTTACGTTTGGAACTTTATATAAGATTATTAAAGAGAGAGTGAATGGTAAAATAGCTTAAAAATTCAGAATATTTGTACTTTTAAATCCGAGAAATACTTTTTTATTTCTCAGTATTACTTAAATTTTCCTAAATAAACATTCCTTAAGTTAGATTAAATATTAGGTTGATATTTTAGACTTCTACCGTAAGTTGAATTGAGGACAAGTGCGTCATTTGAGGTGCAGAGTTCACATTCAACTAGTCAAAGAGCTATGAGCAGTGGGTTGATTTTTTCCTTTAATTGCTTATATTACGCTATTTTCTATTGAACCATATAATTAATTGCTGAGACTCTAAAACTTAATATCACTCTGATAGAAATATTATTCCAAGATATATTTACGTACTTTACCCAAATGGGGTTAGTGTGCAATACACCTTTCTAATATTTTTAAAGTGAATTGTTTATTTGACGGGGCAACTGCAGATCATTTCTAAGCATCTATTTTAATTTTCTTAAATAAACATTTCTAAAGTTAGAGGAGATTAAATATTAGGTTGATAGTTTTGACTTCTACCGTAAGAGTGGGGGAAAATGTATAATATGAGATGCACAGTTCAGATTCAGCCAGTCATAAGAAATCAGTTATGAACAGTGGGTTGATTTTTTGATGCTATTGCTTATATTAAATTTTTTTCTGTTGATAAACATAATTATTTGCTGAGATCCTAAAACTTATTATCTGAGAAAAATTATTCCAAGATCGACTTTCGTACTTTACCCAAAAGGTGTAAGTGTACAATACACATTTCTAATACTTTTGCAGTGAATCGTTTATTCGACGGACCAACTGCAGATCATTTCTAAGCATCTATTTTAATTTTTCTAAATAAACATTTCTTAAGTTAGAGGAGATTAAATATTAGGTTGTTGTTCTACCGTAAGTTGAATTGGGGGCAAATGCATCATATGAGATGCACAGTTCAGATTCAGTCAGTCGTAAGAAATAAGCTATGAACAGTGGGTTGATTTTTTGATGCTATTGCTTATATTAAACTATTTTTCCGTTGAACAATATAATTAATTGTTGAGATCCTAAATTTTATTATCACTCCAATAGAAAAAATATTCCAAGATCGACTTTTGTACTTTACCCAAACGGTGTAAGTTATACAATACACATTTCTAATAACTTTGCAGTGAATGGTTTATTCGACTGGGCAACTGCAGATCATTTCTAAGCATCTATTTTAATTTTTCTAAATAAACATTTCTTAAGTTAGAGGAGATTAATTATTAGGTTGATAGTTTTGACTTCTACCGTAAGTTGAATTGGGGGCAAAACCATCATATGAGATGTACAGTTCAGATTCAGCCAGTCTTAAGAAATCAGCTATGAAAGATGGGTTGATTTTTTTAAATTTAATTGCTTATATTAAACTATTTTCTGTTGAACAACATAATTATTTGCTGAGATCTTAAAATTATTAACACTTTAATAGAAAAATTATTCCAAGATAGACTTTCGTACTTTACCCAAACTGTGCAAGTTATACAATACACATTTCTAATACTTTTGCAGTGAATCGTTTATTCGACAAGGAAACTGCAGATCATTTTTAAACATCTATTTTGCTTCTAAAAAATTCAAACCCGGTAACAAAACTAGAATGCTGTGGTTTATTAGTGTGTGTAGCTCACCAGTTTCTACCAAATTCTACAGGTAGCAATGGAGTCATCAAAGCAATAGAAAAAATATAGTTGGTTAATTCATTTGTCTCACTTCTATCTTGTTAAAACATGTAGTAGTTGCCTTTCAAAGAGATTCTTAAGTAATATGAATTTACACCTGTGAAGCTTTCATTAGTGTGTGAATATTATATCTTTACTAACTCCAGGATGTTGATAGCTTAAATGTAGACCAAAATAGAATTTTGAGCTTTCTCAGCTTCCGAATTGACAAACTCGACCAATAAATGTTAGCCTTCCTTTTAATTCGGATGCTTTGTGCATGAGTGTGCGCTTAGTAGAAAGTCCGAACAGAGTCGAGTGCCTCCCGGCTGTCCACCTCTATGGAACGAGAGCCGAGAGGCGTCGTATGTCATTCGAACGTCCGCTGGTAGTCCCGGGTACGGTACACTGTTCTTGGTTGAGTCATGCCGCGGAATTTCACATCCTCTTCTGCGACTTGACGTATCGTAGAATGACTGAAAAAGAAATAATAGTAAGATCAGATTAGTAAAGATCAGAAAAGTAAGATCATCAAAATTTATCAATATAGAAATAAAGTTAACTGAATTTAACATTTCCCGGTTTAAACCCGAGTATTACTCCAGTTGTCGTTTCCATCGTGTCTCTTAGAGTCAAATTTTTAAACTATAAAATTCCTTATTATACGTTCGGGGTCTGTTTAGCTAATATCAAGGAAATTTTAGTTTTCAACAAATCTTAGAAAAATGTGTAAGATTTACAGTAGCAAATTAAAAGAAGAATCTGGAAAAAAAAGACTGAGGAAAGATATTCTACCATACTGGAAACCTTGTGGTGCTGCTTATTCGGGCTCTAAAATATATAATACCAAAGCAAAAATAATTAAATAATGTTATTTACAGTGAAAGCTAGATTTTAAATCTTTGTGAAACATGAGCTAGATATGTTATGCTTGTAATAAATAAATGTAAATTGGTATAATTAATAATTAATGTATATTAATTGGTTTGATTTATAATTAATGTACATTAATTTGTGGAACTTATTTTCAAACTTTAAAAATTGCTTTATTTAATAATAAGCCTAATTTAATATTTATTCCTAGTAACTTTAACAATTTTTCTCCGTATGAATGAATGTTGTTTAAAATTTTAAATAAAATATGTTTGATAATATCTGTTTATCCTTCTCTCTCTCTCTCTCTCTCTATATATATATATATATATATATATATATATATATATATATATATATATATATATATAGATATATATACATGTACATGTATACGCATATATATATATGTGTATGTATATATATATATATATATATATAATATATATATGTGTATGTATATATATATATATATATATATATATGTGTGTGTGTAATATATCAAAATTATTTAACTTTAATATTTCTTCAAAAGCCTCCTCTCTCCAAATTTAACTCATTTAAATATCTTTACCAGCCTCTAAATGGTTTAATCAACGGAGTATTTTCCACTTAACATTCCTTTCTGTCATAAAACTGTAAACTTTCTGTCTATAGAGCAGTTTTCAAACTGGTGGCAAAACATGATTTCGCTTTTTGATGATATTGCAGTTAATTCGCTTATTAAGCTGTTTTTGTTGTGGAAAAATTCTTGTTGTCAGCGTTCTTGGGTGTACTTGTGTCAGAGCAGAGTGAACTCTGTGGCTTTTGATTGTATATTGTCCAGAAGGATAGATGTGCGGTGTTGCCGCTCTGAAATAAAGTTTAAATTAGATTTATGAGTTCTCTTAAATATGAAGCCCGTTTGCATTCTTATTACTTCTAGCTGTTGAGTTTTCTCCTTGTGAAGGAGTGTTATAAAAAATGGATTACATATATATATATATATATATATATATATATATATATATATATATATATATATATATATATATATATATATATATATTATATATATATATATATATATATATATATAATATATATATATATAAATATATATATATATATATATATATATATATATATATATATATATATATATATATATATATATATATATATATATATATATATATATATATATATACATATACATATACATATATATATATATATATATATATATATATATATATATATATATATATATATATATATATATATATATATATATACATATACATACATATACACAGAGACAAGAAGAAAATAAAGAAAAGTTATGTAGCTAAAATAATTTGGATTTGAATGTGTCCAAATTCTCTAGAAAGAAATCTGATTTTAAAACTATTTATTACGGTTTTAAAATGCATCTTTTTAAATACTTAATAAATGTTTTATTTTCATAGCATAAAATAATAAAATTTTATTATGAAATCAAATATGCCTGCAAATACAGACAAAAGTAATACATATTTCATATAAATGTTTTCAATTGTGAAAATTAGCATATTTTGTATAAATCACTGCACAAAAATTCTCTTTGTATATTGAATTTATTTCTAATTGTTTAGAAATACTACTTCTAAAATTCTGGTGAAAATTTTATGGTTTAAAATAAATCATGTGAAACAGGTGGATTAATAAACTGAATTTTTTCTTTGAAATCTAAACTTATTATTATCATTTATTGGAAATTCTACTCACCAATTCTTTTTATTAGATAACGGTGTTATAAGAAAATGCAATAAAACTAACTATTAAAGCTGTTGGAGATTTTTAGGATATTCCGAAGACCAACAGTGTTGGTATTAAAAAGGATTAAATGTTGCTCATATAACAATAAATCAGTACAATTCAGATAATCGTCGTTCCTTGAAGCATATTTAGTTAAGTATGATTGAATGAATTTTGTAAGTTTTTAATACCATTTTATATATTTTATGTTAAATTAATTACTTATAAACTATAACTAACAATATATTACTTACACTATAAAATGAGGAGTAAATGTAAGTAGGTCAGAAAATGTGTTATTAGAAGTTTTACAAATGATGTGTAGAATAATAAAAATAATTAAGACTCTCTTGAAAAATAAAATTGTAAACATATCAAGTAAAATTCAATTTTAGATATAATTGAGATTAATATAATTTTTTAATTTTATATGATTTTAATTAATAGTTGATAGACAAATATTTATTTATTACTATTTTAATTTAGATAATATATTATTGACAACAATATGTAAAAATTTTAAGAAATAAAAATACTATTTGTTGTTGTGAATAATTCACAAATAATAGCAACACAATATATTTAAATTGCATTATTAATTTCGTATTTTTATTACAAAAATGTATGAAATTTATGTATTAAATACAATTTTTTGCTGTTCGAAGATTGTAAAAATTATGTTACGTTGGTCTAGAGTTTGAGAAAGAAGAAATTAAAACTCAATAAGAGACACATGGAAAACAGGTCTTGATTAAATGATTTTATACAATTAAATAAATGCCTAAGGAATACAACTGGAATGAACTTATCATTTGTAGATATCGAAGAATAACTCACTTGTCATGAATGTCGTAAATCACTTGTCATGAGATACAACTACTTTTACAGGGAACACGTGTACATAAAATATATTATTGGTGGTTCTCCTTTCTTGTCATTACTAGGAAAAATATCCAAACCTAATTTCTGATCTTGTCTTTTTGTGACGCTCATTCTGAATTCTTGTACAATCTAGTTATTGTTAGAGGATATTACTAATTTATAAATATTTATTATCCAGTCCGATAAATTATGACATTTTAATGTCATTGCATGGTGGGTAAGTAATATAAAAACGTTTATGCTAACAATATATATATTTGGTCTTTTGTCTCTCATACATACTCTACTAGGCCTGCATTTAGGCAAGAACTACATTATTTATTTTACTTATATAAATCTATGATAAGAATTTCGAAAAGATCGGTAATTTCTCTGGCTGAAAGCAGATTTCTATATTTGTATACTATTATAACGGGATATTTATTTTATATAAATCAGAGTTTTGAGTGAAATACAGTTCTTAACTTAGTCAGACAGAAATTACCATTTTGAATATTTGATTGAGAGCGACATTTTTATTTATGTACTTAATTTCCTCAAATTTTATGACTTTGTCTAATTTTACATGACTTATACAATATAATTTATATTTATTGTATTTTCAAATTTACGTTTGGTAGTAAAGAGGTAGAGAACGTATCATCTCACATGCATTGAAATCTGCTCAATTCTGTTTTTCTCTACATAATCTTAACTCTTGGAATAAATGCAGAGGTTTGGGAGTAAAATAGATATTTGCTGAACTGGAATAGTATGTAAAAGTAGTTTAGGAATGTATTATCTTTTTAGAGCCGCAATTCACGAAGCTATAAATTAGAAACTACTCCAATTGCTGATATTATTGGTCTAAATTTGCTTCTTTCTAAGCAAACAAAGGTTATCAGGTTCAAATCCTGGTGAAGGCACTAAAAATGTAAAAAATATTATTACGTTGGCCTAGTGTTTGAGAAAGAAGAAATTAAACCTCATTAAATACACATGGAAAATAGGTCTTGATTAAATGATTTTATATAATTAAATGAATGACTAAGGAATAAAACTGGAAACAACTTTTCATTTGTAGATATTGAAGACTACTCTCTAGTCTGCGTCGGCCCTAAAAAATAATATGGCGAAGATTTTTCTCAAAAGGTTTTTTACGCAAGACTTGGACGCCATCCGTTCACCTTCTACTCTTTTGGTAACAACGTTATCCGCTCAAAAAATCCGACTGCCTCCCGGAGAAAAAACAGGGGTCCATTCCAGAACGGCGGGGGTCAAAATCCGCCAAACCAATGGACCCTTCTATTGGTTGGGAGAAGTCCGAAGTTTCTTTCTCGTTCAAACCGGTCCTGTTCTGATATGGCTTTCATGATGACTCACGGGAAGAGGTAAAAAGAGCTGAACCGAATGTAACTTATTGTTACAAAGGTCATTTTGTTTCTTTTAGTATATTATTTATACATAGAATACTCTATAGAGATAATGTACTTTCAGACGAGAAGATATCCTTACACGTCAGTACTAAGGCTTAGAAATTTGTTTCGTGAGACAAAGTACAGATGCATGACATAGTAGTTAAAAAATATTACAATCTATAAATATTACAAAAATATTACTATCCCCCAAACCAACGGACACTTCTATTGGTTGGGAGAAGTCCGAATTTTCTTTCTAGTTCAAACCGGTCCTGTTCTGGTATGTCTTTGACGATGACTCACGGGAAGAGGTAAAAAGATCTGAACCGAATGTAACTTATTGTTACAAAGGTCATTTTGTTTCTTTTAGTATATTATTTATACATAGAATACTCTATAGAGATAATGTACTTTCAGACGAGAAGATATCCTTACACGTCAGTACTAAGGCTTAGAAATTTGTTTCGTGAGACAAAGTACAGATGCATGACATAGTAGTTAAAAAATATTACAATCTATAAATATTACAAAAATATTACTATCCCCCAAACCAACGGACACTTCTATTGGTTAGGAGAAGTCCGAATTTTCTTTCTAGTTCAAACCGGTCCTGTTCTGGTATGTCTTTCACGATGACTCACGGGAAGAGCTAAAAAGAGCTGAACCGAACTTATTGTTACAAATTTCATTTTGTTTCTTTTAGAATATTATTTATACATAGAATACTCTATAGAGATAATGCACTTTCAGACGAGAAGATAACTTTACACGTCAGTACTAAGGCTTAGAAATTTGTTTCGTGAGACAAAGTACAGATGCATGACATAGTAGTTAAAAAATATTACAATCTATAAATATTACAAAAAATATTACAATCCCCCAAACTAACGGACACTTCTATTGGTTGGGAGAAGTCCGAAGTTTCTTTCTAGTTCAAACCGGTCCTGTTCTGGTATGTCTTTGACAATGACTCACGGGAAGAGGTAAAAAGATCTGAACCGAATGTAACTTATTGTTACAAAGGTCATTTTGTTTCTTTTAGTATATTATTTATACATAGAATACTCTATAGAGATAATGTACTTTCAGAAGAGAAGATATCCTTACACGTCAGTACTATGGCTTAGAAATTTGTTTCGTGAGACAAAGTACAGCCGCATGACACAGTAGTTAAAAAAATATTACAATCTATAAATTTTACAAAAAATATTACAATCCCTTAAAGCAACGGACCCGTCTATTGCTTGGGAGAAGTCCAAAGTTTCTTTCTAGTTCAAACCGGTCCTGTTCTGGTATGTCTTTCACGATGACTCACGGGAAGAGGTGAAAAGATCTGAACCGAACTTATTGTTACAAAGGTCATTTGTTTCTTTTAGTATATTATTTATACATAGAATACTCTATAGAGATAATGTACTTTCAGACGAGAAGATATCCTTACATGTCAGTACTAAGGCTTAGAAATTTGTTTCGTGTGACAAAGTACAGGCGCATGACACAGTAGTTAAACAAATATTACAATCTATAAATATTACAAAAATATTACAATCCCCCAAAACCAACGGACCTTTCTATTGGTTGGGAGAAGTCCGAAGTTTCTTTCTAGTTCAAACCGGTCCTGTTCTGGTATGTCTTTGACAATGACTCACGGGAAGAGGTAAAAAGATCTGAACCGAATATAACTTATTGTTACAAAGGTCATTTTGTTTCTTTTAGTATATTATTTTTACATAGAATACTCTATAGAGATAATGTACTTTCAGACGAGAAGATATCCTTACACGTCAGTACTAAGGCTTAGAAATTTGTTTCGTGAGACAAAGTACAGACGCATGACTCAGTAGTTAAGACAATATTACAATCTATACTTTATAATACTTTAAAAGACCATGAAACGGATGCTTTCACGATTAACTACACCACATACACTAAATATGTAATTTGTCTCTTTTAGTATATTATTTATACATAGAATACTCTATAGAGATAATGTACTTTCAGACGAGAAGATATCTTTACACGTCAGTACTAAGGCTTAGAAATTTGTTTCGTGAAAGTACAGACGCATGACACAGTAGTTAAAAATATTACAATCTATACTTTATAATAGTTTAAAAGAAAATGAAACGGACGCTTTCACGATTAACTACACTACATACACTAAATATGTAATTTGTCTCTTTTAGTATATTATTTATACATAGAATACTCTTTAGAGATAATGTACTTTCAGACGAGAAGATATCGTTACACGTCAGTACTAAGGCTTAGAAATTTGTTTCGTGAAAGTACAGACGCATGACACAGTAGTTAAAAATATTACAATCTATACTTTATAATAGTTTAAAAGACAATGAAACGGACGCTTTCACGATTAACTACACTACATACACTAAATATATATACTTTATAATAGTTTAAAAGACAATGAAACGGACGCTTTCCCGATTAACTACACTACATACACTAAATATTACTTTCAGAAATGCATTTTTAAAAAATAAATAAAGCTCAGATACATTTGAAGAACAGAAATATACAATTTATACAATTATTTCTTTACTTGAATTTATAAGAAAATGTTAGCTAAAGCTAAAAAATAGAAATCGTAGTAAAACTTACCACATTAAATATATTGTGATGATAACAAATATGATGAAGGCTGTTCCTACTGTAATCATGGCATACATCCAAAAACTTGTTTCATTGTCATCTAAAAAGAACAATGGAAGTAATGATTAATATGTCATCTGAAATACACACTGTAGCAATTTGTTTATTTAATATGAAAAATTAATTCATTGAAACATGATTCAACTAGATTAACACTAAGAAACAAATGTTTGAAATCATTTTTAGTAGAAATGAATGAAAAATCTACAGCATTTGTACAAACTTACACTGAAAAATGCACAAGAAACTTTTATGAAGAAAAAACTATATAGAAATGAAAATCAGTACTTAGGACGCATATATAGTTAAAAATGTTTCTAATTTTTTTTAAAAGTAAAGGAGACAAACAACTATTTTTTTATTTAAAACTCTTCATACTTAGGATGTAGTAATTAATATATCATCTGAAATATAAACAGAAGCAATTTTCTTATTTTAAGTATGTATAATTAATTCAGTGAATGATATGATTCTATTAGATAAACTCTGAGAAACTAATCTTTGAAATGCATTTATATGATAAACGTACCAAAAAGCTACAAAGTTTAAGCAAACTCATAATGAAAAATGCACAAGAAACTTTTATGAAGAAAAAACTACATAGAAATGAAAAGCAGTACTTAGGACATATATATAGTTAAAAATGTTTCTAATTTTTTTAAAAGTAAAGGAGACAAACAACTATTTTTTTTAGTTTAAAACTCTTCATACTTAAAAACTTAGGATGTAGTAATTAATATATCATCTGAAATATAAACAGAAGCAATTTTCTTATTTTAAGTATGTATAATTAGTTCAGTGAACGATATGATTCAATTAGATAAACTCTGAGAAACTAATCTTTGAAATGCATTTATATGAGAAATGTACCAAAAAGCTACAAAGTTTAAGCAAACTCATAATGAAAAATGCACAAGAAACTTTTATGAAGAAAAAACTACATAGAAATGAAAATCAGTACTTAGGACGCATATATAGTTAAAAATGTTTCTAATTTTTTTAAAAGTAAAGGAGACAAACAACTATTTTTTTAATTTAAAACTCTTCATACTTAAAAACTTAGGATGTAGTAATTAATATATCATCTGAAATATAAACAGAAGCAATTTTCTTATTTTAAGTATGTATAATTAATTCAGTGAACGATATGATTCTATTAGATAAACTCTGAGAAACTAATCTTTGAAATGCATTTATATGGGAAACGTACCAAAAAGCTACAAAGTTTAAGCAAACTCATAATGAAAAATGCACAAGAAACTTTTATGAAGAAAAAACTACATAGAAATGAAAAGCAGTACTTAGGACTTATATATAGTTAAAAATGTTTCTAATTTTTTTTAAAAGTAAAGGAGACAAACAACTATTTTTTTAATTTAAAACTCTTCATACTTAAAAACTTAGGATGTAGTAATTAATATATCATCTGAAATATAAACAGAAGCAATTTTCTTATTTTAAGTATGTATAATTAATTCAGTGAACGATATGATTCTATTAGATAAACTCTGAGAAACTAATCTTTGAAATGCATTTATATGGGAAACGTACCAAAAAGCTACAAAGTTTAAGCAAACTCATAATGAAAAATGCACAAGAACCTATTTTAAAAAATTAAACAGAAATAAAAAGCAGCACGTAGAGAACATATATAGTTAAAAATATTTCTTATTTTTAAATAAATGAGGAGAACAATTGCATTTTTCATTTCTTTAAAACTAGTAATACTTCGAAAACTTAGTAAACTAATAAGGCATATGCAATGGTTTTAACTCATTTTATGATAACTAGGGAAAGAGGAAAGTTAATTCTGCAAATTAGAAACCCATTGCCAAGAAATAAGGAAAAGAAAAAATTTACATTGAAATTAAATTCAAAAGAAAAATGCCCCGCTATCTCTCTCCTCCATATTTCAGATTGCAAAATCTTAAAACACTGGCGAAAAGGACAATAAAGATGAAAAACCATACATTAATGAAATGAGAAGAATGACTAAGCACTTCGAAGATAAAGCTGATCAGTGTTTTATTTCAGCTAGAAGACTTAACATTCACCAAGTTTTATTGATTTTATTTTTTAAGAAGCATTTCCCTGTGCTTTTTTTCCGTTTTTATTATTCTGGTAACTATCATTTATATCTCATTTTTAATATAGTTTTCCGTCTTTTTATACTACAGTAAGAAAATAATACTGAACTCCAGATTATTTATCACAGATAACTGGTTGTTCTGCATCACAAACAACATTTCTTATTCATCTGATCTTCTTTTATAATGTGCTTATGTGCTTAATACTGAGTTGAACGAGTGAATATTGGTGTCATATTAAAGAAGATTACTATAGATTACTATTCATAAATTATAAAAGAACATTTTTTTTTCTAAAGTGAGTCTTATTCTATATATTAGTCCATTGATACTATTTACTTATAAAGAATGATTTTCAAATGAATTCGTATTAAATGTCCAGAAAGGAAATTTTCTCAATAGTTATTTAAGATCTGTTTGGAGATTTCTTCTTTTTGCCTAAAAATATGAAATAATCATTTTTTTCTTGAAATAGTTTTAACCTCACATGAATTATTACATGAAGGGGAAAATATCATTTTAGTATTCAGTATCATTCAAATGATATTTTA
>CM063505.1:96478428-96485928 GCA_032207245.1 Pardosa pseudoannulata | reverse complement strand
ACTGATATTTAAAAAGTGCAATAATTCTTCATCGTTACTTACACGTCATTTATTTTAGGGAAAATATTTTTTTGTGAGTATTTTATAGACATAAACATTAGCGATGAATAATGGTGTCTACAAGATTTGTAGTTTTATTTTAGTTAATCAATTTCCCCACTTCACAATTTGTAATACTGAAATTTACCCATAAGCGATTAACACTAGATAAAATGTTCAGATATGAGCTCCCATTCTGACTAATATAAACAAATAATGTCAAGATACAATTTTAGTATAAAATAATAAATTATTTTAGCCCTTTTGCTCATTTATTGTAGGCAAATGTAGAAAAATGTTTTGAGATTTATTACTCCTAAAATGGAATATACGTTAATTATAGTTCATTAAAAATTATCTTGATAAAAATTATGAATTTTTACGTATATTTCATAGATATGAACTTTAGCTATGAATAATGATGCATAATAGATATGTGAATTATAATGTCAGATATATTAAATCTACTTTCTAATTTCACAATTTGTTATACAAAATTTATAAACAAGTAATTCATAATAGATAACCTATTCAGGTACGAGCTACAGCTCAGAAATATAAACAAATATTTCGCAGATGAATGTTTACTAAAAATAACAAATCATTTGTCTGTGTGTGTATGTGTGTGTAAATGAAGTAAATTTGGGGACACAGTGAATAGTAGAAAGATGACTTGACTAAAAATTATTTAATTTAAAACTATTTAAAACTATTTAAAACTATTTAAAACTTGATTTAAAACTATTACTCTATTTTTTCATTAGTTGTAAAAAAAACTATTCACAACAGTAGTCCTGTTAAAAAAATACAGTTTTTAATTTTTACAGACTCTCTACGCTCATAGTGACTTAATAGACTCCTTAAAATGTAATAATCTGACATGAAAAACCCTACGCTACACGTGAGCGATTTCAAATGTCACGTGTCGGTTTTCTGTATGGGTTATTTGTCCTTGATTCTGAGCACATATCGCGGAACTATGACGAAAAATGAAGTTACATTTTAATATTAGAGATTAATAATTTATTGTACTCTTTTTATAATTATTTCATGTATTCATGTATATGTTATGGCCAAAGACCGAAGTTCGGCCAGTTCCCGAATTGGCCTGCCAAATCGCACATTGGCCAGGGCGTGTGGCCAATGTCCGATGTACTGGAAATGAATATAGTATAATCGACTTTGTCCTTCCACTTCCCCATGTGCCCGAAACTCCCTGGCCAATGTTTGATGTTCGGTAGGAAGCACAGCTGTCGATTCAAGTGTGATGAAGGCATGCACATGGGAGCAAACAACTGTACTTCAGAAGTAAGGTTTCCGTTTTGCACGAGCAACTTCTTACATTGACATCCGTGGGCACAGAGGAAAGATCATTATGAACCGTTGCCTCTGCACAATCGCCGACCTGTGGCCAAGGCTACACTCGATGCAGTTGCACTACCAAGTACTGAACAAATTGCTGCAGATGTAAAAATAACAAACTGCTGAGAAATTCAAAATGTCATACAAGTTCATCTTGTTCAAACAAGTGATGATGCTGATAAATTTATGTAATAAACTAATTCAGTAGATAATTCAGTAGATAATCTTTTTGTTTGTTTGTTTGTTTTCTCAAAGGAAGAGGAAACTTTCATAAGACACCAGGAGGTTTCTGGTACTGTGACAACCTTACTCACTAAAACTTCTCCCTTCAGACTACAGCCCACCTAGGGCCACCGTACCTTCTTGGCCTTTGTTCCGAAGGACGATCCTCGCTACCTAAGAGGGGCCGATTCGTCTGAAAAATCTGTGGCAGCTATAATGCGATTATCATTAGCATTATGCTATACAAACACCCAAAATTTACTCAAGACCTTTTTCTTCTAACTCAGGAAAATAGCCCCATGCCATTTCCCGAATTGGTTGGCCAAACAGCGAAATCAAGGAACTATCGGACATTGGCCGGTCTTTATGAGGCGATATTGGCTATCTCGCTATTTGGTCGGCCAGTTCGGGAACTGGCCGAACTTCGGTCTTTGGCCGTAACATATATACATATGTTTTTATAAACACACACACACAAATGTATATATATATATATATATATATATATATATATATATATATATATATATATATATATATATATATATATATATATATATATATATATATATATATATATATATATATATATATATATATATATATATATGTGTGTGTGTGTGTGTGTGTGTGTGTGTGTGTACGTATGTATATAAGATAATTCAATTTTAACTTGTATCTTATTCTTTCTTACACTGTTAAGAGTATATTATTATATAAATTATACTTTACATTACGAGCAGCTGTTTGAAACTAAGATTCAAAGTCAAGTAAATCACTCCCAAATGTTATTTTGTGTCCAATGTGACATAAATATATCACTTAGAATTTACAGTTCTTTTGATTTTTTTTAAACGGAAAAAAATTCTTATACAAAAGAATTGCTTGACAACTTGTGAAGTAGAAAATAAATGTTTCACCCATGAACAATTCAAAAGCACAGTTAACATCATCTGGAGAGAAAAATTAAAACATTAAAATGTCAGTTTCTTTATACTAAAAAAAAACTGTAAATTGATATCCTACGTATAATTTTTTTAAAACATTTCCAACATAAGATTTGTTTCAAGTTCCACAATGTGTGAAAAGATAGATATTATTTATAAAAAAATGAATTACGCGAAAGCTTTAATATTTTTCTGTATGATACTCTTGCCTCAAAAACTGGAATTTTTTGTCACTATTTTATAACATTTGATGTAAAAACATTACATTTGGATTCTAAAGTGATATTTAAGAAAATATTTAACTCAAAGGAAATTTTAGTTAATTGTAATAGTTAAATTATAATAATACTAGGAAAGAAATTAAATATTTGTGTAATTTTTTGTTTTATATACACACTTATTATAAATTTAGTTCGTTACATTTGTTTAAATTGGCGTATCGTACAATCTGTTAGACACAGATGTTATTAGACTTTTTATCAATAACTTGTTAATTGTAATAGTTAAATTATAATAATACTAGGAAAGAAATTAAATATTTGTGTAATTCCCTTTTATGTATACACTTATTATATGTTTAGTTTGCTACATTTGTTTAAATTGGCATATGATACAATCTCTTAGAGAGAGATGTTATTAGATTTTTTTTATCAGTAACTTTATTAATGATAGAGAGAACGACAAAATCCTGTTTTTAAATGTTACTCAAATTATTCATCATTGGTTTCTAACAATAACTTTAAAAAAGTCATTAATTTAAAGAATATATTTTCTGCTTCATTCATGTTGATTTCGAACTAATAATTCACTCGATACAAGAGTTATTAAACATATGTCTATTGTATATTTTCTTTTGTAAATTAATTTCTTTTTAATAATCTATCATTTTCATTTCTTTTACGATTGATACCATACAGCAATAAAATGCATTTAAGCATGCATTATAAGCTGCTATGACTTCCTCATTGTTTCACAGAGTTAAGATCAAATCTAATTCTCTACACTACGAAGTTGCAGTCATACATTTAGGGAGATGTCAGAGATACGTTTGACTAGCTACATATAACTTAATGGATGCGCAAACTGGAATTTCGTATTCACTTGCAGTATATTACCTATACGTATTGTTAAATATATTTAGTTGTAATGGCACTGACTTTAATGTGTTTTGCTTGTAAGTCAAATACATGTATTGTTTCATTTATTGATTACCATTTAACTGAAGATTAAAAGTAAAGTTTCGTTTTGTTTTCGACACCAACAAGCGATACATCAAGTTGAAAAAAGAAAACACCATCTAAAATAACCTTTTGTATTTGATACAAATCTCCGAGTAAGGAAATTTCGATTCACTGTATCATTTCGAAAATTCTACTATAAATAACAGCACTGTGATAGAATTCTTCCTCAATAAAAATCATCCAGGTGCGATAGTTTTTACAATTATCTCCCACATAATTTTACTCACTACCACAACAATTTTGCCGATCGATAAAAGAATGGATAATGCGTTGATTTCCTGTACCCGAGCTTCTGTGTTCAAATACCAATGTTTGTATGATTAGGCATAGCCGTTCGAAACATGCTTTAATCAGTAAATATCAGTCTCTTTCGGCTTTGTGTAGTAAAAGCAGCAAACCGTAGTGGTCCAAATCAAACCAAAACCACAACAAGTTTGTAGTTTCGAACCGTGGTACTGTAACAATTAGTTACAGTACTGGATAACGCCAGTGCGGGAGACTGACAGGAGGACAAAAGTGATGTCAGTGACTCCTCTCCGAATCCCATTAGACAAGAGGGGTTGCTAACGCGGGTCAGTCGTTTTTGGCCCTGGAAACAGTGGTCATCGGACTTGTTCGGTAGATTTGGAGGCCCTTTCAGAGAGAGAGCAGGCCAAGACGGAGTGAACAGATAGCATCATCGGAGGCAGGGAGTTGCTCCACCATTTTTTTCATCATCATCTTGAGACGCCATTTTGACCACTTGAGAATTGTTTTATTTTCTTCACCAGTTCCCTCATTAGATTGAGACTCTCCATTACGCCTCATGAGAATTGTTCTTCATCAAAAATAGTACTGTAAATAAAGATTCTGCAAAAGGATAAGTCTTCGCTAGTTTAGATCCGGTGTCTTATTCTTTGTGTTATCTCAGCTTGTTTAAGATATTGGTGTGAGAGGAACCTTATTTGATACAAGTAGCAATCTCGTAACCGAGGGATAACGTGATCGAGGCTGTAGTTGGCCATAAGCTCTGCGCGCTGTTTAACTTGCCTTGCGGGGTAATCTATTTTACGTGCCACCCAAGACACTTAAAATAGGTTCGGGATCATAATGTCCTTTAAATTTACTATCGAATAATCCCATGGAACTATCCAATTAGATTTCAAAGAGCAAAATTTCGAGCACCCATCCTTGGGAATAAGTCAGCAACCGGTACTAGTGGTTTTTCACTCAATTTTAAGCTGCATAATTTCATTAGACATTGGCCAATCATATACTGATAGGGGGTCTGTTTGACTATGTGGTAGACTTTCCTACTTCAGGGGATGAGTAACAACAAGAACAACAATTTTCTAGGTTACATTCCTACAGGACTAATACATTCATACAGGACTAATACAGATGTATTTTTTTCGCCTTAAATATCCTTACTTCACTTAATTCTTTTTATTATCTGTTTGAATTAGATTGACAAATTTTAATAATAATTTTCTAAATGAACGGCTGATTATTAATAAATCTATAGTTTCTGAAAAGCTATATAAATATTTTCATCATAAAAATTAATTTTAATTTTTCCAGGAAGAAAAAACTTTCTTAAAAATATATTAACATTCACTCTAGCATTGTATTTTTGTTATAAACTTTTACACGAAATATTTAAGTGCTATGTAAGTTGATTTAAAGATTATTTAATTTTTATTTTCTGCTGGGATATTAAAACTTTCAGTTATATATTAAGCCAGATGTATAATGTCGGAATCCTTTTTTTAAGAAATTCTATAGAAATAGAATTTCTAAAAAAAAAAGAATTATTAATTATTGATTATAAATTATATAGAAATAAAAATCTTATTATTTAATTTAGAGTTAGTACAACTTTATGGTGATTATAAATTATATAGAAATGAAAATCGTATTATTTAATTTAAAGTTAGTACAATTTTCTGGGCCATTTTCATTAAATGCTTATATTAGATTACACATAATTCTAAGACAAAATAACACCTAGAAAATGAGTGATGGATATCAATAAAAAACACTAATATTCCTTATTGAAAAGTCTTAAACATAAAATATTCTTTAAAATATAAGTTTTACATTATTACCATTTATTCCTGCATTTTGTGGTATCATATTCTAAAATTAATAATCTTTTAAATCAGAGATGCTTATGTCTATTGGACAGACGGTGTTATTTTATACAACATATCATTTGCAATAAGGTAATATACAGTAATGTTGTGATACTCCCACCATGTTTTGAATATGAAAAACAACAAATTGAAAATCGTTGAATTTTTAAAATATATAAGTCATAATAAAATTCTATTAAAGTCCTAACTTAAATGTTTTCTGTTTTCTATCGAAAATCTAGATTCTCTATTGACAAATTCTAGAGTACATTTTTCATAATAATGGAGGTGATTTCCCAGCACCTTGAATTTAGAATAGGAACCTCGTTGATTCATTTTTATTGTGTATTGTAAAAATACTATATCTTCTAGAATGAACTAGAGATAATTAAAGAGACGTGATTGGTTAGCGATATGACATCATTCCTGGATCCACACCCTTTCCAAGTGTTAATAAAAGGGCTGACACAGATATAGTGGCTTTTTCCTTTAATATCGCGATGTAAACTATCATCAAAATATAATTCTGTGTTTTGAGTTCTTTTTCCCTACGGGGATTTGTGTGCTTAGTGTCATCTTAGGTTCTAAATAGAAGATGTTTTTGTAAGTGAACGTCTGCATCCATCTCTCGGTTACTACATTTAATAATTGCTTTACAGCGATGTCTATAGTATTTTAAAATTATGTGGCCATTCTACACACGCACACATTCTCATATATATATATATATATATATATATATATATATATATATATATATATATATATATATATATATATATATATATATATATATATATATATATATATATATTAGAAGTAAACAACGACTCAATTATGCCGAGACTACAAGGAAAAAACGAACTCTTTTAGTTTACTTTCGACAGACATGAGGCAGACAGCAATGTGTACAGACGGCACTTCTCGCTAATCGCTTTTTGACCGCCAAGACAGGCGCTCATGTGCAAGACGGGCACTGATGTCCAGATTTATTTTAATTCTGCCTATAAACCATTTTTGTAAATATATGTAAATATCTAAATAAATTATATAATATAATATATTATATAATTATGTTAATTAATTATGTTAATTAATTTAATTATATAATATATAAATTAAATAAGTTCATTTTAGTTCAGCCTTCGCACCTTTTCCACTGTGGGAATAAATCTCCCATATATTTATATATTATAATAAATGATACTTTTAAGTTTTTAAAAACTTTTTTAATTATTAATACATTTTATGACTTTAATATTTCCCATTGCAGAATAAAAAGATTTCGTGTAAAACTGTAGTTTCTAATATACAAATTTCAAGCATAACAGTGCAACTAACTTAATATTAATCTTTTTCACTTGGTGTACATTTCTAATGTTATTTGAAAAATAATACTTAAAATCACAAAAATAAGTAAATTTTAAAGTGAGAATTTTACTATAAATCTAGTATAAAATCCATGTAAAGAGCAAAAAATTTACGTTATAATTAATAGAAAAGAGATTTGTACTGTAAATTTTTAATTGTGAAAGTAATAAAATCCATAGTTATAAAAAAACAAAGGATGGCATT
>CM063505.1:96458428-96473428 GCA_032207245.1 Pardosa pseudoannulata | reverse complement strand
CCTTTATAAAAATAAGGAACATAATTTAGTAATAAAAAATATACTTGTTTTAGGTTGAATTTTTAATTTTAACGGCTGTGAAACCATTCAGTTTTATCATTGGTTTATTTTTAATAGTTATCTTTAGCAAGCGAAAAAAGTTAACGAAATAGTTTATAAGACAAAGTGACTCCTGTCATTCGAAATACTGGTATCTGGTTTCTTTGTGTACTTCTTACGTCTGGAATCATTTTTATACGAGAATCGAGTTCACTGTCGCTTTGTATTTGATTTTTTTTTCATTAGTAGAAAAAGCATTTGCAAAATTCTTTGAGGTTAGCTTGAGATAAAAATTTAAATGAATTTATTCATTACCGTTTAGTAATTTAATGGTTAAATTTGCTTTCAAGCTTATATGTAACACTAGCATATAGCCCGTCATGTGACGGGATTAGTACAATTTTTAATTTTCCAGAATTGTAAAGTACCCTATGATACAGACTATAGGTTGACTAAGTGTTATTCGTTTCAAACTTTACTCGCTTTAAATTTTGCTAACCCTAACTCACCAAGAATGAATTTAGTATAAAAATTTATCTCATTTTGCTTGAAACATGAACTGGCGAGAACAACTATTTCTATCTAAGCCAATGAGCCATTCTGAGGTAGTCTAAATTTCCAATATTAACAGCGTATACTGCATTTTCATTTTTCAGTATCAAGGAATACTCTCCAAAATTGTTTTACACTATGACTGACCATTTTCATCAAAATAATAAAAAAATAATCAGATACTTTCTTGATATACCTAAAAAAGTAATAAGATGTATGCTTATTTGTACATGATTTTATCTTTCTCAAATTTATCTTCAAAGTTTAGAATTATCTCGAAAAGTTTTGGACATGGTAAAATATAAAATTAACATTAAAGAAACTTTACTGACCATATGTTAGTTGTCAACTCTATTTTATCTTGTCATTTTACGTGATAGGTTGGACAGCAGAGGTTTTAATATTGACAGTGATTATTTGGTGGTATATATGAATGATGTCCAAAATTTAATGAATCGATTGCAAACCGTGTAGTTATGTAAAAGAAACAAACACAACAACGAACAAACTTCCTAATTTTCAAAGATATATAACTTAAAAGCTAGATATTTATTAATTCGTGAAATATACTCCTAGGCTTTTATGAAAAAAATTGTTTTTAATATCGGTGATAATTTTTTTCACAAGTTTTATCACTGAACTTAATGTTAAGTAAATAATTTTCTTATATATTTGGCTTAATTAATAGATTAATTTCATATGTAATAATTTTAAATTTAATCATCGATTATTTTGTGTTTCAAGATGATTCTCAGAAAAAAAAAAGTATTTTACCTGCCTCATACGTACTTTACAATTCTTGAAAATTAAAAATTTTACTAAATATCCAAATTTTAGTTATCATATGACGGGCTATATGCTAATGTATATGTAATTTCCTACCCTTTTTTTACGAGCTGTGAAAGTACCTTTATACATCTTTTGATAATTAAGCCTCTATTGTAGTCCTATGAGAAAGTTATTCATAACTATCATCTCTGAATCTCTGATGATTTAACATGCAATATTCTAGTTAAATGAAGGTCTATTTCACAAATTTATATCTTTTTCAAATTCCGTGCACTCCAAATTAATATCTATTTATCATAGAATTTTCATATTTAACTCAGACTAATTTGTAACTATGTTTTTATGCTAAAGCTATTTTTTTGTCATAAAAAGTGTGTATTGCAATACAGAATTTAAAAATTTGTTAAATTAGCAAATGTTAGTTAAATGCAAATGCTTATTACATTCATTAGCAAGAGCAAGTATTATGTATTAGTAAACATTTTTTGAGTACATTACTAGACTTAGGTTTGTTGGTAATATGGTTGTTTAGGTAGAAATATACAAAATATTAAAAATGTTTCTCCAATAGAATTTTTAAAACTTCAGAAAGAAATATGAAATTTTTTTGTCTAAATGTTGATAAGAAGCAAATTTTATCTTTAACTTCTAGTTAATTAATATTGTTATAAAGAAACATTCTAGTATTTCTTTTGACCAACAAGACTATTACAAAGCAAAAAAATGCTTTCTCTATGATTTTGAAACTAGATCATTTCGTACATTCCTCTAAATATCAGGATTTGTATGTTGTTTAAGGTGATCTCCCCTCTTAATGAAGTATATAATGTCATCCATTCTGTTGAAAGGGCAGTAAAATAAAGACATCTACAGGGAAAGTATTTGAATAGTAAGCACAAGATTACTCATTCATATATTCTTCTATGAACTTATCTTACCGGTCTCTCTTTATTTTTATGTTGAATGAATGAATGAATGAATTCGCATTTATGGCAGCTACTAAGAATTCCCCAAGAGCAAGGAACTGCTTCAAGAGGTGTATTGTATTTAAACCCAAGCAGTAAAATACAACTCAACAGTGCCATTGAAAATAGGCCACAGGCTGAGGCAAACATCAGCAGAAAACTGACAAAAATAGCCTGCAACTCCGAAGAATCAAGAAGGTGACTACGAAGGTGCTCAAACCAGGGAGATGTGAAAAACTCGAGAACACAAAATATTGTCACATTATCCTGAAGCCAACATCCATGACATCAAGGATCAGAACTGAACATCATAACGTCGGATGCCTTCGGAGGGCACAGTGACCAGTAATAAGACCAAGTACCTTCCACAGGACATTTCTATGAAGAAAAAATGCTCTTCATGGCACAAACTGTGGCAATCACGATAGAGCTCTTTAGCTTGTCTATGAAACTTCCCACTACGCCAGTTAGAATAATGAATATGTCTGAAATATTAAAAAAACAGAGTTCCTAATAGACCAAAGACCAATACCAATGACAGGCTCATGTCCAGTAAAAGAAACACTGGACCCATTTCTAGCTAATTTATCGCTAGTGCATTACCCTGTATACAATTAAACTTTGTTGCCTGTAGCAAGGTCACATAGAGCCTCAAAACACTCCCTAATTAAAGCAGTTGTATTCTTAACACTGCACCTCTACCTGAAAGGCGTGTTGACTATCAGAACAGATGAAGATGGTTTTCTGAGATAAAGATGGTTTGGTGAACTTCTGAAGGCCATGGCTGCATTAAATGAAGATTGCAAAGACCTCAGCTTGGAAAAAAGTAAAACATTTAATAAGCTTATTTTTATGTTAATTACATTATTCATACAAACTCTTATTTTGTGTACTTTTTATGTGAATAAATAGATAAAAAGGAAAACAAACATAATGTCAGGGTTTCAATTTGTTTTGAAAAATAAACACGATTACACTCTTTTACCGTTTATAGATTTCTAAAATATTTTATGTAATGCATATCAGAAAACTACTTTAAAAAGCTGCCTTCACATTTAATGAATTATTCAACCACATGATGTTAAATAAAATGCGAGGTTTCAGGAGAATCAATCAAAATGGAAAATTCGAATATTTAGCTAAGAAATTCCTTTCCAAATCCTACTTCGCTTTTACACCCATATAACGTCTGGTAAATATTTGCAAGCATTTCATTTCCTAAGAGAAAGAGCCCTGATACCGATATCAAGATGGATATCTGCACACAGTCTCAGCAGTAAACATGAATCTTCGGTGTAAATCCCATTGTTTGTTTGTTTTCACTTACAAGTTAGTATTATTTTATTTATTTTGGGGCAAAAATGGATTCATATTTCATGTAAGATTTTGAAGATTCTAAACAAGGAGAAATGAATGTTTCTGTTTCTCTTAAACCTGAAGTGTTGTTTTTTAGTTGTCGTGAGGGTAGAATATCTGTAATCTAAATATATAATTTATTTATTTGATACTAGAGCTATGCAGCTATGTTTTATAGAAATGTCAATGCAATCTCATCTCATTTCCTTTGCTCATTTGCATTTTTATATATTTGAGATTATATCTTATATATATATATATATATATATATATATATATATATATATATATATATATATATATATATATATATATATATATAATATATATATATATATATATATATATATATATATAATATATATATATATATATATATATATATATATATACATATATATATATATATATATATATATATATATATATATTATATATATATATATATATATATATATATATATATATATATATATATATATATATATATATATATATATATATATATATATACATACATATATACATATATATATATATATATATATATATATATATATATATATATATATATATAATATATATATATATATATATATATTATATATATATATATATATATATATATATATATATATATATATATATATATATATATATATATATATATATATATATATATATATATATATATATATATATATATATTATATATATATATATATATATATATATATATATATATATATATATTTTATATATATATATACATATATATATATATATATATAATATATATATATATATATATATATATACATATATATATATATATATATATTATATATATATATATATATATATATATATATATATATATATATATATATATATATATATATATATATATATATATATATATATACATATATATATATATATACATATATACATATATACATATATATATATATATATATATATATATATTATATATATATATATATATATATATATATATATATATATATATATATATATATATATTATATATATATATATATATATATATATATATATATAATATATATTATATATATATATATATATACATATATACTTATATACATATTCATATATATATATATATTATATATATATAAATATATATTTATCTTATTTTATTATATATATATATATATATATATATATATATATATATATATATATATATATATATATATATATATATATATATATAATATAAATATATATATATATATATCATTATAATAAATTGGCTTATTTTATTTAAATCTAATTTCAGTTACTTTTAATTTAGCTTTTTTAGTTTATTTTCTTATTTTAAGTCTGTAGTCTTTCAGAACCTGTAGTTAAATTTAGTAATTAAATATTTTACACAACGCAACCAAAATAATACATGTCTTTGTGACTAACCAAAATAAATACTACTATACATTTGATCACAGGTTAATACCTAAATATAAACGAGAGCTACACGACAGCATGTATATGTATATGTGTGTGTTACATTAAATGAGTTATAATATATTATATATTGCTTGCATCCTATCGAGTAAATCACTTGTCATGAGATACAACTACTTTTACAGGATACTCGTATACATAAAATATATTATTGGTGTCCTCCTTTCTTGTCATTACTAGGAAAAATATCCAAACCTAATTTCAGATCTTGTCTCTTTGCGTCACTCATTCTGAATTATTGTACAATTTAGTTATTGTTCGAGGATATTACTAATTTATAAATATTTATTACCCAGTCCAATAAATTATGACATTTTAGTGTCATTGCATGGTGCGTAAGTAATATAAAAACTTTTGTGCTAACGATATATCTATTTTGTCTTTTGTCTCTCATACATACTATACTAGGCCTGTATTTAGGTAAGAAATCCCTTATTTATTTTATTTACATAAATTTGTCATAAGAATTACGAAAAGGTCAGTAATTTCTCTGCCTGAAAGAAGTTATCCATATTTGTATACTATTATAGTGGGCTATTTGTTTTATATAAATCTTGAGTGAAATACAGTTCTTAACCTAGTCAGACAGAAAATTACCATTTTGAATATTTGATTGAACTCGACATTTTTATTTATGTACTTAGTTTCCTCAAATTTTATGACTTCGTCTAATTTTACATGACTTATACAATATAGTTTATATTTATTGTAATTTCAAATTTACGTTTGCTAGTATAGGAAGAGGTAAAGAGCTTATTATCTCACATGCATTGAAATCTGTTTAATTATGTCTTTCTGTACATAATCTTAAGTCCTTAAAAAGATATAGGAGTTTGGGAATAAAATAGATATTCGTAGAATTGGAATATTAATATTATATAAAACTAGTTTCGGCATGCCCTATCTGTTTAGAATCGCAATTAACGGAACTATAAATTGAAAACTACTCGAATTGCTGATACTATTGGTCTAAATTTGTATCTTTCTAAACAAACAAAGATTATATTTACCCATCTGAGAATTAAGTACCCACAGATTTAGGGTGATTAATTTTACCAAGATTCATATTTTTTAAAATCACAATTAATGAGGATATTATTTAAAAGCCAACCAAAATGTAAATTCTTTTGGTCCAAACATGTGTTGACCTGAGAAAACAATTTACGAAATTAACTGGTTATGACGCCATAACTAAATCATTTGAATGATGGTTTTTACAAGAAAAGTTTAATATGATTGGGAGTTAGGGGTCAAGACACTCTTCCTGAAACTTAAAAAATTATAAAAGCAACTGCTTTGAATAAGTCTCATCTTTGTGAGATGAGACTTAGTCAATGGAGAAAATTTATAATCTCCTAAAATGCTATTGCTTCTAGTTTAAGTGTTAATTGAAAGAAACCGTTTTCGAAAAGTCTTTCATTATATATATATATATATATATATATATATAGCCAATAATGATTTGTCACTTCCGATTTCAGACATTTTGTGGAATATCTACGAAAGTGCATAAGAAATTATCCTGAAATTTTAGACGAATAAACAGAATGATAAATGCGGTAAATTTACACGAAAATGGTTTTCTAATACACTCATAGGGGACCTGCGAGAAGTCGGAAAAAGTATTATTGTGTTTATTCATATCAGGTACATGTCTGAAAAGTAACGAATATTTAGGCTAGAAAGCTTATTATAAAATATGTGTTCCTTAAGGTGAAGCCCAGTGGCGTTAGGGGTAGCGCTTCGCGCTCTCACGATTCAGGTCCGAGGTTCGATCCCCGGGCTGGGCAAGGTTGACTCAGCCTTTCATCCCTTCAGTGGGTAGATGAACTGAGGACCAAGCGTGCTTGGGAACTAAACACTGGGGGTTCCGCGTTAGATTGACCACCTAACCGGAACATATGGCTCGCACACCAGGGCCCTTGGTCTCATAAACGGAGATTGGCACCGTAGGCCTTGGCCCCTTAGGGGTTGTTGCGCCGAGGAGTTTAGTTTAGTTCCTTTTAGGAAGATGAAGACTATATTTATGGTGGAATTAAGATTTTTGTTCAAACAATAACAATTTCATGAAGTGATTTGCAAAATTCTCATTGTAAAATAATATTATTTTCAGGAAGTGTGGAAACCAAAATTATACCAAATACCCTGCAATTAGAATAAAAATAATTAAGACTAGAGGAGATAAGAGCAAGTTTATAAAAATAACTTTTAATGTACATGAGTTATTGCAATGAAAATAAATTTACTAATTTTTAGCCATACGTATGCGGTAACTTTTGTGAAAATCCTAAAAACATAGCTTGAAAATTTAAAAAAAATCGTTCCTTGTATAAGCTCGAAATCAGATGTTCCCAAATCGAACATTAAAAAAGAGGAGTTGTGTCCAGATATAGTATAGTATAATACGTGAATACACATTGTACAAACATTATATTTCCGACAACAGCATTTTTATTTCTTCTAGCTGTAAAAGAAACAGTTCAGTTTTAGCGGAGTGAAAGGATAGATAGTTCAAGTTAACATATTTAATTCTTTAGTTTATATTTCTCAAAATTGTGAAAATTTTAATTTAAATAAAATGTGAAATTATTTTTACAAATTATATTAACACTAGTTACTTTGATTTAAACTATTACACTGAAATATTCAAATATTTAGATATCCAATATATTAAATCTGAAAAAAAGATATTTTCACAACTTTTATCAATTTTAGACAATTTTATCTCTTTGAAAACCTTAATTCCACCAGAAATACACATATTATATTTTTTAATTAAATCAAATGATATGAAGTAATTATAACTAATTTATTAAAACGTTAGTTTATAATTAAGTTTTAAAAATATAACTATAAATTGATGTTAATACATTTATTGCATTTCATGTTTTATAAAATAGAATCAGAATTTATTATTTCATAGTTAAATAGACCTTATTTACATTGTTAATTCTGTAAAGTCAATAATTAACTATTTAATTGTCTTGAAAAAGGTACCGAATATACCGAAAATCTATTTATTAAAAAAGTTACTTATATTTAGACAATATTTTATTATGAAGATATAATACATTATGCAAAATAAATTTCCATTCAACTGCTCAACGTTTACGTTTAATTTAAATACACGTTGTTAAATATTTAAATACAAATAATGGTAAGTAAAGAGTAAAGATAAAATGTTTTGATAATCTGAAATGTAAATTGTAATTATTGAGACAAAGCATAAACTATTATCAGTATTATAAATTTAGACTCTTGTTCCTGGTTGTTTTGTTTGAATTTTCTTTTTTTGTTGTTATTATATATCTTATTAAATATTTGTTAAAGTATGTAAACTTACTTAGTAACAAAATTGTATTCCCTTGATAATTTTGAACAAATTTCTAAATATATAAATTATTTTTAAATAGAAATGTTTAATTTAAGAGGATTTTGTACCCTTCCATACATTCTATTCATTTAGAAGTATTTTATAGTAATTCTGTAACTTTAAAAATATGTTTAGTTTTTTTATTTTAAGTAACATATTCTTTAAAAAATATTATACTTTTACATGAAATTAAAAATAAGAAATTCAACTACTTGGAAGATAACATTTGAAGTATAAATAGTACAAGCTTAATTTTAAAAGCTTAATTTAAAGTAAGATATCTGTTTTAATATGCAAACCAAAATTTTAAGATATTTGCATTTAAAAATGATAAAATAAAACTGTTTTCAAAGTGAACATTAAAACAATATATATTCTTTTTCCGTGTTATAAAGGATATCACTAGAATTCACATAAAAAATAATAGTTAGCTTCTATTTATGTGAAAAAAAGTTTCTAACTTACCAATACCATTTTAAAAAGTCATTTTGAAGGTAAGGGGATTTATATGTTTTCTCGTGATGTATTAATATTTTGTTTAATAAATATTTTTTAAACAAAAATATTGCATATTATCTAGTACATTATCCCCCCTTTTTTAATATATTATCTTTTTTATATTATCTAGGAATAATTCTAAACAGGAAAGACGTTTTTATTTTATATTAATTAAAAATTATGGCTATTGTAATAAACACGCCTAAAAGGCCAACTAAAAACATTATAATCATACTACATTCTTCAATCGTTCATCGAGATTCGTAGTGGGAAAGGTACTTTATATAACAACGGGGCTGTTTGTGCATGCAGAAAATTTACTTGTAATAATGTCAAACTTATTGGATTTTTACATATGAAAAATTATATAAATATAGTATAAAATAAAATATGAATTCAAAAGTTAACTTACTAAAGGTTAAAATTTCATCACCTCTTGACGAAGACAAAAGATCTGACCAGGCGAAATATATGAAATAAAATTTCTGATATACAAATGCTTACATAGGAAGATTTACACAATATACGCTCTACAGTCACACAAGTTTTTAAACACATGTATTTCACAGAATAATCCGAAAAAATATGACGTATACTTTTTAACAAGAATTACAATGTAACAGCACAAAAAGTAATTTTATACCAATTTCGATTTTGATGACTTTTATTTTGGTCAGCTATGTTTAACATATTTATCTGTTCGAATGTTAATGAAACTGAGACTTATTTTTGTTCGTGTTAATAAAAATTTACTGAAATAATAAAATTTGGAGTTACGCACTCTACTTGGTGGCAGTGTTCTATCTATTTCCAAATCTTATAAGTGTTATTTATCATTAATAATTTACGGTTTAAGTGTTATACCTTCTAAATAGTTTTAATGCATGTCGACAGTTTTCAAATACTTATAAAATCATACAAATATTTCTAAGATACTTAAGCCCTGTTCCAACTCTTATAAAATCTTAATAATTTAAAAGGAAAAATGTAGAACAATTATACTTTAGAATTTAGAAAACAAAATTGTAATTTATATTGTGATCTGTATCATAACTCAGCTTAGAATAAAAGTATTAATAGATACAATTTAAATTACTGTGACCTGAAAACTGCACTCTATAGAATGAATCAGGATTATAAAAATATTTTACGTTATAAAAAATAAAAATAATTTAAAAATTAGAAACAAATTGTAGAACTGAAATGAGATTTTAAATAACTAATCAATAAATATAACCTGGCTCTTTATTTATCTTAATAATATTCGTTCATTTTATAAACAACACATAATGTTTAAACACAGGAGGAAATTCAGGGTTATCTATATAATATAATTTTTCAGACTCACGGAGAGATATAAATACTACTAATTCCTTTTATATAAATGTTCTATATCTCTTTATGTAAATGTTTTATTTTTATTGCAATGAACTAACAGGAACAATTTCGGGATTTAATTAGAAATAAAAGAAGTCTTGAATACCTCGCAATTTTTTTTAAATCTTATTAAATATTTAGAACAAGTACCGAATTCTTCTAGAACAATAGTTCCAACATTTGTATACCCTCACACACCTCTCCAACTCAGAAATATTATCATGAATCAAGAAGTGAAATAGCTGAATATAACTACGTAAGGAAATACAATTTTAACTTTCATATAAATAATAGTAACGAGCAAATAAATTGTAAACACAATTTCTATCTATAAAGTAAGATCTATTTAAATTACACATTGTGTTTTAAACTATAAAAATGTAAGTTTTAAAGGATAGTAGCGAGATGTGTGAGACTGGTGTATTGCATGAAATTACTTATATTTAACCCTATGTTTGTGAGAAACAAATGTTTGTTAGAAAATGAGAAAGGATTTATTTTGAAAACATTAGAGGAGATGTGAGAGCGAATGAGATCCAAATACGTCTATGTCTTTCACTCTTATCGTTGTTCTGACTGTCTAAGGAATTAGAAATAAATATAATAACTGAACGGCAGAGAATTAAAACTAATTTATTTAATGTTATTATTTACTTTCATAAAAGAAAAACTGAGTCACATTTTAACCAACCCAACTCAGCCCAACTCAGAAATATTATCACGAATCAAGAAGTGAAATAACTAAATATAACTACGTAAGGAAATACAATTTTAACTTTCATATAAATAATAGTAACGAGCAAATAAATTGTAAACACAATTTCTATCTATAAAGTAAGATCTATTTAAATTACACATTGTGTTTTAAACTATAAAAATGTAAGTTTTAAAGGATAGTAGCGAGATGTGTGAGACTGGTGTATTGCATGAAATTACTTATATTTAACCCTATGTTTGTGAGAAACAAATGTTTGTTAGAAAATGAGAAAGGATTTATTTTGAAAACATTAGAGGAGATGTGAGAGCGAATGAGATCCAAATACGTCTATGTCTTTCACTCTTATCGTTGTTCTGACTGTCTAAGGAATTAGAAATAAATATAATAACTGAACGGCAGAGAATTAAAACTAATTTATTTAATGTTATTATTTACTTTCATAAAAGAAAAACTGAGTCACATTTTAACCAACCCAACTCAGCCCAACTCAGAAATATTATCACGAATCAAGAAGTGAAATAACTAAATATAACTACGTAAGGAAATACAATTTTAACTTTCACATAAATAATAGTAACGAGCAAATAAATTGTAAACACAATTTCGATCTATAAAGTAAAATCTATTTAAATTACACATTGTGTTTTAAACTATAAAAATGTAAGTTTTAAAGGATAGTAGCGAGATATGTGAGACTGGTGTATTGAATGAAATTACTTATATTTAATCCTATGTCTATGAGAAACAAATGTTTGTTAGAAAATGAGAAAGAGTTTATTTTAAAAATAATAGAGGAGATGTGAGAGCGAATGAGATCCAAATACGTCTATGTCTTTCACTCTTATCGTTGTTATGACTGTCTAAGGAATTAGAAATAAATATGACTGAACGGCAGAAAATTAAAAGTAATTTATTTAATGTTATTATTTACTTTTATAAAAAAAATTGAGTCACATTTTATTTTTTAACTTTTTGTGGATATCTTCTTAGCAATTTTCTGAGCATTTCCCATGCACTCCATACTAAATTACTATAAAATCTTGTTAATACTTCAAAACCAGTTTAGAAGAACTGTTTACGATGTATGAGACACTTTAATGGCATTTAAAAACGACAAAATCTGAAAAGAAATGTTGTTTTCTTTACAAAATAGAATACTATAATTTACTTTTGTCGCTTTTTGACTCGTGACTAAAAAACAGCGAATTTTATAAGCACAAAGAATAACATAAATATGTCATCTCAAATAGGAATGGAAATTAAAGTACAGAAAAAGATATAAAATTACCCGCACCGTCTATTCAAAAAGCAAAAGAGATGTAATCTGAATGGCTTTGAGATGTGTATATACCACTAAAATGCATTTTCCTTTATTGCGTCTGGAAACATTATCTGAGTAAGAAATTTTAGAATTCTTTTTTAAGATATAAATATTTTTATATTTTTTTGGACCAAAACGCAATTTCTTTTGCATCACAAGTGGAAGCAAAGCAATCAAGATGCATAGTAAACGACAGAGCTCTGATAGTAGAGTGGTGCAGTTTAGGTCACTAAATCTAAGAAATTGTAAACAGCAATGCATATGCAAAACACTCGATAAACTGAAGGTTTTTTAGGATGCTTTCTGAAAGAAGTTATCGTCTACATAGCAATTTTTAAGGAAGCATGGAACGAAATACATATTAAAAAGGAACCGTTTTCTTCTTTTAAATGTCTGCGGTTGCCAGATATAAAATATTTATATTTGGAAGTGGTAAGAAATATTCAATGAAAAAAATGAAAAATTATTTTTTTTAAATAAAGGACATTTTTATTTAAACATTAATTTAAAAATCTATTCATAAAAATAAATCTATTTTCAAATCTTTTGGGCTTTACAAAGAGTGTTTTTTTCAATTGATCATTTTTTAGTTATGAAACTATAAAATTAATTTTTAAAATGAAGAAAAATCATACTCAATCCAACTTTTTAAACTCAACTAATTTCTTCAACATATTCAATTAATATAAAAACACGTCGTCAGTTTTAAACAAAAGCATTTTGCTTTGTAATTTTAATTTTCTAGCTGAATTACTATTTTTTTAAAAATAATTTTAGCACATTTGGGTATTACTTTGCAGATTGATTAAATAAATTATTTTTAAACGATATATGTATTCTATTTTTATCCTGTTTGAATTGTTATGAATAATATGAACTTTTTAAAATTGAAATTAAGCATTAATACTTTAAACGAAGTTTAATCATACAGTGCAATAAAGGATTTACTGTAATGTATGTTCAGAGCATTTATTAAATATTACCATAAATTTTCAAAAAAATTAAGTACAAAGGATCATTTTAAATATAATCAAAATATTATCATTTAAAATAACTCAGTTTAAAATAAATTTTAATTTGATTAATTTCGTTCTCCTTAAATTTATCTGCACACATATTTTTATTATTTAATTCATTATTTAAATTCCCTTTGCAATGCTCCCCATCCTAATTTTTTAAAGTTTAAACAAAACATAATAAAAATATGTCGGAATAGTTTTGAAAATAATTTCAGATATCTCATTATTTCTTCCTAATTAAAAAACAATGGTGGAATTTAAAAAATAAATACTATAATATAAGAAAGATGCTATATATCAAAAAATAAATACTGTAACAGTTTTTTTGACACATTGATTTTATAAATATTTTTATAATTTTTGGACCAAAACGCAATTTTTTTTGCATCACAAGTGGAAGCAAAGCAATCAAGGTGCATAGTAAACGACAGAGCTCTGATAGCAGAGTAGCGCAGTTTGGGTCACTAAATCTAAGAAATCGTAAACAGCAATGCATATGCAAAACACTCGATAAACTGAAGGTTTCTTTAGGATGCATTCTGAAAGATATTACAGGCTATATAGCAATTTTTAAGGAAGCATGAAACGAAACACACATTAATAAGGAACCGTTTTCTACGTTTAAATGTCTGCGGTTGCCAGATATAAAATATTTCTATTTGGAAGTAGTAAGAAATATTCAATGAAAAAAAAATGAAAAATTAATTTTTAAATAAAGGACATTTGTATTTAAATATTAATCTAAAAATCTATTCATAAAAATAAATCTATTTTCAAATCTTTTGGGCTTTACAAAGAGTTTTTTTCAATTGATCATTTTATAGTTATGAAACTATAAAATTAATTTTTAAAATGAAGAAAAATCATACTCAATCCAACTTTTTAAACTCAACTAATTTCTTCAACATATTCAATTAATATAAAAACACGTCGTCAGTTTTAAACAAAAGCATTTTGCTTTGTAATTTTAATTTTCTAGCTGAATTACTATTTTTTTAAAAATAATTTTAGCACATTTGGGTATTAATTTGCAGATTGATTAAATAAATTATTTTTAAACAATATATATATTCTATTTTTATCCTGTTTGAATTGTTATGAATAATATGAACTTTTTAAAATTGAAATTAAGCATTAATACTTTAAACGAAGTTTAATCATACAGTTCAATAAAGGATTTACTGTAATGTATGTTCAGAGCATTTATTAAATATTACCATAAATTTTCAAAAAAATTAAGTATTAATGATCATTTTAAATATAATCAAAATATTATCATTTAAAATAACTCAGTTTAAAATAAATTTTGATTAATTTCGTTCTCCTTCAATTTATCTGTACACATATTTTTATTATTTGCTCCCCATCCTAATTTTTTAAAGTTTAAAAAAACATAATAAACATATAACGGAATAGTTGTGGAAATAATTTCAGATATCTCATTATTTCTTCCTAATTAAAAAACAATGGTGGAATTTAAAAAA
>CM063505.1:96445928-96448428 GCA_032207245.1 Pardosa pseudoannulata | reverse complement strand
TCACATGGTCTTCAGACATGAAAAATAAAACGAGATCAAGTAACCAAGAATAAAAATAGTTAGAGTTAAATTCACGTGATTTATGTTAACCTTTATCAGACTGAAATTTAATTGAAATCAACTTAACTCACTTAACTTAAACACACTTTCTTAGAGCCAAAAAGATTAAATTACGATTAAAAGTTTAGAGAATTACAATTAATGGGATCCGTGTATTTGGTAACAAATAATACATAAGCATAGTCTGCATTGTGCTGTGCGATATCAATTTTAAATTGTTATCGTCAGATCACCAAAGAAGCTACAACATTTGTGATTACACCATAAGAAAGTTTGAAGTTTTCCCCGCTTATGATGCCCATGCACCACCAAGATATTTCTTGAAATGATTTTTTTTTCTCTCAGTTCTAAAATTTCAAGTGTAAAATAAAAATTAAAAATAATATACATTTCTAAAATTTGGCGACACAGAAAATTCCCTCGACACGGTATTTGAGAATCACTGCTATTTTGTGGAGATTAATAGCATCTATGAATGGCACCATTAATGGCACAATTTCACCTAAAAAACCAACTTTATTAGGAAAACATTTGTACACTTGGAAATTTAAATAGCTTATACGTTTAAACAAAATGTAAACACAGTACAAGTGACCAAATCTGAATTTTTTTAACTTAAAAAAAAACTTTTTTCAGAATTTTAATAAATTTTTGATAAAATATATAAGATTTTGAAACCTATAATGAAAAAAGTTTTGAATAAAAAACTAATAATTTTTTTAATAAAGAAAATTAAAATAATAATAAAATAATAATAAAAATAAAGAAAATTAATGGACAAATTTCCACATAAAAATGAAACTGGTATATAAAGGACATTTTCATGCTTTAAATTTCAAACCAGTACTTATTTTTAGAAGAATATCAGTATTATATTTTGGTATTATTTTGGTATTTTTCCAGTCGAATTCCTCTGAAACGACAATTTGTGTACGGAAGGAAAACTGGAGATTCCAGATATTCAAGTTTAACAGATAGAATGTGTAGGCAGCACACTTTGTTTTAAAACATTGATTTAGATTATCTGGAAACTGGTCATAAATTTTGCTTCAGACAGCAATCTTTCTAAAGAAGAAATAAGAGAATATTCTAAAGAAACAACTATTTAATCTAGGTAAATGTTATAGAAAGCCTTTAAGTGCATAAAAGTTTCAAAACATTCTTCAAGTCCATAAAATTGCTAGTGGAACCTCCAGCAATGTCATATCTATATTAAATTTCTTTTTCTTCCAATTTTAGAATGTTTTATCTCATACTCAGCTTTCCATAACAGACATTTATCATTGTCTATAAAAGATAACGATAACTGAACACTGTCGCTTGGAGCCTCTGTCGACACTCCTATTGGTAAATAAAAAGTCGGGGAGTTGCATTTTAATAGATAAACAGCCAGCTCCTCAGTTATTAATGTTATCCAAAGGAATTATAGATTCTTTTTTCCTATAAGCCGGATCCAATCATCGTTTCTGCTCAGCAGCTGCAATTAAATATTTCATTGTATGTTCGCTTTTGTTAATAAATTCATATTGAACATATTTCTGAACATGAAGTGAAATTATTTACGCAACTTTTGTATTAGGATTTAAAGATATTTATTATTAAAAATAGATGATAGAAGAAATATATATATATATATATATATATATATATATATATATGTGTGTGTGTATGTATATATGTTTATATATATATATATATATATATATATATATATATATATATAATATATATATATATAATATATAAATATATAAATATATAAATATATATATATATATATTTATATATTTATATATATATATATATATATATATATATATATATATATATATATATATATATATATATATATATATATATATATATATATATATATATATATATATATATATATATATATATATATATATATATATATATATATATATATATATATATATATATATATATATATATATATATATATATATATATATATATATATATATATATATATATATATATATATATATATATATATATATATATATATATATATATATATATATATATATATATATATATATATATATATATATACATGTGCGTAATTTGGGGGGGGGCAATTTCCCCCCCAGAATTTTTGGAGGAGGGGCAAATTTATAGTTTTGCCCCTCCAGATTTTTAAGGTTTTGTTCATACATTAAATTGTTGATTATACATTTTAATGAATGTTAAAGTTAATTTATGTTTATTAGTGTGCTTAAGAATTATTCCAATTACGGTTATCGTCCTTTCCTGAGGAATTTTTAAAGCAAGTATAAATATTCGAACTTATAGTTTTCTTCCTCAAAATGTTTTGGGTTTTATTCATACACTAAATTTCTGACATTTTAATAACTGTTGAATTTATTCCGTTTTTATTAGTGTGATTAAGACTTATTTTAATTACAGCTATCAA
>CM063505.1:96427370-96445828 GCA_032207245.1 Pardosa pseudoannulata | reverse complement strand
ATACTTCTGAACATGAAGTGAAATTATTTATACAACTTTTATATTAGGATTTAAAGATATTTATATATTAAAAATAGATATATATATATATATATATATATATGAGATATTGTAAATATTCGTATCTCCGCTGGTTCAAGTGCTAAAATCCGCCTTTATTCTAGATTATTACTTGTAACAGTAAAGTATATATATAAATATATATATATAATATATAAATATATATATATAAATATATATATATATATATATATATATATATATATATATATATATATTTATATATATATATATAAATATATATATATATATATATATATATATATATATATATATATATATATATATATTATATATATATATATATATATATATATATAAATATATATATATATATATATATATAATATATATATATATATATATATATATATATATATATATATATATATATATATATATATATATATATATATATATATATATATATATATATATATATATATATATATATATATATATATATAATATAGAAATATATATACATATATATACATATATATATATATATATGAGATATTGTAAATATTCTTATCTCCGTTTGTTCAAGTGCTAAAGTTCGCCTTTATTCTAGATTGTTACTTTTAAAAGTAAAGTAGATGAAGATGATCAAGTATAGCTGAGAACATAATTTCGATAGTAATAAATTTACAGATATATTTTTTCTTAAACTTTTTTTCATATATTTCTACTAAAATGCCATCTAAATGTATATATTTTGAGGGAAACTTTAATGTTTAGCTATGTTTAAAGTAATTAATTCTAATTATTATTATTATTATATTCCACATAAACAGTCAAAGAATCAACTGCTGCTTTTATTACAATTTTAATAAAACAGTTTGGGTTCAATTTGTTTTCCTAAGAAAATCCAGATTTATTCTGAGTACTTAGTTCTTATAAAAATAAAATACATAACCCGAATATAACTATATACAAGAATATATTTACACATTTATTTTGGCTGAAAAATTATTTTCATATATTTCTGATAAGAAAAGCTTTCTATCTATGTATTTTGACTCACAATTTAATCTGGAGCTGTTAACAGCAACATATCTTATGCCGACTAGTAAAATAGAAAATATTCATTGTAATATAACTTTAATGAAACGTTTGCTCTTATTATTATACTCAGCGATATTCGTTCTTCGGATATCTATGTTAAGAAATATAATAATTCATAATTAAAACTCATATGTAGGAAAACAATATTCTAAAAATGGTTAAAGCAATTCAGTAAGAACCTAAATTAAAAGAAAGCTAAATTAAGAATCAGCTATTAGTTACGAAATGAATCTAAGGGAATGAATTATCCAGTATAAATAGATATAAATAGATTAAATATATAGAAATATTAATTTTATATTAAATATATGAAAAGATTAAATATATAGATAGAATAAATATAAATAGATATAAATAGATTTTGACCGTATTTTACGAAAACATTTATCGACAAAATTTTTCAGTAGAAAAATCCTTTAGAGAAAAGCAAGCAGTAGCATACATGCGGCAGAATACTGCTAAATGGGTAGCGCATATGAAATTAACAAATTAATCAAGCGATTCCATAGTGAGCATTAGCGAAATACGTAGAGGAGAATTTAGCATTCATGAGATTTCTCTTCTCACCTAACCAAAAAATAAAGGAAAAATATGGAAATTCCTTAAATCCCATTGCCGTAATTTATATAATGTGCAAAATCTGTTTGGGTGAACAACTTGATTTAAACTTTTCCCGGTTTTTCCCGAGCTGAACTCGGGCAGGCAAAATGTACCATCCAGGCTCATCCCGAGTGTAGCTCGGGCACTGTGAAATTTTACACTGTGCAATCAGTCTTTCCCGATTTATCTCACATGTGCTTTTTATGGTTCGAATGTTTTTGCTTACTTTTCTGGCTACTAGATTATTTGATGCTAAAAGAGAGACAGCAAAGGGAGGAAGGTAAGGAGAAAAACAAGGTTCTACTGTATAGATTGCGATGTTGAACTCTGTGCAGTAGCATGTTTTCCATTGTATCATACACGATCAAGTTTTGATTAATAATTTCATAATCATTTATGTAAATGCATAGGATATAAATAAAATTTAATTAAATATAAAATCTAGGTATTCTAAGCTTCATATTTATAATTAGTGTGAATTGAATCCAAAGTCTAATGATTTAACACTCACAGAAAGCCAACTATACAGGTAAATTACTCATTTATTTAAATTGATTCATTTACATTAATTTTTATGAAATTTTGTATGTGAATGGTGCTATTATGTTTAAACATCTATGTATGTATGAAAACAAGCATAAAAAATTGACATTTTTTAACCCATAATCCCGAAATAAAATGAACCTAGAAGGGGTTAGTGGATTTTTGAAATACCATTCATTTATGGTTTTGAATGGAAACTTTTACTAATTTCCCTTGAAAATTTAAGGAAAAGGCAATAGATATGGATATCAATCAAGCTACTTTCCCTAAAAAGTCTCAGTAATAGTGAGATATAACGACTGTGGTACACATAACTTAACATCTTAATGCTCAAATAACTAATCGCGAACGATGTGACCAGTATGTTCAAACCACTCTCGTGTTGGAACATTGCATTACCATTGGGAAACCATACTTACACCATTTGATGAATGTGATTGTCCAAAACAGTTACATAATACTTACTAGTAACCGTCATTACAAATACTTTATGATGCCCATGGTTTGATTTGGAGTGATACAGTCTACATTTTGCAACACGAGGGCTAATGAGACCGGGACGTACAGCTTAAAGCCGATTCCGAACTGCTACGAACATCCATGGCACAGTGGGGTTCGAACCCACGAACTCCGGTACCCATGCCAGCACCATGATGCGCATGGAATACTATGACTTAATAGCCGAAACCTTGAACAATATTTTACATTTTTCAAATAGCATTGTAGAGTTAGGACGGCGTTCTTGACTAGGAAACAATGAGAAAGACAACTGATGTCGAATGATGTTGAACTTTGCTATTTAAGTTTGGGGATTCTGCAAGCTGTTTTCCTCAAACCAACATTTACATAACTAATGAGTAATTTTTGAATTGTTAAAAAATTACGGAACTGTAATGCCCTGCCTATTTAGCTTTATTGTTCTATATTGTTTTAGCACTAACTGATTTTTCAAGCCTAATATTTAATTCAGAGTGAATTTTTTATCTGTCATAATGCTCTTTAATTGCAGTCAGTCGCAGTCACTCAGCATAGATTTTGGTTCGAGTTGTGACCTTTCGAATGAAGTTTTCTCTCGTTTTATTCATGCGATATAAATCTTTGATATGGAGCCCCGTGTGATACCAAATTCTTCAGTAGTTACATGTGCCCTTATGAAAAAAAAGGAGTACAAAGTAGACTGTATTATATAAATCAAACATATCTTTTCAATCGTTTCTGGAAGTATCCAATCTTACGTGGTATTAATATAACTTTATGTCTTTTAATGCATTTTTATTAATTTAATACAAATTTTAAATTTTTTTTAGAGTTGCAAAAATTTAGTACTTTACTGTAGAAAACACAAACTAAAAATGCTTGAAACATTTATTTCAAATAAGTTAGAAAATAAGTTTTGCACTGTGTAAAATAATACCATATCTAACCATTTATAATATATATGTTTTTCGTATACTTTATACTTAAACTTATTCTAGCATTAGAGCTAACAATAATGGGAAAATTAATCCCTCAATAGATAATGTTTATTTTTGTTTTTACAAGTTTAATGTTCGTATTTTACTCATTAACACCTTAATAATATCATTATCGTATTTTTATTTAGAGAAACAGATGATGTAAAACAGGAGTTTTGTTGCAAATATATAGATTTAAATACATTTCCTTCATAGTTTATGCAATCAACTGATTTCTATAAATTCATATTAAGAAGCAAATTCCACTTTATCTCAATTTTCACATTCAATTTATCACTGTAATTTCATGTAACCAATCCTCTTTTTCAATGCAAGAATTTTATTTTTATAAAAGTGCCCTGTATTTTACTTTAAACATCTAAAATATTCTAACCGATGCAAAAAACAAATGACATCATGCTCTAATTTCCCATTGATAAAACCTCTTCTACTCTTTTATTTTAACTCAATCCAGTTAGAAATTTTTCTTTACTATGAACTCAGTAACAATTTAAAAAGTTGCGCAACTTTAAAATACATGCTTTTTAAAGAATATTTTCAAGTTTCATTGTGTTTTAAAACTAAAATACAACTTTATTTCTTTATACTTTTTTTATACATCATTTAGAAATGTTTATAAATAAAAAGATAGAATATTTTTCGATAGGTTAATTGAGATTTTTGCAACTAAATACTTTTTAATACTATCCAAAGTTTTTAAGAAAATTTTCTCGCCTCTAACAAGTGAAATGTGATGACGCTTCTGATTACTATCATTATCGTATTTTCTTCAATATTGTTATAAAAGTACTTCAACCTATCAACTTGATGTACTTAGGCACAAAACTTTTCAGTGACAATACTTGTCTTCATTTGTTAAGCTATTATCGTATGAAAATATAAATAAAACATTATTTTTTCTCACAGTCATTTGAAACAATTCCTTTATTTAACGAAGGTTCTTTTTTAACTTAAATAATCTTTAGTTTAATCACAGGAACTATCTATATAAATCTCAATTTCAATTGTTAGGTTAATAAGAAGATAGTTAACGTGATTTATATTATATGCATTAAATCATCTCATGAGTTTTTAAAGATAAGCATATAATATTAGGAAAGCATTCAATTTTTAACTCCCATAATTTATAAAGAGTTAATTTCTTTTGCAAATATAATGTGACACGAGAATTTAGATAAGTTTCAATATATCTATTGATAAAACAATAACTGCTTATTTAAATGACTGATTGTTTTGATGTTTCATTAATTTAATTCTAAGAGTGCACGAGAATAATATATAATGAGGTAAATTGACTATGAAACACCGATACGTTTTTAAGTAGATAAGTGCTTCAATAATTCTGTGGCATTTTTTAATGTTTAGTTATAAAAGAAATGTGTCTGATATAGTATATTGATTAGGTCTAAAGAAATAAAATGCTGCATCTGAATTACAATACTTTTACAAATTAATAAATTGAGGTATATTAAATATGATTAATTAAATAATTCAATTAAATGATTTAATAAAATATTGTGCAATGAAGTTTGACTAAAATTTATTTGGTCTGTTTACAGTCGGCAACTGTTGCAGGTCTGGTCTAGAAAATAAAAGATTTGGTAGACCATGTTGCAATCTCGAATGATTTTTAATTATTTTATATATTCAAACACATTTAGAAAAATAGTTTTATAGTGTGTTAAGGAAAGAATAATGTAAATGTTTTTAAGGCTCAGAAACAAAAATATATTTAATGAATGCATGACAGATTATTTTACCCGTCCAGGTTGTTACCCAAATTTCGTGCAGATAAAGACGGGAGATTTTATCACATGTTTTTTTTCTAATGTAAAAATATTTTTTGGTATTTCTACTTTCCACAACATTAAGTAGAAGGAAAGAAAAAAAGAGAGAGGTATTTTCAAAGTGAGGTGAAAAATAACCCTAGACAGTAAAATTGATGGATAGAAAAAGCTCTGACCTTCCTTTTATAGCAGTATATATTGAATAGTGGAAAATGAATTGCTTGGTGGAAATTTCAATTTGTATTTTTTAGACTTTCACGACTTGGTCGAAATATCGATAATTTGTCTACAAACGAATGAAGGCTGTATTTTGTTGAAAAATAAATTTATTGCTTTTGTAACAATATCTCATGATACTTAAATTCTAATTTAGTAATGCACTTTGTAAATGGTCATCATTTGATGATGATCTATGCTAGAATTTTCTATATTACATTTTAAAAGCGTCTTTTCACATAATTATATACTTCAAAATACTGATATAAATCCCCATAAATTTCATTTTAAGAGTTTGTACTTATCACCGGCAAAATATTTATTGATTTTACTTATCTTCATTTCCACAAATATTAACTTATTATTATGTAAAATAATCACTTATGATTGAAAGTTTATGGTAGCTCTTCAACTGCACAGTGACACGAATTTTGAATGAATTTTTCGCGTTTAACAATACACGAAAAGCAATAATTTAACAGTAATTTATGTTATTTAACAACGTTATTGAATACACAACGTTCAAATAGTGAAATCGGGTTGCCGTCCAGGTTGCCCACACGTATAGCAGTGTGGTGATCATTGGTTTTACACATTAGAATAAGCTTGAGTTTGTCCGAGATTACTTAGTAGCTAACATAACTAGTTAAATATTCCAATATAGAATTCAGTGTCGCAGGTGTCTCATAGCTTATCCTTAGGGCGTTTATGGTAAAAGCATGACTACTTACATGGCTACTTTAAATGTTTGCTTATTAAAAGTCATGTCTAAAAATATATTGCTGAGGCACAAGGTTAAATCATCAGCATATTTTTCATTTGAAATATCTTATTTCTGTAACATTTAGAATTTCAAACATTCTTATATTATTTTGATTGATTTAATTATTATTATTTTAAATACTAATGCACATGTATGAATATTTAACTGTTCCATTAGAATTATATAAAAAATAATAACAGTAGTTTAGATAATAAAATATTGCTCTCAATATTCCAATCAAATTTACTGATTAACATATATTTATATATATATATATATATGTAATATTGTATGTATGTATATATATATATATTATGTATATTATATATATATATATAATATATATAAAATATATATATGTATTATGTATATATATTATATATATATATATATATATAATATAATATATATATTATATATATGAGTCCTAATATATATAGATATATATATATATATATATATATATATATATATCATATATATATATATATATATATATATATAAATATGAGTGTGTGTATGTGCGTGTATAAGACGGTGTGTGTGTCACTCAAGTGTTCATCATCCAAAACATTATGACCACCCCTACATTTTGCAATGAACTAGCCTGGATGACATGGAAGGCACGTGATCTTGTGGAAGTGGTATTTAACTGCTGCTGGAGAGTCTGAAGAATCATTCTTTCACTTACTTCTGTAAGCGATTTAATAGAAGCAGATTGTAATGGCTCGAAGGCTCGGAACAAGTATTTCCGAAACTGCACGACTCGTGGGTTGTTCGCGATCTACAGTTGTTAGTACTTATGCAAAGTGGATGAATGACGGTGAAACCAGCAGTAGACGACATGGTGTTGGACGTCCACACGCTATCAAAGAAAAAGGTCGTCTCGCATGGTGAAGCAAAACCGGAGCCAGACAGTGGCTCAGCTGACAACCCAATACAATGCAGGGCCAAGTAGAATAGTATCGGAGCACACTGTTCAGCGGACACTGTTGGATATGGGGCTACGCAGCAAACGTCCCACTCGTGTGCCTTTGCTGACCAAGCGTCATCGCCAACTGCGCCTACGCTGGGCCCGGGAACATCGCGACTGGTCCATGGATCAGTGGGAGAGAGTTGCCTGGTCAGATGAATCACGGTTTGTCATTCATCATAGCGATGGCCGTGTCAGGATACGCCGTCTTCCAGGCGAACAGTTGCTCCCTCAATGTACAGTAGGTCATACACAGGCCATTGGGGGTGGTATTATGTTTTGGGGGACGTTCTCTTGGGCGTCTCTGGGACCTGTGGTTGTGGTAGAGCAGACCATGAATGATACAGGGTATCTGAACATCATTGCGCACCAGTCACACCCTTACATGGCCTCTGTTTTTCCAGCGGGAAGTGGAATGTTCCAACAGAACAACGTGTCACTAGGTTAAAATTCCAGGTGATTCCAGGAATATGATGCAGAATTCCAGTTAATGTCCTGGCCGCCGAACTCACCTGTTCTCAATCAGATAGAACCAATTTGGGATATCATGGGACGGCAGCTCAGTGTTCAAAGACTACCAATTCGCAAAACTTCGAATTTGCGTAACCGTTGATTAAACATCTGGTACAATATCTCTCAAGCCATCTACCTATGCATATCCATACATGTAGATATTGACGCCAATTCTTTTGAGTTGGTCCTAGGTTGGAGTTGGGAACGTAAAATAATTTAGAACACTAAAAAAGCCTGAAATGTATAGAAGTATAGCTTTGTAATTAAAATATATGTGTAAAATGCAATTTTTAACAACTTCAAAATTTTCCACTATATATGCCTTTGGAATAAAATTATATTTCTTATGAAAAGTTCAGTGAAGCACAGTATCGTCTATGAATATTTAATCGTAGTATTAAACAATGTCTTACATATACCGCAGTAATGATTAGTTTAAACAGCAGGAGTTTAATTTATATTCTTATATCCGTATACAGCATCAAAAGTAAACCCAGTTCTTTCATTATCGCACGCATTTAAATTATAACACTTATCGCGAAGAGTTTTCATGAAGGTAAAATAATTTAAAAGTTTCAAAAACTGTTAAATTATCTTTTCGGTTGGATGTTGCATGTGGTGTGTTATTTAGTTATTAATAATGCAAAGTTTTAAAGCTCAGCTATCATTTCCCGAAACAATTTAGCTGATGAGCATGATAGAGCACGATACCTTCTTAGAAATGAAAGCTTTTGAAAATATAATTAAAACTCACGTGAGTGAGGCTGTAATAAATTGTAACGCATAATCTCGCTCCTTATATATATATTTCTAAATGGCAATATTTACAAAGTGTTTAATGAAATTCATCGAGTAAGACGTAAATTATTCTTTTTAGTGTGAATAAATATATTTTAGCATGAGGTTTAGAAGTTGAATAACCAACTATCAATGGAAAATAAAGATAGGAATAAACATAAAAAGCAAAATGCGGAAAATGTTATATATATATATATATATATATATATATATATATATATATATATATATATATATATATATATATATGTATATATATATATATATATATATATATATATAATATATATATATTTATTATATATATAAATATATATATATGTTATATACATACATATATAATATATATATATATATATATATATATTATATAATATTATATATATATATATATATATATATATATATATATATATATATATTATATATATATATATATATATATATATACATATATATATATATATATATATATATATATATATATATAATATATATATATATATATATATATATATATATATATATATATATATATATATATATATATATATATATATATATATATATATATATATAAATATATATAACCTCCTATCTCTCATTGTAATTCCTTCTAAATCATTCTAAAGTGAGACACATAGCACAAATGAAAATCTAAACAGACAGTTTAGCACAAAATAATTAATATAGTAAATAAAAATACATAGATTAAAAGTTACAATATAAATTATTTATATTCTAATCAAAATCTGAGATTAATATCAGGTTTCATTTGTACATTTTCATCATATCATTATTAGATGTTGGCAGCAAAAATATTCATTGCATTTTATACAGAAATATTGTGTCAATCTACACTTATATTGCGTTTATTAGTGAAATTGGAAATATTAATATAATTTTTTTCCATTAGTTGATCTATAGGTTTGAAAATTGTATTCCAAATTAAAACATTCTTCATTTCTTTCCTTAAATAGTATATTCTGAACTATCCCATTTTTTTTAAATTTTTCACATCGAAACCTTTATTATCCTTTATCAGCCTTTATTATCAAGTTTCTATCATCATGGGATAGTAAGAATTTGAGATCTTACAAAAAATCTTAATACAGCCATAAAACTTTGAGTGATGAACTCTATCGGGCGCTTGTATCACAGAATTACAAAATTCATAAGCTTAAAAGCTGGAAATATTCTTAAACTGTACTGGTAGTTTTTGCATTTCGGAGGAGCAGGTTATGGTACAGAGAGATAATGATAAGTTTAAGGTAGCAGGAAGCAATTTTGTGAGTGAAAAATTGAAAATATTGCTATTGTATATCTGACAGGTCAGTATACCCGAAGGAGGGTTAATTCATTTTATCGTTGCTATTACTAGTCGTAGATAATCTAGCAAGGCTATAACCTCCCCTTGAATCCAAAAATTTCCAGAGTTATTGTATAATATTTACAACTGCTTCTTTTTGAAACCTAAACAAACAAATTCATGCGAGGTGGGATACCTAGCCACTTTTACCCCTCTAGAAATTCGCAAAGATTTTGTCCTTCTTGGAAGATGAATGTATTGATGTGATTGTTAATAAAACGTGAGAAAGTCGATTGCTGTTTTCTTTATTTTACACTTATCAGTAAAATGTTGTCTTGTAGCTCTCGAAAGATCAAAAATATTTAATTAGAGATTGTATAATTGTATTTGCGTTATTTGTTGCGTTGTGTTAATATATAGTGAATGAATTCTAACCCAAGATCTGAGAGACTACAGATGATTTGCAGACTATTAAATTTAATTTACTACTTTATAAAATAGTATACATTCACTAAATAAGATGCGTAAACAAAATTCATTTGGCATTAAATTAAATATTTTTTTGTACAACAAATTTCAAATTGGGCACTCCTAGACGCTCCTTTGTTCGAAATTGGTCCATTAGGAACTTATAAAAAAGTCCACAAAATTATATTCCTAATTAAAGTCCTGAAGGGACACATAAGTCTTATCTTTGACAGGGATCAAACTCATATACGAAGACCCTTCATAAAACCATCAATCAATTTTTTAAGTCCCATCTTCCTTATAAGGATGTGATGAGGTCATATTTAGACCAGAAGCATATTAGCTTTTTGTTTTTTTTTCATGTAAATTGAGTTATTTAAAAACCATCCAATTCACCTCACCAGAAATGTTACTGCCAAAAGTAGTTTTAACTTTAAGTTAAGAAATATTACAGCTATTTGATAATCACAATCAATAAAAAATACGTCTATATGATTTACGGTTTGCTTCAAAAAACCTGTAAGAAAGATGCCTATTTAAACAAACTCTGTTTGAACTCAAGATATGAAGCAGAGATTCTATTAGAGTGGAAAAATCTTACTCATTAAAAAGTCCTAAATGTTTTTAATATTTATCTGGAAATTTTTATTTATTTATTTATTTACATTTAATTGTATTTTTTAAGAGTTTTGAAGTTTGAAACATCATACAAGTACTTGTAATTACAGGATATTTTATTAACTTATTGAGAATGATGGCAATTGTAACAATAATTTAAAATTTTGACAAATGAAGTTGAGTCCTTTAAAGTACACTTCATTTAGTACTTAATCTTATAAAAGTTATGTGCAAAGCATGCCTCTGATGCTAGCGCAAGTTCTACTTACAGAACAGGTATTATAAAATCACAGTCAATGATGGAAAAATAATTTAACTACCGATATGTAAATAGAGAGAATTCGTGTACTTCAGGTACAATGATTTAATAAATACTTACGTTTTGAAAAAAATTCATGTGACAATTTAAGACTTTTAAAAAATGGATATAAGTTAAGAAAACTGATACCAGATAAAATCCTCTTAAAATATTTATTCTTTCTAAATTGAATAGCATTTCATCTTACTTACTCCTCGTGACAGCTGTTAAAATTCTCTGAAAATCTGAAAATCAAAGGTACCACAATTTTTTTTTCATATTTTACAAAAAATGCATTCTTGCATTTCTCATTCTTAAAACTTTTCTTTGTACTATTAGTAAAATAATTTTTCCAAACTTTAAACATATATTAAAATATTATCGTATATAATATTATAAACGTTATGTGCAAATCATGCCTGGGATGCTAGCGCAAGTTCTACTTACAGAACAGGTATTGTAAAATCACAGTCAATGATGGAAAGATAATTTTTTAATTATCGATATGCAAATAAAAAGAGAGAATTTATATATTGCAGGTACGATTGTATAATAAATACTTACATTTTGAAACAAAATTCATGTGACGATTTACGACTTTTAAAAAATGGATATAAGTTAAGAAAATTGATACCAGATAAAATCCTCTTAAAATATTTATTCTTTCTAAATTGAATAGCATTTCCGCTTATTTACTCCTCGTGACAGCTGTTTAAAATTCAAAACACTAGGAGAAATTCATACAGTTTGTGAAATAAAATTTATTCAAGTTTCAAAGTCTTAAGTTTTTAAAGAGGATTAAATATTTTAGAGAACCTTAGATTTAACATTTGTAATATTGACGCTCATGAAAATAGCAAAATAGAAATTTTTATTTTACTTGAAATATACAGTAAATATGTTTTAGATCCTTTAGCTTTTTATACTTTTAATACTATTATAGAAATAAGAATGCTTCCATTATTCTACATTTAAAGTACAATTTGAGAGAAAATCTGTTATCAAAGGTATAATTTTTTTTTCATGATTTAAAAAAATGCATTTTTGCATTTCTTTTTCTTAAAACTGTTCTTCATGCTATTAACAAAATAAGTTTCCTATACTTTAAATATATTTTAAACTATTTATGGATATCTTATTTTAGGTATATCAATTTTGTTCTTAAAATTTTTACAGATACGGTGTTATTTTTTCAGGATCTTTCAAGTTTTAAGTATTGATTTTTCCAGATATTTACCTTTTCTCTACTGTTTTTACTTCTATGGACAAAGTAAGTGAATCATTGTAATCAAGATAAACATCAATACTCGTATTTCAACGAAAATACTTATTTTGACAATTCCTGACTTCATTTTCAATAATTTCAATGTGTGCGTACAGTATGCACGTGCAAATAAACCTATTTCTGATGTTTAACTATTCATTTTGATAATTTTCTGAACTGGTTCGGATTACTTCTCTGTTATGTTCCATATGCAAATATGTACGTATGTACGTACGTGCGTATGTATCTCTCATAATTTAAAAACTATTATCCTTAGAGGGCCAGTATTTCGTATTCAGGACTGTTATAACGTCTAATTTGGAAACCTCTTATTCATTGTAATTCATATTAAACATAAAGTAAAATCTCTGTATAAATTTATTAACATTGAAAAGCATACCTCCGAAATAGTTTGTCTTAAAATGCTGAAATGAATTTTCTCTTTAGGATTAGCATATACATTTAGTTGTATTTATTCCCTTTTAGTTGTAATTATACTGTATTTTTTAATTTTGATTGTGATCTGCAATTTCTACATTAAATAAAAAAAAACAATTTCAATACTGCATATATAAACACTGTGGGACTCAAACTAAAAATATTAGCTGTAAATACTGATTTTTTTATCTGGTACTGAACTGCGTACTACGAGGTTTTTAACAGCCAAAGCGAAGAGTAAATAGAATAAAACTTAATCCACCAAACTTTATTAGAGAATAATTCAAACTGCCTTAAGGCAAAATATTCAAACATATCGGCAATATAGTACACAAATACATACAAATATTACATACTGTATATATACAATTTATTATTTTTTAATATAAACATTTAATTACAATACTTAATAAGCCAAAATTATTGTACATTTTTTATCCAACTATCTAAATATGTTCCCTTTCTTGAACATAAAAGCTTTATTTTATTTACATAAAAAGTAATATTAGCCGTAAATATTGATTTTTTTTATCTAGGACTGAACTGCCAACTACAATGTATTTAACAGCCAAGGCCAAGAGTGAGTAAAGTAAAACTACATCCATACTTTATTAGAGAATAATTCAAACTGCATTAACGCAAAAATATTCAAACATATCAACAATACAGTACACAAATACATACAAACATTACATACTGTATATATACATTTTATTATTTTTACATATAAACATTTAATTACAATACTAAGTCAAAATTGTTGTAAATTTTATATCCAATTATCAAAATATATTACCTTTTTTGAACATAAAAACTTTATTTATAAAAAAAGTAATAAAACGTTTATAATTTTTTAATTCAAAAAAGAGAAAATGTAAACGAAAACCAGGAATTAAATTATTATAAATCACCTTAAATTTCAGCAGAACAAAACGACTGTTGTCAATTCTTTCATAGTAGGTCTTTAAAGACTCATTAGGGAAAAATATAGTGCAACTTAAACATATCGATGTATTCATACGCATCTGTAACAAAAGCTGTCTAAATGTATTGAGATATATTGTACTTTTGTTCATAAAATTGATGGTTGATTGTGTTGCATTATTCATGACACTGTCAACAGAGATTACGTTAAATTCACGCATGATCAATAAATAGAAAACATTTCTGAATAAAGTTCTTTGCAACTGAAGTCCCATTTCATATATTTTGCTCGGAATTCTAAGAAAATTTTCAGAGAGTTTTCTAAATATAAGTGGAAATTAGGGATATACGTAAAAATATTAAGAAGTACTCTGAGGATCACTGAAAAACAGGCTGGGAAACCATAAAATACAATAATACTTAATGGTAGTAAAATAAGATCTTAATTTATATTTTAATCCACTACAGGATATACATTATTTTAAAAATGAAGTTATGTACTAAAATATAATGTAAAGCATGTTATAGGAAGTATTTTATCTAATTTGTGTGGTGAGACGAATTAGATCATTAGTATAATTGATAATTAATATATATAATTAATAATAATTGATTAATTAATAGAATTGCTATCAATGAAACGATAAGTGAATTGCTTGGGATCTAAATCTGACCTCATTACATCTTTTGTTAAGGACAGAGGACCCATAAAAATTAATTCAAAGGATATTCCTCTTGTGTGGCATTCTCAAGCGGGGTTCTGATCACAGTCCCAGATCAGAATCGAGTCTCCGTACATGAAACTAAATAAAAATGTAGCTTTGTGGTGTACCGAAGCGACAGTGCCCAATTTGAAGGGGCAAGGTTTTCCCATTTTTGTGGTTTCAATTAGGGGTAAAGGAGACCAATAGATTTTTACAACTCTCCTGATTGGACTAAAAGAAAAAAAGTAATGGAGAGAGATGAAAATAATATAAAATAAAGAAAAGTCAAGACAGTGAGAGTGATCGGCAGTCAAGACCAGGAGTTCGACATTTCCAGTTCGGAGATCGAGATTTCGACAGCAAGTGTTCGGGACTCGAGGACAGAGTTCGAGGATCAAGGGAAGAGTTGAGGCTAAGAGAGAGAAACTAATGACTACGACATCTCTTAACAACCAGAAGTAATCCAGCACATCCGCATTTCAGAATCACCCAATTTATTTTAGAAGACCCCAGACCAGTAGTGAGACTGGAATCAAGATTGTCGTCCCATCAATTGAGATAACACTCAAATTGTCTACATCATTTCCCAAGAGCGTCCGACCGGAGAAAAACCTTGGCACACCAAATAGATCCACAAAGGTACTCATTGTTATATATATTTTATATTACGATTAGGTCATCTCTCTTCTTTGTCTCTTTTTACCTAAATGTTAGGAAATTATTATAGTTAAATTTTGAATGATGCGGTACCTAGTAAAAGGTTTGGAGAAGTAAATTTTATGAAGATTAAGTCAGATTTATTTGTATATAGATATGTATACAGAATATTAATAAATTTGCTTAAAATTTATTTTAAACAATAAACCTTTATGTGTTTATTTTAAGAGTGTAATTTTTAATTTTAATAAATCTTAATTTAACCTATTAGTTTATTTTTTTTTATTTCAAGTCTTTAGTCTGTCAGAACCTGTGGTCGAATTCAGACATAAATAATCTACACAACGCAACCCAACTAATATTTAGTCTTTGTGACTAACAAAATAATAACCACTATAAATTAGATCACATATAAATATCGAAATTTAACGAGAGCTACACGACAATTTCAATTGTTAGATCGTGGTATTTATAAAAATATTTAGCATTTTTAGTCCACAGGAAAATATCTTAAAGAATAAATAACATAGACAACATAGTATACTGTATAATCTTTCAATCTTATGTTTAATGCATTTTCTCTAATCTACCATATTCTTCCTACTACAATACATCAAAGAAAATGCATTCTTATAAAAAGCTGTCGATAATCATTAATTTAAGCTTACATAGCAGGTTATATTATTTAAGCTTATTCAACACTTTTAACTTATGTAAATTATGGAATGTGACTTTTAAATATAAAATAGTAAGTACTAGAAATAAAAGAAAGAAACTTCTTGTAATATCATAATAAAAATAATATACTTTGTAATATATTTCGACTTTTAATATTAGACAATTACCGTAATGCCTATACTTTTATAATATTGAAAAGTTTATGTTAACTTGTAGTTCTACATCGATTATAAAAGATTGATGCTAAAGAATCATTCTTATACCATGTTACTTTGATGGTATTTTGTTAATTTCTTTTACCAAAGAAATTTTTTAATCGTTTCTCCTATTTTAATACTCCCTAAATGACACACGGGTTTAATGGCAGAATAAATTAATGATACTAAAAGTAATACATCTCCGTGTAAAAGATTAAAAACAATTTCCATGTTTTTATAAGGTGGCAGGAAATTCAATATATGCTATGCTGTATTTTACAAAAACAAAATATACTTATAAAATTCAAAGATTTTAGAAATTCCCAAGATATTGAATATAGATATAATTTCAAATAAACTGGAGTAAGATACTCAGTTGATATAATTTGTAAATGAACTAGAGTAAATTGTTTTGTCTAAAATATTTAAAAGTGCTTTAAGGGTAAAATATTGGATTTTTTTTACGATGTTTAAGTTGAAGTTTATTTTAACCCCTTCCCGGTTTTTCCCGAGCTGAAATCGGGCAGGCGAAATGTACCATCCTGACCTATCCCGAGTGTAGCTCGGGCACTGTGAAATTTTACACTGAGCAATCAGTCTTTCCCGAATTATCTCACATGTGCTTTTTATGGTTTCGAATGCTTTTCTTTACTTTTCTGGCTACTAGATTATTTGCTGCTCAAAGAGAGACAGCAGAGGGAAGAAGGTAAGGAGAGAAACAAGGTTCCACTGTCCAGATTGCGATGTTGGACTCTGTGCAGTACCGTGTTTCCAATTCTATAATACATGATCAAATTTTGATTAAAAATCTCAATCATTTACGTAAATGCAAAGAATATAAATAAAATTTAATTCAAGATAAAAGCTAGGTACTCTAAGCTTTATATTTAATAGTTAGTGTGAATTGACTCCAAAGCTAACGATTGATGACGCATAGAAAGCCAACTATACAGGTAAATTACTCATTTATGTAAATTTATTTTTTTACATTAATTTTTAGGAAATTTTGTATGCGAATGATGTTGTTATGTTTATAAAGCTATGTATGTATGAAAATAAGCATAAAAAATTGACATTTTTTGAACCATAATCCCGAGATAAAATGAACCTGGAAGGGGTTAATATTTAAAAAAATTACTTTAGTACAGCTTATTTTAACATTATACGTGATTTAATATTCGACCATTATTCACATTTATATACGGTTATATTCAGACAAAAATGTTTATCTTAGCCATTAATTCTACATTTATAAAAGTAAAAAGTCTGATGTTAAAGAATCATTGTTATTGAATGTTACTATAATGGTAATTGGTTAATGCCTTTCTTCTCATTTACTTCAATAATAGCATTTGTGTTCTTTTGTATGACATAAACATTTATCGAAGGAATTAGTTAAAGACACTGAAGCTTATGCGTCTGCCTCTACAAGAAAATAAATTTTCAATCCTTTGATAAGAATACACGAAATCCAAACTATGTTTTCTTCTATTTTATAAAGACAAAACAAGCTCTATAAATGTCGAGGATTTTAGGATTTTGCAAGGTTAACCAAATGATAAAAATGACAAATAAAGTGGATTCAGTTTTGCTTGTTGGCCTGAAATGTATTAGAATGCTTTTAGGATAAAATATCGGACTTCTTTATGACTTTTAGGTTACGGTTTCCGTTTGAAACAACCAAAGTGAAAAATGATGCTAAAGGAAGGAATACCACTTTGCGATAATAAAAATAAAATAATTCAGAAAGAGTAAAGTCTCATAACAAAAGCCATGGGATCTGTTTACTCTTTAAAAGGAATTTCATTCAAACCACTAAATTGTCAGTTTTCTTGTTTTACTGCTTTTCAGGGTTGATTTCAACCCTTTTAACTTCATTTTATTCCATTTAATACTTAAGAAAACTTCCTTGTTTTTCTGAGTTGCATTTATGTTGTTATCATTTTTAATACTTCCTAAAGGATACATTTTATTTTTAAAGATAGTGAAATAAAAGTATAGACAATGTTATTGTTTTAAAAATATATAGGATTAGTTTTCTCTTTAAAATGGAATTACGTAATACCTCTAATTTTTTTATTTTATTTTTATTCACAGCATATAGATA
>CM063505.1:96414870-96424870 GCA_032207245.1 Pardosa pseudoannulata | reverse complement strand
TAATATATTCAAATAATATGTTGATTTGCTTGTTTGTATTTCCGCAGTGCGTGCGGTACTAGGTTCTGCACCACGTAGCTCGCAAACGAACATAGCGCTTTCTGATGTGTACGCACTGCGCATTAAATTGAAAATCACACTTTATATGTATACTACTTGAGAAGAACAGCATACTATGACACTGAGGCAAGTGCAGCTATTTTTCCTGCACTTGGCATTCAGAATCATCCGAAGGTACGGTTTATTAAGCGTTGTATTAGAACGGGGACTTACGTGCTGAAACAATTTTGGTTTTTTAACTGGGTAACTGGTCATACGATTTTGCAGATGGTTATTGTTTAAATTTATATATCGTAAGATTTTTTTTTCATGGAAATATAAATATAAGTATTTTATCAATATAAAGTGAACTGTTTTAGTGTGGTAAATTAATATCGGTGATGTATTATATTTATTGAAATAATTAGCCGAAAAACAATGTTGTTTTGTTTTAAAGAAACGAATTTTAACAGAACAGTCCAAATTTTACCATTCATTGTGTCTTACAGACAATATATAAGCTTTTGTTTTTAAAAATTGTCAAGATGTTTTTCTCAGAGTATATGATTTCCAAATGTTTAAAACAATCAATAAATATAATTTAATCCACTGACCGAACAAGAAACAGTTCGCTCTATTGTGCCAACGTGCAGTGAAATCCTCTGCAAGTGGAATAGACGTTCGGTTTGTCGGTACCGCAGCGGCGGGCGCCATGTGGTACTACGTTTTCTGAACATATAAGTTTTTCGTAGAAGTCCGAAGCGTTGCTTTTTCGACGCCGATATGATACCATACAACAAAAGACATGATTTGTGCTTCAGTGCTAGTAGAATTCTCATAAGTTTAGCTGTTTTTATAGTTATAACTGTATTACTCGTAGGTAAATATTTTATTTATTGTAATCTTTAAATTTATATTTATAATAAATAACCCATTTCAGAATGGAGGACTCAGATGCGTCAATAATTAAAGATTTATTGGAAAATCCATGGTCTCTGCACACCCTACATGATAACCTACCGCATGCCACTGCAGAAAAGAGTTTTTGACAGTTGGAAATTTTAATATGCTTTATGATTCCTTGTTCCATTTTTAGAAGTTTTATTATGACACACGTGCATGCGTATGTACATATCATGTAGAACTCATAAACAGTTATCACTGAATGTTGTAATTTTCCCTTCATAATGTTTTAACATCTGTTTGGTCATCTTCCTTTTTGATAGTAATCCATATTCTATATAACAAAAAATTCCAATATAAGATATATTAACACTGTTTGGTGAAATTAAAAACAATTGAAATAGTATGTTGAATATTTATATGTAGGAATTATGTAACATGTCGTAGACCAATTCTAGTTTTTGTCACAATCCAAAAACAAATGTTCAGTATAGTGGACATTAACGCTCGTTGCGACCAGGTTTATGTATTTCAGCTGTACAACAATGTAATTAAAATGTATAAGTATATATATATATATATATATATATATATATATATATATATATATATATATATATATATAATATATATATATATATATATATATATATATATATATATATATATATATATATATATATATATATATATATATATATATATATATGTATATATATATATGTATATATATATATGTATATATATATATATATATATGTATATATATATATATATATATATATATATATAATATATATATATATATATATATATATATATATATGTATATATATATATATATATATATATATATATATATATATATATATATATATATATATATATATATATATATATATATATATATATATATATATATATATATATATATATATATATATATATATATATATATATGTGTGTGTGTGTGTGTGTGTGTGTGTGTGTGTGTGGAATGTTAACATTCTAGTTTTTTAAATCTTAAAAAAATATAAAAGTCTTCAAATAAGAAAAATGTGATAAATTTGTTAACAGTAAAGGTTTATCTTAAATTTATAAACAGCTTACGTACAATATTTTTGTTATTTGATTAATTTTGCTACATACAAATCTGGAGTATTGAATTAGTTTAACTCTATTATTAAGAATATATTATACATATGTAGTTCAAACAATGCTTTTTTCAGGTTGATAAAAAAATATAAATATAAAACTATTATTTGTAGTCTTAGTTTAGAATGCTATAGTCTACTTTCTTGCTACACGAGGGCTAATATATGTTGGATATTCGTATATAAGAATTTTGTAATATGTAGTAGACTACCTCTAGTTTTAGTTGAATCCCCAAACAGAAATAAAAATCTCAATATAGCGGACATTAACGCATGTTGCAACAGATTAATGTACTTCAACTCTAGAACAATGAAAGTAAAAGATGTCAGTGTATTCATATATAGTTCAAGCAATGGTTTTTAAGTTCATTAAAAAAATATATAAATATAAAAATAATATTTGTCGTTTGGTTTAGAGTACTACAGTCTACTTTTTTGCTAACGAAGGCTAATAAAATTGTGACCTACTGTTTAATCTGATTTGGTCCTTACATCTTTGTGCAAAAAAATTAATCGAGTGTTACCTTTTACAAAACAGCTTCAATATCCGTGGGGATTTCCACGAATTCTGCTACCGAAAAACAGTGACCAACCTATACGATTATTATTCTCCTCAATTTATTATTTACAGAGACCAACTGTGAATTTTTCTGTTTTATTACTATATGTTAAAAAATAAAGGGAATATATAAATTGCTAAATATTTTGGCTTATAAGAAAAAAATTTGTGTAACGAAAAGAAATTTAATGTAAGACATGATATTAACATTGCTGGTCATTCTACTCAAACAATACCATTATCTTGAGAAAGTACTTTGAGTTATTCTTAATGAATGCAATGATAATTTTTATAAGGCATTATAAAATCCCATTAAAAATGTGTATAAATTAAGGAGCAAATAAGGAAGTCATGAGGTCTCTCATTTAAAATTTTCATTAAACTATTCTTAACTATCAAGAGAAAACTAAAATTCTCATAATCATAATTATGTACGCCTACAACTAAAATTAATTTAATCAGCTGAGTAAGCAAAACTTCCAGGTCGTTTATCATGGTAATAATAACCCAGTTTCAGTCTAGAATCCATTATGTTGTAATGAGTTAAAATTAATAAAATTACTTTAAAAATTATGTAGCTATTTTTAATATCTTTAAAAACACTTTAATCTTAGGTGTGATTTAATTTTTGATTACCTAAATAAATCAAAGCACTGATTTTATTTGACGTTCATAACTTGAGATTTTGATATTTTACATAAATTTAGAACTGATAATAACCAGTTCTTATCTTTAAAATACTCAATAACTGTCGCTGTAGAAATATCTTTCTTAAACCACACTTGGATAAAAAGAGGGGTATTAGAGTACTCATCTTCAGAGGAAATATATATTCCCTGCAAATTAACTACTGAAGTAAACTAAGTATAGAATCATTCAAACTATTTATTTCAATAAATATAAGCATCTAGTCCTGATTCTTGTCTTATAGTCCTCTTCAACTCTAGGTATTTAACTTGAGATCAAATGTAATGGTAATTATTTGGTTAGTACAAGACTAATAATTATCTGGTTTGCATTGTGTAAATTATGTAATTTGAAATTTAATCACCGGTTGTTCAGAGGCTATAGACTTTTTTATGATATAAAAACCAATGACATCATAAATAAATAAAAAAATAATTCAAAACTCAACCAGTTAACAAAATTTATTTACACTATATTTATATTTTAAATTCTATTAATAAATGAACGTTAGCAACTTCATTTGGGAAATTAATCACTTACACATATAATAACTAATTATAATTTGCTTACTCAAAATTTTACTTCCGCAGAGAAGAAGCTGATAATTTCATAAAAGTTATAAAATCAAAAATAAAAGAAGTCTGATATTCGCAAAAGGAATGGAGGCCACTCATAACTCATGAAGTGATGTCTTAATTTGTAGACAGGAAATGGATCTCACACGTTCAATCTTGTGCTGCGGCACAGTTCCGCAGTGAATTTGTCGCTGGGCAGCTGGGCTTGTACATGAAACTTTCAGTCCTGTTTGATGATTTCCTAAGTTGATCTGGGTTCCTTAACCAGTAATATATTTGGTGACAGAATTAACTTTCTCTCTTCCACTTTCTGCTTTCTTTTCCTAACCTTTCTGCGCCTGCACTTTCTCAGTTTTCTACCGACCACCTCTACCTGCTCTCTTTTTTCTTATTTTTTGTTTTGCCTTTTTTCTGGCTACTTACTCATTTTATTTAATTCATTACACCCGTCCCTTCGATAGCAAAAGACAAATTGGCATCTTTCGGTTACTTTATTTGCTATCATGGTTGGAAAAATCCTGATTACAAAATCGCGAACTTTTATTACAGCCTCCCTTCTGATCCTTATCTTTGCTGTAGCTTCTAAATATTCCCCAAGACTTATTCTCCCTGTTCTCATCCTTGCAGTCACAGTTCCTACACCACTCGTGTAGCAATCTTAGACCTCCATGAAGAGTGATAAACCATATTTTATCTTTTATCAGTCTTCTTTCGTCTTCTGAATTACTGTTAACATGTATGAGGCTTGATTCAATATATATGAACTAATTAATCCAAAACACTCTCTTATATTTTTGGATATATTTAATATATATGTATATAACGGGATGAAATGATGTCTCGCCGTTACAATGGTAATTTCTATTTTATTGGAAATACTATTATTTGGTTTGCTTGGGCTCACTGGACAATGAAGAACCTCAGTGATTTGCAATAGTCCAATGTTGAGGAACTTAACTTTATTGCCTCTAAATATAAACATCTTTACAAGACAAGATCATTAAATCGATCCCGAATATACACTTCTTTCACAAATTTTCAACCTAGCAGCAAACGATTGCGGGAATTGTTTCCCAAGAGACCAAGAGATTACTTAGCATTATTGACAGTGAGAAATGTAGCCAGTGGGCAGAAAATTAGCATTTATTCTAGCATTTGTTTTGCAGACGAAATTACTTTTTTAAAAATAATTTAAGTCTGCAAAAATATATATATATATATATGACATTTATATGGTTGAAATATATGTGGATTATATATATATGGGAAGAATTAAAAATATATATATATATATATATATATATATTTATATAGGAATATATATTATATATATATTACACACACACGTATATATACATCTATACATCTATACATATGTATATATATATTATATATATATATATATATATATATTATATATATATATATATATATATATATATATATATATATATATATATATATATATATTATATATATATATATATATATATATATATATATATATATATATATATATATATATATATATATATATATATATATATATATATATATATATATATTATATATATATATATATATATATATTTATATATATATATATATATATATATATTGTATATATATATATATTTATATAATATAAATATATATATACATATATATATATATATATGTATAATATATTATATACATATATATTTATACATATATACATATATATATATACATATATATATATATATATATATATATATATATATATATATATATATATATATATATATATATATATATATTATATATATATATATATATATATATATATATATATATATATATATATATATATATATATATATATATATATATATATATATATATATATATATATATATATATATATATATATATATATATATATAACAATTATAATAATAAATAAAGTTTTAAATTTATTTGTTTTTGTTGAACTCTGTGGGTACATTCATTTATTTAAAGCTTTAAATCAATGAGGGCGTTACCTTTAAATTATTTAATAAATTCCTCTTATCTATTTTACTGGATTATTTTAATCCTAAACCACGGATGATTAGTTACAAGAGAGAATTAAAATACTTATTATCTGAAAGTTTATTTTCCACAAGAGCTCAAAATACTCCAGTGAGATACTTTAGCAAATCTTCAAAATAATTCATCACATTAATAAATAAGAAGCATCTCTTAGTCCAGAAACCAATTGGTTGCCATGTATCAACCCCAAAAAAATTATTATTAAAGAAAATCTTTAATTGCAGAAAGGGAAAATGAAGAAAGTACAATTTATTAGTTAAAAAATAAAGCTTTGATTTTAACTATGTTTGATTATGCCTACTATTATATTATAAATAAAAAAACTATCTTTGTCTGAGAAATGTACTATCTTAGATTAAGTTATTTCAGTACGCTAAATAAGAAAATATTCTAAACAATTTATTACGCTAGTCTCAGGCCAGAATCCATTAGGATCCCAGATTAAAATAATAAAAGAACTTTAAAGACCAAAAACATTTTAGCTTTATATACCCTTCAATGCAATTTATTTGTAGTTTGAAGAAGTTCAATTTTCAGTTAGTTAAGTAAATTAAAACATTCAATATATTTCATCTTCCATATTGATTTATTTTATGGTTATTACAGTTACAAAAGAGTAAAATTTTTAAAAAACACAATATCTGCAGAAAAAAATTTGCAACTACTCTAGAAGTTTCTCTTTAAAGTTTCATCAAATGGATATAAATTATATATTTCTTTGAAGAAGTTTATGGAAGAAGAAAGTTAAACTTCACTGAAAAAATATTTCTGTCTATCGATTTTTAGGATAAGGTAAAATCTCCCCATGAGTATTTTGTATATCTTAAAGTTTTAAAATCAATATGTAAATTGTATTTCTACATATTTAATTAGATTAACTTTATAAATAAAAAATCCCATCTAAATTCAATATTTATAAAGAAAGTTAAAATTTATTCAATTGCTATCTTCTGAAGTGCCAAAAGTTAGAATTATTCCAGCTGCTCTCTTTTAAGTCTCGAAAATATTGCAGTGAGATATATAAATAAAATTTATATTTATATAAAATCTTACTATAGCAGACAAGACTACATCTTTAGTAATTACAAATAAAAGAAAATATTAGTATTTTTTTTTCAAAAATTTCTTAATAGAAAAATTTCGAAAAAGAAAATCTTAAATGTCTAAATACTAATTTTATTTTAAATTTTAACCGAGAGAATGTTTAACATTTTCAAAGGATAATACATTATATTTTGTTATTTAGAAAGAATTAAGTTAATAAACTTTTTTATCTAGTTCTTATGTGTTTTTTATATTGCTTATTCAGCAATGTGTAATCTTCATGTTTCAGCCGTTTCAAATCTATTTAAATTAAATAAATAGTGGCCCAAAAAGTTGTGGAAAAATCAGAGGTCATGTTGGTAATGATTTGTTCATTTTATATTAGAACGATCTAATCTAAAAAAGATTTGTATCCCCTATTCAGAGAGTAAACAAACAGTTAAATGCGCAATTGCATGCATATTGCTTATTCTGAAATGTGTGATATTCAAGTTTCATCTATTTCAAAATCATTTTAATTAAAGAAATAGTGGCCCAAAAATTTGTGGATCTCGATAAAAATCAGGAGATGTTGGTAATGATATGTATTTTTTTATATTGGAATGATGTAATCCAAAATGGATTTCTATCTCCTATTTAAATAGTAAAACTAACAGCTCTGTAAAAAAATTATCCTGGTGTGAGGAATACTGTGTGCAATATAATATAAAAAACTCCTCATGGGCTTCTCGTCAACTGGATTCTACCTTTGAGTTTTCTGGAAGACCAAGTACATTTAGTTGTTGATTACCGTTACTCCCCTCTAAATTACCTTCCAGAACTTTATATTTCACAAACTTGAAGTTAGTTTCAAACGGCGTCGTATCATAACTACAGAGGGTATTCATGGCAATGGGAAAAAATATCTGAGCAATTTCACAAAATGTTCCAGGAGGCTCTCCAAACTTAGAAACGTGTAGTATCAGTAGACAAGAATATTTTGAAATGCACAGTACTTAAAATGCTATAATATTAGATATTACAGATTTTAAAAACACACGTTTTAGTCTTTCTGAAAAAACATTCTTATATGTATATATATATATATGTAAATATATAAATATATATATATATATATATATATATAATATATATATATATATATATATATATATATATATATATATATAATATATATAAATATATATCTCCAAACTATAGAATATAGTATCAGTACAAATATATATTTATAAAATATATATATATTATATATATATATACATATATTATATATATATATATTTGAAAACACACATATATTATATATATATATATATATGTATATATATATATATATATATATAATATATATATATATATATATATATATATATATATATATATATATATATATATATATATATATATATATATATATACATATATATATATATATATATATATATATATATATATATATATATATATATATATATATATATATATATATATATATATATATATATATATATATATATATATATATATATATGTATATATATATATATATATATATATATATATATATAATATATATATATATATATATATATATATATATATATATATATATATATATATATATATATATATATATATATATATATATATATATATATATATATATATATATATATATATATATATATATATATATATATATATATTATATATATATATATATATATATATATATATATATATATATATATATATATATATATATATATATATATATATATATATATATATATATATATATATATATATATATATATATATATATATATATATATATATATATATATATATATATATATGTATATATATGTAAATATATATATATATATATATATATATATATATATATATATATATATATATATATATATATATATATATATATATATATATATATATATATTTATATATATATATATATATATATATATATATATATATATATATATATATATATATATATATATATTATATATATATATATATATAATATATATATATATATATATATATATATATATATATATATATATATATACATATATATATATATATATATATATATATATATATATATATATATATATATATATATATATATATATATATATATATATATATATATATATATATATATATATATATATATATATATATATATATATATATATATATATATATATATAATATATATATATATATATATATATATATATATATATATATATATATATATATATATATATATATCCAATGCAGTTTGCAGTACAGACATGTATATTTACAAAAATGTCACAACCCATTTATCACCACCTCTGTACTCTCTCTCTCAGTATATATAATTATTGTTCAAACATCTCCAAAATCATGTTAATTTGTCCAGCCTTAACTTTTCTACCCTCCCAACATTAAATAAGAACTTGATACATTTGGGAATGCACACTTCTAAAAACTAAAGATAAAAAATAGATAAATGCTACGTATGGACATTTGTTTCCCTTTTCGAAGTTAGATACCGGAATTTCCCAGGAAAAAAAAGCAGTTTCCTGAAATCTTCAAGAAGTTGTATCCAATTATTCACCTCGAAAGTTTAACAAGCCACAAAAGAAATGCTGATTTATAGTACTTTATCATAACTATATATCCTCTACATTTCCGTCTCTTTAAGGTTACATTTTTTGAAATCTTCATATGCACTGTTTTCTCATTCACTGTCATATGTATTCATTAGTTGTCTGTCTAAAAATAAAAATAAATTATATTTGACTAGTTTCTGACAAATTTTAGAATCTGAATAGCCTTCCTCAACACGACTTAAAGAAAATTACGTTGTCAAGTAAATCTTGTAAAGTAAGTTCATGTGTCATGCAAGCAATTGAAAAATTTTGGCTGTATTTCCAAGT
>CM063505.1:96402370-96409870 GCA_032207245.1 Pardosa pseudoannulata | reverse complement strand
GTACATTTGAAACCGTTTACAATCTTGAAGTGTCGAAAATTGGATATAATCAGACCAATACTTAACCGCTGGTTAAGTCCAAGTAATCCTAACAGTTGTACTTTATTTCAAACTGACATTTCCACAAATACTGACATTATTATTCAGTTAAGAATTTTGTAAAGTTATTTTTCAATATATTTTTTTTTCAATTCGGAACTTCATATGTTTTAACAGAATACAATCACAGGGGAAATATTGATTGTTTAGTCGTGTTTGTTTATTCCAGGTTTACAGTTTTCTAGAGATTCAATTTTGTTTTATAACTAACTGTTCTGCACAAAATAATTTTATTTGTTTCTTCCAAAAGCATTTACTAAGACGATTAAATTTTATATTTGTATATTGTGAAGTAATGAAGTGAAGACTAAAAGTATTAAATTGTAATTTTTATCAGTGTTTATATTCACTGTACTTATTTACAACTGGCATTTTGACATATACTAAAGATATAAATCAGATAACAAAAACGAAATGTTAAATTACATTTCAATTACTATTACTCTTTTTAAATTTTGAGCTTTATATGTTTAAAAATAATCTAACAGCAGAGAAAATACTGACTGTTTAGTCTTATTTCTTTTATGTCGGTTTAAAGTTATGAGAAATTAAATTATGTTTGCTAGCTATATGATAGAAATTAAGTAATCCTAACAACAGATTATTTATAAAATCCTGAGAATGATTTGTAAAATTGCAACTGCAACATAAAAATTATCTTCAAACTTTGCTTAAGCAAACTCTAATAAAAATAACTGAAAAACCTAAATTATATTTTTTATAAGTGAAAAAAATTATATTTGTTTTCAGTTACTCGTATATTTTTAATGTCGCATATATTCCTTAGAATGTAGATATTTGTATTGAAAATTATCTATGTTTCATAGAACATTTCATAGCTGCGTTTTTGGGGCTTTCACAAAAGTTGTTCTATACATTTAGGTAATACATTAGGCACATTATCGTTTGATTGCATTCGTTCATGAGCAATGAAGCATTTTTTAGTAAACCTGCTCATTTTTCATCCAATATTTATTGCTTTTTAATACCGATTGTAGGTTATTGTGTACAATTTTGTTTGTAATGCGTCCTGTAAAAAGCATACTTTGATATTGAGAACTCTGCAAATTATAAGCAAAACACTTGGAGAAATTTGGGATTGTTTTTATAAAAACCTTAATTTCTATTAAACCTTATTTTCTAAACCTTAATATAATAAACCTTAATATTCCTTATTGTAATAATCTTAATTTTTTTAACGGGTATACGGGCTATCCTTATAACAATGAACACAGATTATTACAAGAAGCATCCTAATCATGTGCTAAAGTTTCAACGTTTTTAAGGCTATCACTCAAAAAGGATTACCCATGAATTGTTGAAATTTTGTATTTGAAAGTTCTGTAACATCTAATTTTACTTATTACTCTTTTCATTTTAATCTACACTGCACTTAACGAAAAATTTCAATATTACGTGAATTGCGGCAATATGGCATAATTAAAAATCTCTTTGCTATAGTAGGTATTGAAGACTATGATAATATCTAGAGAAGCCACCCTGTGTTAATTGTAGTTTAAACTTACTATTTCAAAAAATATCAATGAAATGCTATTAACATTGAGGGATATACATGAAAAACGATTAGCTGTAAAATATTGATATTTTGTATTTCACAATATTAAAACTGTTAGCTGCAATATGCACTCTAAATAACGAAAAATCTAACTACAATGGCTATTATTGGTACCTATCTCTAACAATGTAACATAAAGATTTAGTAGTAGTAATATGCACTTCTAACAATGCTTTTTCAACAGTTGAGACATTCTTTTAATGTACGTTTTTAGAAAACACAAATTGAAATCAACTAGTTTTATATAAAAATTTTGCGTTTTTATTTTTTATTACTGCCTGGTGCGGAATAAAATAAGTGCTATAATTAAGAATTATTTTAATTTAGAGCTAAATATCTACTTAACCCTTTAGCGGGCAGTGGTTTCGTAGCAAAACCACCTATTATGCATCTTTTTTTTTTAAACTTTACTTTTCGGAGTACTTTACCTTATCTTTTTATAAATATTTAAGTCTCCAATCTTCAATATTTATAAAAAGTTAAGTCTCCAATCCATATGTGATGTATGGAAGTCAATGATGTAGAATCAAGAGCTTCTGCAATTACAAAAAAACGTTTTGGAGACAAGAATGATTTTTCGATTTTTTTATGTTTTTGACATTTTAAATTTATAACCGATGATAGTTCTGCATTTAACTTATTTATTTATTTTTTCTTTTGAAATATATGTATTTAAAATTTCTGTACTTGAGAAGTAAGTCAGTAATTCAATTTACAGTCTGTTCCATAAGAGCGTGTCGATCATAACTTCGTCAATAGACATCGAGCAGATACCGGCTTCATTGCAAGTGTTCTTCAAACATTAGAGAAGAATGCTTTATGGTTCTATTCTTTATTAGTTCTTTATTCTTTATTAGTCAGTAATTCAATTTACAGCGTGTTTCATAAGAGCGTGTCACTCATAACTTCGTCAATAGATAGCGAGCAGATACCGGCTTCATTGCAAGTGTTCTTCAAACATTAGAGAAGAATACTTTGTGGTTATATTCTTTATTAGTTCTTTATTCTTTATTAGTCAGTAATTCAATTTACAGTCTGTTCCATAAGAACGTGTCGCTCATAACTTCGTCAATAGACAGCGAGCAGATACCGGCTTCATTGCAAGTGTTCTCCAAACATTAGAGAAGAATGCTTTATGGTTCTAATCTTTATTCGATTTGTTTTGCTGTGTTTCAATCAACCATTCCAAAATGAGAGCCGCGTATGCAAGCCTGAGGCAGTGTTTCTGTGTGACCATCCAAAAGTACCAAAAATGTCTTGTGCAGCTGCAACCCGGTACACGAGAAAGTCGGAGTCGTCTGTCGCGAAGTAGGTAGCACGTTATAAAGCGGTACAAAATGTGAACGACCTACCGGAACGGGGTAAACGCCGCTCGACGTCGAAAGCGAATGATAAAGTGATTCTCGCATAATCTATAATAATGGAGACTGGACCACATATGATGTGAAATGCATTTCAGTTTAATATGTATACTACACGGTGCAAACGTATTTTTAACTAATTCGTTTGTATTTTCAGAGAAATAGACGACACGCTCTTATGGAACAGACTGTATCTTACTTATGACCTCAAATAAAAGTATCTATATAAACAACACTTATAAGTTGTTAAGCTATTATTTATTTATTATACCAGTTTAAGTATTATCATTTATTGATCATCTAGTATAGTTAAACTTTTAAAAAGGCATAATGTTTAAGCTGCATAAATGACGAGGTAGGGAGGGGTTACTCAGTTAAACCACTCCTCAAACCCTCCTTATGTATTATCTCTAATACAAACTCTCCTAAGGAATGTAAAGAAAACTTAAATATTTTACATTTACAGGGTTCATAGATAACATTTATAAACAAATTACAATAAATTCCCCTGAATTTATTTTGTTGATTTTTAAAGAGTTAATAAAATGTTTCAGTATATCAATGCTTTGGGTTTCTGTCAGAGAGAAATACTTGTGTTCTAACTACGAAATATTTTTTAAATGGTGAAGAAAAAGGTTGAATAATAATTTTGATGTTGCATTGTACAAAATAAAATAAATTGTATGATATAATTGGAGTGCAAGGAAGTCATGCGGTGCATGCATTAGATATTTTGATGCGATATCCGTTTTAACAAGCTAAAATAAATATACAATTTTTATTAACTTTTTATAATTTTAATTTTTTAATATTTAATATTATTCAAATAAATAGAACAGTCATGAAAATATAGCCATGAAGAATACAAATTAATTAAAGTTGATCTTTTATGAGTCTAATTAATTTTGCATTGAAAACCTAATCACTGTTATATAAAACAAAGAATAGGTACATTATAGGTACATTATAAGTTTCTACAGATATAAGTGTTAAATTATAATATTATTTTTTAAATTTTTCATTTTTTTTATTTTTAATTATTTCTCAAAATTATAAAACATATTGTATATGTAAAAGAATGGATTTTTGATAGTCGATTTCTACAACTTTATTGAAAACTTTAATTTTTAACAGGTTTTTATTCGAATTGTGTTTAGTCTTTCGACTGTCAAATTTTCAGTTTTTATACTTTAACTATCCAATTTATCTGTAACCGATTTTAATATGCATGGTAATGAATTCTTCACATCTTTTTATAAGGTATACCATAGTTGGCGCAAAAAATGGAACTCTTAATTGAAAAATAATAAACAAAAGTTTTATATATCATTTTCTGATTGCACTTCATATACTTAAGTAAAACAAAATTCAAACATATGATGAAGTTGAATAGAAAATATATAATAATTACTAAATGCAGCTAAATTTAGAAAATCATTTACTACTGTTATAAATAGCTTTTAATCAGCTAAAAGATATTTTAAATTAGAAAATATCACATAAATCCATAAAAATAATTTTTTAGAATTTTATTTTATATGGAAAAAGAAAAGCTACAAAAATCAGAGAGTGATATAAAAGAGTTTTTATTAGTAAGGAAAAGTTTTAAAATTTAATATTGCAGATATTAATTTAAAATTAATTACAAAATATTCGTATTTCTAAAGTTGCAATGGTAGAATAAAATGGAAACAATTTTCAAGTCTTATATAATCAAATTGAAATAAAAAAATATCAAAATTTAGAATTTTAATTTTATCGTTTTGTTATTAAAATTTATTTTGTTGGGGTTTAAAATGGAAATTTTAAGGGCCAATATGCCTAAACGTGTGTGTCAATATGTTCTTAAATACATAATGCATACATAAATATTAATGCAAAACACTAAACTAAAGCAATTTTTGAAAGCTGCTTCCTCACCATATATATATAGTAAATGGTCAACCTTAAAAATCACAGTACGCTCAAACACGTATATATAGTTTAACTTTACTAGATTCAGTAACATTGATGTGAGTATCTAACCTACAGGAACGATAGTCCAAAATTGAGGTCAAATGGTAATTTTGACATTTATTAATGGTAATTAGACAACTGCTCTTAGTATTTGTAAAGTATTATACATAAATATTCATAAGCATTATTGATCCACTTAGAAAGTTTGAATTACTTCTTGATTCATAAACAAAAAAATGTTACGAAAGCATTAAAAGTTTTAAGAATAAAAACACAGTCTGTTTCTAGATTTTCAGAGATTTTTTTTAATATTTAGAAGTTTTTTTTTCATGAAGCTTTATTAAATTATTTAGCTTTGTTACAGCTTTTTATTTTCTTTGTTCTTATTTATTATATAAGTTGAGAATTTTTAAACAATCATGCGGGTAAGATGGAGAAAAGATCTAGTTATACTGCAGCATTTATATTGAAAATAATACAATACGAACAAAATATGGGAATCAACCTATAAGTGGAAAATACTATTTTGATTATCAATAATTAGGGTTGCTAGAACTGTTCATTAAATGATGCACATTAGTATTGAATGCTAAGGGTAGCAAAACTTCAATTAAGTAAGAAGTTTTTATTTTCTTTCTTAGATATATATTATGTGTTACTATTTTATACGTGTATTAAAAGATTGCAGACTCCTATAAATATTTGTTCTATGCAAAACGCGTACATAGGGACTTATGTATTGGAAAAAAATCACATTACTTATCAGTAAATAATGTATTTTAAATTTTTTTGAGAAAAGTCAACAATATTTTTCTATATTTATATGTAGAAAAGTAAAATGTTTTATTTTTAAAAGTTGGAATTTGATTTATATAATATATTACCAATGATTACCGGTCACTTGCGGATTTAGACATTTTATTGAATATCTAGAAAAACGCACGAGGAATTATCCTGAAACCTCCGGCTTGTAAACAGTATGGTAGACGTCATATATTTCAACTAAGAATTTTTTCTGAAACCCCATAGAGGACCGTCAATAAATTGAAGAAAAACGAGCATTTTTTGGATAACCGTGTAAAAAATAATAAGTGAAATAATTAATAAAAGTAATAAGTGAAATAAGTGAAATAAAGTGAAATAATTATATTTTACTCTGAATTCTCAATTTTTTTCCTAAACAATATATTTGATCATTTCTAAGTTGTACACTGTTGTTATGCTATTTTACTATCTATCTTTCTAAATCTGTCTCTAACGGAAGAAGGATAAATAATATTGGATACCATTTAAAATTAAAAGTTCAGATTATTTCAAAGTACATGACCATTTAATGTTAACATATTTAAAATTTCGCTCTTAATCCGAATACATTTTTTTCTACACCTAACAGTTCCAAGACGCTTCACCAAAAATTCATTCATAATTTTTCACTTGCTTATTGAAGAACTTTTCATTTTACCAATTCTTCAACTTTTTCTTAACGCTTTAAAGGGTAGTGTTTCACAGAGAAACCACCAATTAATACTTTGTTTCTACTTTTTTAAACATCCGAAAGGTTTTTTTCGATTTTCTGTGTTATTGGCTCTTTGATGTAGTAATAGATAATAGAATTTTGCATAGTTTATTTTTTCGTTTGAAATATATTAGTTTAAAATCGCTTTACAGGAAAAATCTCGAATTTGATTTTTCTCCTTATGACTTCAAATAAAAACACCTACCCAAATGAACAATGAAAAACTGTGTAGTTACCTATTTGTTACATCATTTTGGTGATAATTATATATTGTTCTTCCAATATAATTAATTTAAAAAAACTGTTATTTTCGTTCTGTAAAAGGGAAAGGTTTCACAATTATCCCCTCCCTCCCCCACAGAAAAATCCCACCTCCCAACGGAATGTAAAATTTGTTTTCATATGGTTTCTATTTATAGATTTCACAGACAGCGTTTTTAACATAATTCTCTTAAGTCTGAAAGAATTTTTAATCGTGACCTTTAAAGGGTTAAAGGGCAATCGTGCAGCTAGTTTCACAAAATCAGACCACATAATCCAGAACTCTCATCCACATAACAGAGAACTCGGATACGCATAACATACGTATTTTACGTGCACACACTATCTTCGTTTTATCTCTACAAAAATTGAGTCTCATATCTAGGATTTAAGTTTGCAGCAAGAGCCTAAGTTCTACAACACTAACCACTTAATTAAGTACATGTAATTCAATCATATTTCTTCGGTATACAAATGTAAATTATAAATAAAATGATCAATTTACTTACAGTACGTTTTATAAACATTTTGTTCTACTAAACTTGGCAAAAGTACAAGTTGTTAGTATACTTGTATACTTGTTATTTGTTAGGCAAGTTGTTATTATAAACGTTAACTTGCTAGTTACTCTTCTTTGTCAATTTTATTATAAAGTAGAGATCAATTCAAGAGCCAAAACATTAGGACCACCCCTACATTTTGCAATGAACTCTCCTGGATGAGTGGAAGGC
>CM063505.1:96392370-96397370 GCA_032207245.1 Pardosa pseudoannulata | reverse complement strand
TTCTTGTTGTCAATGCCACTTGGATGAGCTGAGCATGTGGGTCTATCGCCACCCGAATTTAGATAAAACGGTGGGTCTTTCGTTCTACAAGCACTAATAGGGTGAAAGAAGGTTTTACCTCAATTGGTTCCTCGTAATATAGAAGTAAAGATCTAGCAGAATACTCCTGGGCTTGGCCTGCTACCCATCCCTCATATATCGTTTAAGAACTTGGACATTGTGACCAAGAACATATTTTACTGTCCCCTGTCATTATTAATGGACAAGGCAGTTCATAATAGCCCTGAATTGCAACCCAATTAGGAAATCGTTTTCATTGCGGACTGAACTACTGCTGATCATTATACATCTTATCTTTGGTGCTTACTGCCCCTTCGTAGAATTAAGAAGTTCAGCTATTTCCAGTTTTCTATTTCGTGGATTTATATTACGTTTTCCCCAAAAAGTAAAAAAAAAGATAAACCTATCAATTTGGTTAAATTAGTATGGTAAAAGAAATTTGGAATGATCAGAATAATACATTGAAACTGAAATTCTACGAGAACTCAACTCTAAGTGTTCTAATGAAATTTATCTTTAATGTTTTTAGCCAGTTCCAATATTTGATAAACTCTTCAAACTCTCAAGAATTTAACCTAAAAGTATCATGGTTAAACAGTTATCCATTCTAATATTTCTATTTGCCGTTTGAATGTTAATAAATTTCAGATAAGATACAATACTAGGATTTCATTGAGCATTCTATTACAAATAAAGTATGGAATTCAACATACAATTTATACCTATATCGTACATCATTACTAACTTGATAATATATTTTAACACCTCATTAAATCTATCCATTAAAACGAGATACCTTCCTCGAAAGAGGATCTGACATCCTAGTGTTTCATCTACCCATTAGTTTGTGAAATTTTTGCTATTGTAAAAATGCTGCTTATAGATTTATTTTTTGAAAAAGGATTGTTGTTATATGCAGTAGCCTGTGTCATAATAAAGTATTCAGGGACGCATACCATTTCATGATTTGAGGGAAGCTGGTAAACGGTATTTGTTATAAATTCTACTCGGAGACGAATGGATGGTGAATGGCCTGCCTGTGCGAGGTGCATTTTTAACATAAAAAATGCCTGAATGGAATCGACGAAACCAAAATTGCCCGTAATTAGCAGATATAGCATCGGCACCATAAACACCATCCACAATTGCATTTTCTCGTGAAAAATCGAACCATCTTGATTAAGAAAAATCTCTAACAGTAGAAGTGCCCTATGAAAAATTAATGTTCGTTGCTTTTCAAAAACTCTTTACAATTCAAAAATTTTATAACAAAAATATTTGTTACAAGGCAAGCATTTTCTTTCATAGGTATACATGAACTTAGTCTTATTGATCAATTAATTTATCGTATTTTTCAACCCTACATAATATGTAGATTTACATATACACACATTATATATATTTATATATATATATATATATATATATATATATATATATATATATATATATATATATATATATATATATATATATATATATATATATATATATATATATATATATATATATATATATAATATATATATATATATATATATATATATATATATATATATATATATATATATATATATATATATATATATATATATATATATATATATTTATATGATTGTATGTGTAATTTAAAAATGAAATATAATAATTTTAATTAAGTAAAAGTTTTATGTAAATTTGAAGCTCATATTTTATAATTATAAAATTTCAAGGGCATTTAGGTAAGAAGTATAGCAACAGTAATGCTTAAATTCTAAACAATCGTCAGATATAAATTGGTCCATAAATGGCTAGTAAGTTTAATATAATTCTGTTTGTGATTCAAAAAGGGATATTTTTATGGATATTATTGGATATTTTTACTACAATGTGTTATTTAAATTTTTCCAAAAATTTATGCGCAAATAATTATTTGGAAATAATTATTTGAAAAATAATTATTTGGTTTCCAAGTTTTAATTCCCATAGAGTGTTTCTAAATTCTAAAGCATTTTGCCCCCTTTGAAATTTTCTTTTATATCATATATTGTAAGTACAATTTCCAAAATACATTTAAAATCAATGTCAATATTGAGAAACCTGTTTAATAATCAGCTAATAAAACTAATTTAACTAACTTGAAAGCACTCTGATGTTAAATTTTTCCAATATAAGGATCTTTTTTAATTTGCTTTATGTTACTACTTTAAATTTTATTCAGATAGTACCGGTTATAATCAGAAATATTAAATTGAAACTAATCAAGCATGCGTTATCATTATTTTATTTTTAAAATACATGGTATCACCAGGATGCATCGAAATTTGTTTTTCGATATATATTTATAATCAAAATTGAGAAACTTGTTAAGAATGAGCGAATAAAACTGAATATTATAACTAAATATTTTGAAAGCATTCTGATATTGCATTGTTGCAACGGTACATACTTTTTGCGGTACATTGCTTTATTTTGCTACTTCAAATTTTATACAAAGAAGACCGAATGTAATCAGAGAAGCATGTAATCACAAGTGTTTAGACATGCGTTCTGAATATATTGTTTACGGTTTCGATTACCACCAGGAACTGTAGAAAAAATAAGTTCGGTTTTTTTTTTGAGGTTTTCTTGAAACACGAATGTAATCTCGTGATTCTCAGATGACCTCAAATTTTTGGTTTCGTTTTCGGAGTGCTACAGTCTACTTTTTGCAACACGAAGGCTAATGAGACCGGGACCTACACCTTAATCCGGTAAAATGACGAGTCTAGCTCGTCATTGGTTTTTCATTCCATACCGCACAATGACGAGCTACACGTCATGCGACTAAAGTTACTGATAAATGTGATAATTTAGTTTAAAATTTCTAGTGTACTGAATTTGGCAACACTTTTATCACTTGTGAAAATCACAAGTCACTATTATATATGTTTATTTAAAGTTTCTTGGTACAAGTCACTGCCAAATTGATAAGTCAGAATAAAAGAAAACCTACTAAAATGCCGTGTGTGTTACAAGAATCAAATTAGAAGTGAGACTCCCTGGCGATGTAAACAATTCAGAATTCCTTTGCACTTGTTTTGAAAAGTACACTAGCTTGAAGACTATATCTTAATTTTACCTTTTCTGATACTGAACACTATGTAAAAAGTGAATTTTAATATGTTTTTAATATGTTGTAATATGTCATATTTTGTAAAATAAAATAGGTTTTAAATAAAAAATAAATGGTTACTTCACGCACAGTTTTTCTTATTAAATCGTACCGAAAGGGATTAAAGCTGATTCCGAACTGCTACGAACATCTATGGCACTGTGGAATTTGAACCCACGAACTACGTTACTGAAGGCCAGCACCCTAACCAATCGGCCATCGTTTGCCCGACCTCAAAGTAAGTGATTCTTTCCTTTAAAATCCCGTTGTGAATACGGCATTGAGATTCACCCGATGTCAAAAGTAAATTGGTAGTAAATTCATCGGCGTATCTATTGATAGTTTAAAATTGATAGTAGGCTTTACAGAATGAACTAATACATATATCTTTAATATTACACCCTTTAAAAATATCCTAGCTTAATTTTGCATTCCAGTAAATGAAAAAACAATTGGCAAAATTAAAAAGTTTGCAATTAAATTAAACATTTTAATTAAAACTATTAAATTAACTATTAAAACTATTAAACTATTAAACATTTTGATTAAAACATGAGTACGCTGTGAAAAAAAAAAAAACTAATTTCATAGCTTTTTTAAATAAATTCTTTACAAATAACAAATAAATAATTTGAATATTTGTAATTATTCAATTATATTTTTATATTGTGAATATTGTGAATTTATCAAATTAGTCTTACTGTTCAAGTAATTAATCATTACATTTAAGTTTATTATATTTTTCAGATCTCTTTGTAAATAACATTACACACACATACATAAAAATACATACATATATAAAAATACATGCACTTTGAAATCTATGTACATTCGTGAGTGTATGCATATAGAGTTTGATGAGTTTGTGAGATAGAAAACTGAACTTTTACTTTAACAAACTAAATAGAGAAATTCCGTAAGGTTTGAATGTTTGCACAAAAAATAGTTGTGCGGGAGTTTGTAAATGAAATAAAGCTAATTGAAAATATAAAACATTTTTGTAAAAAAGGAACAAGACTTGGAATCATCTATTGAGTTAATTTAAGATATTCACATTTTCTACGGTAATGAAAAATTGCGAATCATAGCAAATGTATTAAAGTATTTTTGACGTAAAAGGTAAAATTCTGTAAAATTTCGCCTCCTTTTATATCTTATATATATTTAGAAAAAATAATCTTTTGCTGATTATTATCGTATGATAAGATTTATGATTGTACAGTAAATATAGAAAGTGAAAGTTGAAAAATGTATTAGCCTATACGAAATCAAATTAAAACATAGAGAATTAATATATTGAAAAATAATTTTGATATATCGAAAACACTGTACTGAAATTTGTAGAATGTTAGTTCTCACATTACGAAAGTTGAATTTTCAGGGCTTTTATCCCGTAACTATAATTTAATCAACTATTCTGAAGGTTGAGAATATCAGATAAATAAATTACTTTTATATATAAATACATGCTTATTATGTAAATACATGCATGAAAGTTGAGTTTTCCGCGATTTTATCCCCTAACTATAATTTCCCAACCATTATGAAAATTGAAAATATCACATAAATAAATTACTTTTATATATTAATACATGCTTGTTATTTGTTAAATAATTCGATAATACATTAAATGTGTCATCTACAAAAAACAAAAATCATTTAATATTGATAAAAGGGAACATTTAGTTTTGATTTATACATAGCATGTATAAAAATTCAGTAAACTTTTTCCCTCATTAGATTTATTTAAAACTTTTGGATAATGATTAAAAGTATAATTTTGCGGAAGATGCCTATAATTCTAATA
>CM063505.1:96374870-96387370 GCA_032207245.1 Pardosa pseudoannulata | reverse complement strand
AGTAGATTTAATGAAAATGCGAGGTTCAAAACAAGAGTGCCTTCAAAGTCATAATACGAAATTTTAACATTCTATGGCTATTCATATTTGAGCTATTCACCACTTCGTCAACAATCGTAATCGCATCACAACCTTACATTGAATTTTTTCCCTACATAGAATTGTGATTAAAATCAATATAGGAGGTGTGCTTTTAAGATTTATAATAATTTGAAATAGAAGATGTCGTTAACCAGTTATGTCCCACAGTGTTAGAACACGTTATATTGAATATTTTCTTTATATAGAATTCATATTGCAATCTACAATTTAGGCACCTAACTAGACTTTATAACTTAATGAAAACTTCCGATCTGCTATGGTAAATTGTTTATGAGTTTCCGAAACACAAGCGTACGTGCAGACGTCAAGAGAAAACTATTTAAAAATAGTTCATGAGGCTATATTTAATGTTATCAAATTATAGTTTCCATGTATATTCACATACCCCTTTAAACCCCGAGTTATTTCTGCCGATTAAATATTGATACATAACTTAAATCTAAGTTATGGAATGCACAGAATAATATTAAAATAGGTTTAAACAACTTTGAATAATTCAGAACGTCAAGCTAGTGATCAACTCTCGTTTTATACATCATAGGATGCCAATTAAAAATTGAAAAAGGAAAGAATTCACGGAAAAACAATTATTTGGGATCACATGTAAAATACAGTTTTACAAATTATTAAACCAACGATTTGCCATTTGTATTGAAAATATATTCTTATTTTCATATGTAAATTGAAGAATATTTTAACTTGAATCAGTAAAAAACTAAGTTATATATATATATATATATATATATATATATATATATATATATATATATATATATATATATATATATATATATATATATATATATATATATATATATATATATGTATATATATACACATATATATATATATATATATATATATATACATATATATATATATATATATATATACACATATATATATATACATATATATATATATATATATATATATATATATATATATATATATATATATATATATATATATATATATATATATATATATATATATATATATATATATATATATATATATATATATATATATGGCGTGTTACCTTTTACCTTCTTATAATTTTCTTAAAAGTGGAAAAGGCTTCAAATAGTAATATATTAAATAAATGTTAAAATTTAAATTAAAATTATTTAACGTAGGAATTCCATATAATTTCAGTGTTTGACTAATGAAAACTTTAGAATTTCGTGTTTAAATCTAAATAATGTTCTCTAGTGTGATGAACTTTGTTCTGCGTATAACATAGGTCATTAAAACAAACATATATTCTAAATAATTAATCTAAAACTGAAATAGAATTTATTAAGAACGAATAATATTCGTTATTACTTCACAGGAAACTAAGCAAAAGTACACAATCCTTGTTATAATTAATTAGAAATTTCAGCCACTACTACATCGCGTCACCATCATAATAATCTTGGAAACTCAGTATGTAATTAGAATATTTCGCTTCACCTACTTTTCTTATACGCCATATGATACTGCATATGTTTTTTTAACTTCCATAATTAGACATATATCCTTGCATAATCCATCTGAAAATTCAGCTTCTTATAATTGATTCTTATGGCCTGGAATATTTTTCTTAATATCAATAGTATTTTGATCTTCTGAATTTTTTCTTTCTACACACGCTACACACATATGTATATATATATATATATATATATATATATATATATATATATATATATATATATATATATATATATATATATATATATATATATATATATATATATAATATATATATATATATATATATATATATATGTATATATATATATATATATATATATAATATATATATATATATATATATATATATATATATATATATATATATATATATATATATATATATATATATATATACATATATATATACATATATATATATATATATATATATATATATATATATATATATATATATATATATATATACATATATATATATATATATATATATATATATATATATATATATATATAATATATATATATATATATATATATATATATATATATATATATATATATATATATATATATATATATATATATATATATATACATATATATATATATATATATATATATATATATATATATATGTATATATATATATATATATATATATATATATACATATATATATATATATATATATATATATATATATATATATACATATATATATATATATATATATACATATATATATATATATATATATATATATATGTATATATATATATATATATATATATATATATATATATATATATGTGTGTGTGTGTGTGTATGTATGTATGTATGTATATATACCGGGTGGCCATAATTAAACTGACAGTTCTCACAGTGTTCTTATGGCCTGGAATATTTTTCTTAATATCAATATTATTTTGGTCTTCTGAATTTTTTCTTTCTACACACACTACACACATATGTATATATATATATATTTATATATATATATATATATATATATATATATATATATATATATATATATATATATATATATATATATATATATATATATATATATATATATATATATATATATATGTATATATATATATATATATATATATATATATATATATATGTATATATATATATATGTATATATATATATATATATATATATATATATATATATATATATATATATATATATATATATATGTATATATATATATATATATATATGTATATATATATATATGTATATATATATATATATATATATATATATATTTATATATATATATATATATATATATATATATATATATATATATATATATATATATATATATATATATATATATATATACATATATATATATATATATATATATATATATATATATATATATATATATATATACATATATATATATATATATATACATATATATATATATATATATATATATATATATATATATATATATATATATATATATATATATATATATATATATATACATATATATATATATATATATATATATATATATATATATATATATATATACATATATATATATATATATATATATATATATATATATATATATATATATATATATATATATATATATATATATATATATATATATATATATGTGTGTGTGTGTGTGTTATATACCGGGTGGCCATAATTAAACTGACAGTTCTCACAGTGTTCTGTAGCGCGATATATTTGCGAGAATGACGCCACATTTTGTACGAAGATTAAACAAGACGGGGGTTTCCGCGAAAAAACAAATTAATTCTAAAAGTATTTACGTAGGGAATATTAAGTTTTCAATAACTTTAGTATATCAAAAGATAATAAAAAATAATTTTTGCATAGTATTGCTCATAATCATTGTAATTTAACTGACAGAAGCGTCTGGATTACAACAAATTTCAATTGCAATACTTCTGTTATAATTCTGTTTGTTCAAATACATTGGGTAATGATTAAGGAAATGAGTAGAAAATTTAAATTTAAGATTTTGAGAATACAGATCCTTTATAACAGCTTCTCTAACAACTAAGGAAATATAAATTAAATACAACATTCAAACATAATTAAGAAGCTATTTCCACCACTACTACAAAACTTGAACTTTCCAAAATTGAATCGAAAATTTTAAATTTTAAATTTAAGCAGTATATTTTGCTCGAAATATATTTGCCTCTGTCTGACATAGATTTAGAAACTTTTCAATTATATTTACATATACTGATATCTCGATTTTTGTATTCTTACTGAAACTGTATAGAGGTTTAGTTTATTTAGTAATATTTTCACTCCTATAAGACAGTCGGGAATAGATGATCAGTCGGATCATCTAAACGGATCAGCTAAAACTAAGAAGCTTGTCACTTTTAATCTATTTCTAAATTAAATATATAACCTATAGTCTCTTTCCTTAAAAGCAGATGAATGACATGATTAAGAATAAATTTTCATTCTCATATTGTTTACGATTCTAAAATTAATTGCACACTTCTAAAATAATTGAAAGCAATGAATAGAGAAATAAAAGTTCCTATTGAACACAAAAATTTCAAAGTCAATACTTTAGAATTATGACTTTCTGTCATAGATATGAGTCTCTGTCAAAGGTATCTAAAATAAAATGGATCATTCCTAATATCAATGCATGTATGCACTCACTGAGAGAAATATATATACACATCCACCCACACCCATATATATATATATATATATATATATATATATATATATATATATATATATATATATATATATATATATATATATATATATATATATATATATATATATATATATATATATATATATATATATATATATATATATATATATATATATATATATATATATATATATATATATATATATATATATATATATATATATATATATATATATATATATATATATATATATATATATATATATATATATATATATATATATATATATATATATATATATATATATATATATATATATATATATATATATATATATATATATATATATATATATATATATATATATATATATATATATATATATATATATATATATATATATATATATATATATATATATATATATATATATATAATTAGGGTGGGTCGGACCACAAGGACATCAGCACTATGCCCAAAGGTCTATTGTACTGATATATATATTTATAGCAGAATTTGAAAATGAGAAACGAGTTTATAAATTAAAGCGAAGCTAAATATGGAATTAGAAAACATCGGTTTAACGATGTCTATCTGATGTCCAATTGTAACATTGATGGTAAATATTTATGGTAACTATTTTAGGTAACTTTTTTTAAAAAAAATAATTGTTTTAACAATAAAGAAACACTATAAATTTTTATTTTAATAGAATTTATGTTAAGTGTTTACACTAATGTAAATATCAATACTATACTGTGTATTTAACCAAATTGAGACATATATTTACAATTCACCAACAAAAAGGAAGAAATAATTAATTAATTTGCAATAGACGAGAATTCTTAGCTACACAGAATATTTATTATAATATAAATAGCAAAAATACATCATGAACAATTTTTGAGTTCGATTAATTAGATATGTACGTAATACTTACATTATGTCACCTTCATTATTACTCTGCAAAAATAGCATTTAATTAGAATTCTTCGCTTCACTGATATTTCTTTGCTCATCAGAGAGATGTCAAGATTGATTTTGTTTATACTGGAACATGTACACTCGCTTCTTTCTATAATCTTTCTGAAAATTCATGCGATGAAATTATGCTTTCTATTGTTTGTTCTCAATGCTTAGACACCCAAATAAATAATTTATCTTAATGTTATTCAAATCATCACTTTTATCCGTAAATACATGGTACACATTTTGTCTCCCTATATCTAATATGAATCTACAATCTTTCACCTCTGTCATTATAACAAAGATAAATGTGTGGTTTAAGAATGAATTGATGCTACAGTTTCTCATTGAGAGATGTGACTTAGAAGCTTATAATGCAGAACAACATAAAAAGAAATAAATGGAACAGGAAGAGATATTAGGGAGGTGGTGTCAGAAAGAAGTTTTTCTGAACGTCATTTTGAAAGAAATATGAATATGGATACATTTTTGAAAAATAAATGCAATTAATTAACAGTGTTGTTTAGTAGCGCAGATAAGCAAACTTTTCCCAGCGGTGTGATAATGGATGAAAACGTGATGTTTTCATAATAATCAGAAGAAAACTGTAATGAACGCTTTTGTTTAAAATGCCCGTCTTGAAAACTTTGATTAATAATACCATTATTACGCCATGTAGCTTCTGCATTTCTTTTTGCAAAAATGCTTTGCTTTTACGTTTGTAAAACATTAAATTATAACTTGTTTTTAGCATTCAATGATTGTTGTAAAATTATTTTGAAATTCCATTTTGGTTTCGAACGTTACTGGGAAATGCAGATCTTAGCAAACATTTGTCTTGTTGCTCTTCCCGAGATTTAAATATTTGTGTTTAGTATGTAAAGTTTACTAAAACTATTTTATTGCGTTGTGTTATTATTTATTTGTTGAATTCTACCCAGGCTCTGCGAGACTACAGACTACTTTTAAACTATTAAATATATGTAATATGCTAAAACTTAAATATGTCTACATTAAACAATATATCTTCACTAAATAAAATGCATAAGAAAACTCATTAGTTTTAAATAAAATATAAAACATTTTTTGTTATATTATATATGTATATATATATATATATATATATATATATATATATATATATATATATATATATATATATATATATATATATATATAATATATATATATATATATAATATATATATATATATATATATATATATATATATATATATATATATATATATATATATATATATATATATATATATATATATATATATATATGTATATATATATATATGTATATATATATATATATATATATATATATATATATATATATAATATATATATATATATATATATATATAATATGTATATATATATATGTATATATATATATTATATATATATATAATGTATATATATATATATATATATATATATATATATATATATATATATATATACATATATATATAATATATATATATATATATATATATATATATATATATATATATATAATAATATAGAAATTATCAAATTTCAAAACTTGCCTTTCAAATTCTCTTACATCTTACGCCACATTATAAGCAGTTATCTACCATTTACGTGAAATAAAAGAGAGGACCTAATTCTAAATTCAAATTTTTATATCAAATACCTTTGTGGATTTGCCAGGGCTATGAATCAGGAACACCGCTGGTCGAGAGATGTTCAGGATTTAGTATTTGTCAAAATATGGAGACACAGGATCACTTCTGCGGGTAATATCGAGTGTTGGGATAGGGTTATTCCATGTGAAATCAACACAATTTTAGAACAAATTCTACCTGACCCCCTCCAATTTTGATTAAATTTGGTACAGTAAGTGACTTCATGGTAATAAAGAAAATCCCCAAATCTTATGTTCAAATAATAATTGGTTTGGGAGTTATAAGGCTTTAAAGTTGCCAGATTTGTCTAAAAAATACACTATCAGCATATTTTTAAATTACACTTGCTACTCACCTAATTAAGCTAGAGATATGTTCAAGGTGTTATTGTAAACCTTTTTAAATGGGCTTTCATATGATATACAACACATGATGACTTGAAAATTTTTTAAAAAATTTAAATTAAAATTAAAATTTAAAATTTAAATTTCTCAAAAAGCCAAGTTTTTAAAATTTTGAAAAAAATCTCAAAAATTGCTCATATTATTGTTAATTAATCCTCAAAGTTTCAGGTTGGGATCATAATGGGATCACAAGCTACAAAAGTTTTTTGTTTGATATATTTACTATTGCAATAACGAAAATGAGAACATGCATTCATTACTTTTAATCTAACTCATCTGTATAGGTTGGCATTAATGTTTACACACTACCCTATCGACATATACTCTAGTAAATACTACATTTAACATTTGTGAAGATTTTAGAATGAAAAAAAATCATTAAAGTGCATTACTTTTGATGGATGGTGCTACTTATTTAGTTGAAACTGATAGAAAGCTTTATGTGTTTTGAGAATTTCTACTTCAGAAAGAATATACATTGGCAGAGTTAAAGGATTCACCTTACACATAACATCTGAAATTGGAATTCATAGTACATCTGCTTTATACATTGCGACATAGTACATTGGGATTATAATGGGATCACAAGCTATAAAATACCAAATTAGCTTCCATTAACACATGGAAAAATTAACAGATACAAGGACTGCCTTACTATGATGATTTGTAATCCAGCATCAGTCAGCTGCCACATGGGAGAGAGAACATCATGTTATGGGACTACATAATTAAAAATCATACTTGATGAAACATTCGATGAAAATATGGTGGAAAATGTCATTTTCAATCAGTGGATTCTTCATTCTAAAATCTTTACAAATGTTAAATGTACTATTTACTAGAGTATATGTCGATAAGGTAGTGTGTAAACATTAATGCCATCCTATACAGATGAGTTAGATTAAAAGTAATGAAAGCATGTTCTCATTTTCGTTATTCCAATAGTAAATATATCAAAAAAAAAAACCTTTTGTAGCTTGTGATCCCATTAAGATCCCAACATGAAACTTTGAGGATTAATTAACAATAATATGAGCAATTTTTGAGATTTTTTTCAAAAATTTAAAAACTTGGCTTTTTAAGAAATTTAAATTTTAAATTTAATATTAAATTTAAATTTTTAAAACAAATTTCAAATCATCATGTGTTGTATATCATATCAAAGCCCATTAAAAAAGGTTTAAAATAACACCTTGCACATATCTCTAGCTTAATTAGGTGAGTAACAAGTGTAATTTAAATGTATGCCGATAGTGTAATTTTTAGACAAATCTGGCAAATTTAAAGCCTTATAACTCCCAAACCATTTATTATTCGAACATAAGATTTGGGGATTTTCTTTATTACCATGAAGTCACTTACTATACCAAATTTAATTAAAATTGGAGGAGGTCAGGTAGAAACCTTGTGTTGATTTGATATGGAATTACCCGATAGCAATGCAGACTCCCGTACCACCTCTGGTCTTGGGCTTAATTCTAATTATTGGGGTTGCGACACGGGAATACTTCTGGTGTCTGCGAGATGTCCGAACAGTTATCTTTACATAGTCTCAAGACCAAGATTCTCCATCTTAGACCCAAGATTCTCCATCTGGCCTCACAAAATCCACAGCCACCTCTCCTCCTTTTTCTTCTTTTTTATACATATTTTTTATCTCTGTCTTCCCTTTTTCCCATTACTTCAATCAATAGAGCTATACGTTTTAATTGGTTGTCTGCTCCCCGTCTTCAAAACGCAAATATGGAGAAAACCTTAATCCTTTATATTGGGCACTCTCGACCTCTTCAAAAACTTTCAAATCTGTCCCTTAGGGAATCATAAATAATTCCATAAAGATACATAATTATTTACTCTCACGAACGAAGAAATGGATTCTAATCTAGGTCTGGAATCCGAATTCTGCACACGATGAATCTATTCAATCAAGTTTTATAGGTCCTCTCTTGTTTTCGAAAGACGTGATGAGGTGAAATTTAGATCCGAATCATTTCATTTTCCTGTTCAATTTATATTAATTCCATTAATTAATATAATCTAAATCACCTCTAAACAGCATTATTTGTTTATATAGGGAATATAAAAAGAAAATTCAAAACATTCCTCAGAAGTTAGGACGCTTAATAGACAGATAAATAAATGTAACCCATATACTTATGACTACATTTGTAAAAAATAATGGACTGTAATTAGCAACAATATTAATAACTTAGAAATGATATAGACTACTGTCACTTTTTTTTATTTCAGTTGATGTAAAGCAATTAAAATAATTATGAACTGCATGCTTCATCAGTGTTTGAGCCCTGGTGTGAATCACTAAGTAGAGAATCTTTAATAAACATCCTCAAATATATCAAACTTTGATTAATTTTGTAAACAATAATATAGGAACTCTCATAATATAGTAATAAATTCAAAGTAAGTAAGTCACAAACAGTAAAGCAATGATTGAACGGAGGAACGGTGCAATTATGTATGTTTCAAAATCCGTGGGGGGGGGTAACTGTAATGAAGATTTTTCATGTCCCTTCATTACATATTTCCCTTTTGTGTTTTGCACCTTTTTTACGCATATTAGCTCTAGTTGTTTTCCTACGATAGCAGCCTATCTCTTCAAACAGAGTAGCCCTCGATCTGGGATTAAGTTTCGGACCGAGCATCCAATTCTGGCCACCTGCATCCGCAGTGCTTAAACCTTTCGACCTTAATTTGTGCCCATCGGCTCGTATTCTGACAGGTGGCGTAGCCATAAATTTTCGGTTTGGGATGACTGCTGCTCTTCTAAAAAGTGCCGCTTTGTGGAGTGTTGCCAAACTCCGCTCCGCATCGCTCTTTGGTGACCGCTTCGTATGCTTCTCCGTACGATTGACTTTTTTTGTTCTCCGCGCTCCTTTATCTCGGCTTTTCATTCGTCAGAGTAGAGGGAACCCTACGTCTCCTTGAGAGTTCGGGGCTTTCTTGGCTCCTGGCAACCCTCTTGCTGGCTGTGTTTCGGCTGTTTTGGCCTGAACGTAGTCTAGAAGTTTTGTAATTTTTGAGAGACAGAGAGATGAGATTATAATAACTTTGCTGATGCGTTTTTATCGGGACAATGTTTCCGTTGGAGCCACCTAGATCTTTGGACAGCCTAAACACTCTCTCGTTGTTTCGGTTTTACTGTGACGTTCCTGGCGTTATTTTTATATAATGGAAAAAATTAATCTCAATAATACTTTTAAATAATGCAAAAAATAAATCTGCGTTGTCTAAATATAATTTATGGCAGAAGTGATATTATCTATTTGTAGATTAAAAAAATGAAAAAAATTACATAAGATCGAATACTAATATAAGGATGTGTCTCCATCAAGTCAGCGTCTGATTTTTATCTACCTGAGGTGACTCTCTTTACTAAAGCTCCGACTCTTCAGTATAGTAATCTCACACTAAAACAGAAGTCTGAACCGAAAGTAGTTTAGCCATTAATTTTAATACTGCTTTTATCCATTGGTTACCAATGCAGCATCTTTGTAACTGAAAACTGATTGCATCATTTTTTTTTGTATATTATTAACGTTGAATATGCATTTATTACTATAATCGAGTAAAAACGTTTACTACCTCGATCGTGGATGTTAAATGGCTTCTGTATGCACTCATTGTTTTCATTTTGCTACTTTTGAATTTAATGCTATAATAAATTTTGTTAATCAAGGGTATATGACGCTACGGGACAAAAATAAATAAAAACTATCTTCCAGGCCTGAAACAAATCAAATTAATGCCTGAATCAAGTTCGTTGGTAATTTTGAGTTTAGTTTCGTCTTGATTGGTGTGTTCAATATATTACAACAGTAACGATCATCAGATCCGCTTCTTAAAGTCTATTCTAAACCACCACTAATATCCGTACAAGCATTCAATTTCCATCTCGTGATCTCTAAAATGGTCTACCTATCCATGTCAATCTATACTAGTTGAGTACTTACTCGGAGTGAGGCTTTTCGGAAATACGTTTTTGTTTTATTTAAACAACTGCAACAAATTTCTAATTAATAGAAATTATAAAATGATAATATAAATAAATAATTCGTGTTCTAGTGCAAAAATCTTTATTTTTTCATAATGAACAAGTGAGAAATGAGAAACGGGTTGATAAATTAAAATGAAGCTAAATATGGAATTAGAAAATATAGGTTCAATAATGCGTCTCCTCAGCAGTACCTGCAAATATCTATGAAGAAAAATATTAATTGTGTGAAAGATATGATATGTTTATTAAGTACATCTTTGCTCTGAATTCTGAAGATTGATATATATACATATATATATATATATATATATATATATATATATATATATATATATTTATTTATTTATTTATCTATCTATCTCTCTCTCTCTCTCTCTCTCTCTCTCTCTCTCTCTCTATATATATATATATATATATATATATATATATATATATATATATATGACATTCCTTAAGGCAGTTATTTACTTAGTCAGAGAGCCAAATAGTCCTTCATAAAATCTTTATTTATGACTTCATCACAAAGAAGTATTCAATCATTAAACATGGCTGCAAGTGGGTAGCGTCCATACGCTAACAAAGGACAGACACTTTGTGTAGGTTCTTCAGCAATACAATCTGAATAAGCTCTCTTCTAATTATTGAGGGTCAAACACTTTTATATGGAGTTACTGATTCGTGCGCCTGCATTAAAGAGTGAGCTGCACTTTCTGCCTTTAAACCCCCTTAAATTATTAATAAAATGTTTTTACACCTGATATATATATATATATATATATATATATATATATATATATATATATATATATATATATATATATATATATATATATATATATATATATATATATATATATATATATATATATATATATATATATATATATATATATATATATATATATATATATATATATATATATATATATATATATATATATATATATATATATATATATATATATATATATATATATATATATATATATAATTGATACATATAAACAAATATGAACATATAAATATATATATATATATATATATATATATATATATATATATATATATATATATATATATATATATATATGACATGCCTTGCTGCAGTGAACTATTTAGTCAGAGCACCGAATAGTCCTTCATAAAATCTTTATTTAT
>CM063505.1:96364870-96369870 GCA_032207245.1 Pardosa pseudoannulata | reverse complement strand
GCATATCGTATTTCGAAATACAATTACCGATTTTTTTTCTTTTTAGCAATTCGTATCTCATAATCTTTTAAGACAGTTGTTAACTAATTCTCTGCATTTTGTTTAGCTTTTTTCAGAAGGATAAGATTTTAATGTATTTGTGATAGGTTAGTACAAAGAGAGAAACTGAATAAAGATAAAAGGAAAATTATTAAATTATGAAATAAATATAATTAAATGGTTTGGTGTGGTTTGGACTCCACGATCTACTACGTTGTCTCACGAGATCAAATCAGACCAGGACCTACTGTTTTAATCCGATCAAGAAGAACTACGTACATTCATTAATATGTATTATATATATCTAAGATTTGCTGCATATGTATATTATGTATGTGAATATTGTAATTACTAGACGGGTAATAATGTTGTGTGTGCAAATGGTGCTCCATTGTAAGAAACTAAATCATATAAAAGTATAATTTTTGTTAACTAAATTAAGAATATTGGAATTTAGACCACACGACCAGTGTTCATCATACTTTGTGCCTTTCTTGATATGTGCAAAATCGCCCCCGTAGACATCTTTCACCGGGCGTTCCTTGGGGAAATACGAGCTGGTCGACAAAGTGGGGCATACAAGGTTTTGCACTTGTATGTATTTTTGCAGGCCTGCAGTACATCTGGAAGGTAGGACTCCTCTTTTCGGCAGGGATCAAGTTTCAAGAATGCTCAACCCCACCCGGAGGAAGGGAGAGAACATCTGCAAGAGACCAGGAGAATAGATAGAGCCAGCGACCTGGAGACATCGCTCTGGTGTAAGAGAACACAACGACGGTTTTATTCTGGATACGACACACTCAGCTATATAATCTGGATAGAATAGGCTCAAAGACTCAGAACTATGTTTATTTTGTTTTACGCTTTCATTTTCTTTAAGTTTTGTAAATAAATGTATTATTAGACTCAAGACTCGAGTTGGTGTTACATGATCACCTGTTTTTTTTACGGCGGCCGAAGACTGACACATCGAGAGAGAGTGGACAAGCCCCGTTCCAGGGAAGTGAAAGTTTAACAGGAGGGAGCCAGGGATGCCACACCCTCCCGCGCCAGCTGCGGAGAAGAACATTTTTCCCAGGGAGGCGAAAGATTGACCAAAAGGAGAGGATTCCACCCCGGCCCTCGCGAACAGCAGAGGGGGAGATGCCCCGTCGGAACGACGGAGAACGGACATTCTTCTGGAAAGAGCTGAGACCGAAAGATGTGTTTTTCGCTCAGCACAATTTGTTTTTTTCTTCGGTCTTATTTCAGCCATGTTCATGAGTAAAATGTTGAGTGTAAATATGTTTTAACAAAATCTGTATAGTAATAAATGTATAGGATTTTGTCGCTGCGGTACTTAATTGTCGGCAATATAGGTTTTCATCGAATCCACGATACCCGCTCGAGTAACAATAGACGAGCACGTACAGAAACGAAATGTGCAGAAATCGGAAAGGACAGCCGTACAAGAGCGATACTCCTCGCCTATTTTAGAAATGTGTTGTCCAAAAAGCTATCGGAGGTAACTTTATGCGTTCCCAGCGACGATCGACGAACATACCTGCCACAGTAAAATAGGCGGGCAAGTCCTAAGCAAGTATAGTTCAACAGAACAGTGTGCCCATTATTAGTTATTACAACGTGGCCCCCGGATTGTTGTGGTTTATTACAAATATTTTTGTATAAATTTTGTGATATGCCATGGAAGAGTAAGTTATGCTCTGCCTAAAAAAATTCTAGCTACATCCCCAAAGCTGTAGGTTCTGAAGGAATGGATAAAATAGATAAGTTTAACTGACTTTTATTAACTATGATTATGATTCTTTGAAAAATGTTTTGTAAATTAATACTTTGTATGCGGGACACGTACCAGTACGTATTCTGACAATTCATACTTGAGCTCGGGACACATACTAGTATGTTTTCTGATGATTGATACTTAAGAGCGAGACACGCACTAGTACGTTTTCTGATGATTGATATTTAAGAGCGAGACACGCACTAGTACGTTTTCTGATGATTGATATTTAAGAGCGAGACACGCACTAGTACGTTTTCTGACGATTGATACTTGGGCTCTGGCACCGTACTAGTACGGGTTAGTGTAACGACATGGTTTATTTATGGGTACAAAAATAACGGTATATATAGAAAAAAGAAAAGTAATGTTCTTATCTTTCATTCTTTATAATGTAAAAATGTTTATATATAACATAATTCGAAAAAATTAAAACTATATACCACTATTTCTATTTGATTTTTCATATTTACGATACTATAATAAATTTATCCACTAAAAATATATATTTTTTGTTTACAAAAATCTGTGGTTCTTATTTATACATTTCTATTTATATATTTGTTTATATATTTCAATATAAAATATGAAAAATTGGTTAAAAAGTTAAGTAATTTTCGATCTATTGAGATTTAACTGAATAACTAAATTTACGCGCAAAACGACCACTTCCGGTACAATTCCGCTGCGAAATGTACCTGCACGCAATGTGTTAATAAATAAAACAAAACATTCATATGAGAATATAATCTTGTTAAACAAGAATGGCTATTTTTTTTAATAAGAATGGTAAGAATTTTTAATGCTTCAAATACATTAAATATTACCTCTTACCAGTTTCTGAATATTTGAGTCGGAGATATAAAAATATTAAAATGAATAAAATTAGGTAGTCTTAATTTAAAAAAAAAGCTATGAAATGAACTTCTTTAAAGAAATCAATCAAAATTTTGCAAACACGGATGTTTATCTCTCTTATAGCATAGATAAAAAAAGGTCTGTAAAGACATTATTTCTAGATAATTATCTCTTAAAAAACAAGACAAAAATGCACAGAGCTGTGAATGGTTTTAAAAATATTCTTATTTTAGTTGAGAAAGAAAAAAATTATACTTTTATCTGATTTAGTTTCTTACAAAGGAGCACTATTGGTACATACAAGATTATTACCCGTATAGTAATTGAGAACCGAAGAGGGGAATTTCCTGGAATATTTTGATTTTATTTCAACCCAAAATATCGAAGTGTTTGACATACGTCTAGACTGTTATGAATAAAAACTAATTTTTATTAAATGCAGAGCTTATTTAATTTCAATATAAAAATTAAACATTTCCCAATGGCATTTGTAATTTTATACTGCCGACATTTTAAATTCCTAAAAGCTTTTAAAGATATATCATTAAATATAAAATTCCTGCTTTCCTCATAGATTATATAATAAATGTCTATTTTTTCAATCTGTTGCCTTTTTTTCTGGATAATTAAATCATATGTAAGTTATGTAGTGAAGCAATAAACTGTGTCATCAAAAGATCATTTTTATCAGAATAATGTCATTTATAAACATTATTTTTATTTTCTGTACATAGCATATTTTTATAGATAAATGTTATCTAATTTTGTAGAGTTACTGCTTTTATATGCAGTAAATGATATTAATTTATCATTAGGACAATAAAGTTTAGGGCAAATAAAAGTAAACAATTAGAAAAATACAGAACGAAAAGAGCTAATGTGAGTTGTATTAATAACAGTAGCATACCTTAAAATGTGTATTTGATGAGAGAATTCACCTGGTATAGATAACGATTAAGATTAACTGAATTTACTAGTTATTGTTTTTGATTAGGATTTTTTTAATAGTTTGCAGAATTTATATTAAAAATTCATTTGTGTAAGAATATTTTCCCAAAAAATCAATTATTTTAATTTTTAAAAATTACTCTCAACAATTTCTTAGTGTTTTAGTAGAATCTATAAAAATAAAGAATAATTAGAATAAATTTAACTGAGTTTTAATACAAGTTAGAAACAATCATTCTTAACGAACTCATCCAAAATACTTTTGATTTCTGCTTTACGGTTTAGTAGTGTTTAAATGAAATAGTGCCAGAAAAAGGTTTTTTATTTAACTAAATATCTAAGGGTAATACTGATAATATCTTTATGAAGAAAGTTATCACACAACTGTTTTTAAAGAAATCAATCAAATTATTAAAGAAAGAATCGCTTTCTGTCTCACTAGCTTTAATGGTCTACAAATAAAAGATCGCTATGCAATATTCTCATTTAAAAAATAACTAAGGATATTATTAAGTATTAATAAAGCAAGCTGTAACATAAGTACGAGGGTTTAAACTTTAATAGTGACAACTATTTATTTACATGGAATACCAAAGTGATTTATGTCATCATGTTTTACAGTCCTTCAATATAGTCGCCAGAATTGTGTATAACCCTTTTCCAACAACGTGGAATTCGCAGAAGACCTGTAGAAGCGTCTCTGCTGTGGAAAGTTCAAATGGACCGGTCTATTGCAGCAAGAATCTCTGGAACAATTCATCATCATAGGAATTAAGATAAAATCACAAGGACTTTGGTCTGGGGCACAGTTGTATGGGCAAATCCTGTCTTTGGAGCTAGCCCAAGAATCATTGGCATGGATCACAGTCCATAAGTGCAGGACCAACATGCACTTCTACACCGCTCATACTAGGACAACCTGGCGGATGCATGTCTGCAACATTTGGGCGTTCTTCATTGAAGGCTTTTACCCATCTTGCTACAATTCTGTAAAGTAATGCAAACTCCCCGAAAGCCTCTTGAAGCCCTAGATGACATTGTCGTGTTGTACGACCTCTGGAACATTGAATTTTTATCCATTTTCTATGTTCTTGTTTTGAAAACATCCTAACAACACTTACTTTAAACCGCAAGATAATACAAGGATCAGTCCTTCGCTTCACTCCGCATCGGTATGACGTAGGAAGGCCGAGTCTTTTTGCTGAGAGGTAAGGTAGATATGTAGCTCAAATGTGGTATACGTGATATCCTTTGGTTTTCTTACTTAGCGTTTTGCCACTATTAAAGTTCCAATCCTTGTATACTTTAAAAAAGTCAACCAACTTTCTGTCAGAAGAACTCTTTTCTCTTTCATTCAGCCCAATGTTGTATGGTT
>CM063505.1:96353073-96364770 GCA_032207245.1 Pardosa pseudoannulata | reverse complement strand
TGGTTTCTCTTTCATTCAGCCTAATATTGTATGGTTTTCAAAGAGAAGATTACTAGAAAATCATCGCTCTTATAGAGAAAATGGTCGTAGCCGTAAACATTTTTAAAAAGTTAAATGTATTTTTACTGGATTAGAATTATGTGAAATTTAAATTAATTTTGTTTTAAAGAAAATAGATTAAAAAAGTTCAGTTGTTCTTAAATTAGTACATAACACTATAATGAGTATATTAGTATTAAAATGAATTAGTTATTTATGAAGATAATAATTTTACAATATTGTCCCTATTTTACAATAATATCCTAGGAAAAACCTATTCTTAATACTTAAAATCGTTTTCTACATTATAAAATCGTCTTTAATAAATTAAAAAAATTTAATTTGATTGAAAAGCAAAACAGATATAACTGAATTTGTTACCTATAAAAAGCTGTATATATACAGGATTTTACAACGATTTTATTAATGGCAAAATATTTATTTATTTATTTCATCAAATTACTTGTTTTTTTATAGAAAACTAGACTGTCTTACAAATAAAATTTAAATTTTCATGGAACGAAGGTTATTTTTTTCAGCCCTAACACATCGTTTGAGATTTTTAACTATTAACATTTAAATTCTAAAATGCTATCAACTTAAGAAATGAAACATGTAAATAAAAATTATGCTTCTAAATGCTTCTAAATCTTAGTTATTTCTATTTTAATATTTGCTGCTTTTAAAAGCTATTTTTTCGAAATAGTACTATGCAACCTAAAATTGGATACCGAATCGGAATTTCAGTATGAACAGGAATTATTAATCTTATCGTATTTCCACTTATATTTCTCATAACTAATTTGATATTTGTATTTCATACATTTTTACAAGATAATTGCCAGTAGCTATTGATTTTTTTTATAGAAATTAGGATTTTAATATATATTCAATATTACTATCAATGCTTAATATGACAAAAAATATAGAAATGAATAAAAAAATAAGGTAAATCCTATTATACAATAAAAAGGATTATTTAATGGAAGGGAGAATAAGTTTTGTGTAAGAAATAAATAAGATTAACTGATTCGTTTGAGGAGAAAGCAATACTGATTAGGATCTTTCGAAAAGTTTTCCTGAATTATTAGAGACAGTAAAGCTTATAATAAATTATAAATAAATTCTGACTTCTCACCAGTTTCGTAAAGTTTTAGTCGAAGATATAAAAATTTTAATAATAATCCCAAAATTTATCTCGTTTTAATTAAAGAAGCTGTACTAAAAAAGTTCTTATACGAAATTCTTTTAAATTTATAACACCAGAATTTTAGTTTCAAAAGAGTTTTAAACATTTCTATTTACATGTTTTCTTTCTGTTTAGGGAGAGTAGTAGTACCTTTCGATTTCAAATGTCTTCATTATACTATTTATATTTCGTTCCAAATTAAGGGAAATGTTCTGTTCTGTTTAAAATTTTTCTGTTTTTTTTTTCTTTAAATTACTAGCATATATCCCGTCATATATGACGAGATCAGTAAAATTTCAATTATCTAGAATTGTAATGTACCCTATGAGGCAGGTAAAGAAATGGTTTATTTTTTGGCTGAGAATTATCTGGCACACGCTAAATAATTTATCTTTATATTCTGAATGCTAAAAAAATGTTATTTTTACCTATTTATTATGTAATAAATTGATAAATTTAATCACCTGCTCTTCACCGGGGAAAATAGGGCTTGAAGTAATGGCATTAAACGCTCGAAAATGGGGGAAGGGTGGATTTCGAACATTTTAAAGACGACAATATTTTTGGATGTGATATGAAGCCTATTTATACCAATTTATTTTAGAATCAGATCGATAGTTCAAGAGAAGGTAAATTTTACTCACTTTGAATTTTGCTAACCCTAAGTCATCAAGAATCCAGTATGGATGCTTCTATATATTCAAGTTCCAACTGCTTTATAAATTCGAGGATTGACGGACAGATAACTTAGGCTATTATTACATAGGGGATGAATAACTGTCTAAAGTTTTAACGTTATTACGTATTTGTTTAGTTGAATGAAAGCATTAAAAACACATTTAATATTCCCACAAAGAAAAAGAAGGAAAAATGTTTTTACAGATAAGGTAACACTTTAAATATACAACTTAAACACTATTTTTATACCAAGTAAATCCTCATATTATTTCTTAATTATTTCTGTTATAAAAACGGTTATAACGTTAAAGTTATATTAATACGAACAATATGTGTTAAGGAGAGAAGGTAGGTCAGTCGGCAAAGGCAAAGCTTTCGTAACTGAAGGGTTGTGGGTTCGGAGAGCGAGCCTGCCTAAGATCCGACGTGTTCATTAAAGGTGACTGAAGCATTTGTAAAATATGTTCGTGGACAATATGTCATCCACGATCTCAATCAATACAACTGGTGGCAGGCCAAAATCTATAGGTCTTCTGCTTGGTCCCTATTTCAAAATTACGAGGACCCACTTGAGCAAAGTCGTTCTTTCACCTTAACGGTGATCATTAAAAGGAAAGACGCACCCCTTTGCCTTAATACGAGTAAGTAAAATATGTTCATGGTCACAATGTCCTCCAAGTTTGCAGTCAATACCTCTGGTGGCAGGCAAAAGCCTATGGGTCTTCTGCTTCGACGTGCTTTAAAATTACGAGGACCCACTTAAGCAAAGTCATTCTTTCACCGTAACAGTGCTCATTAAAAGGAAAGATGCACGCCCTTTGCGTTAATACGAGTAGCATAAAATATGTTCATGGTCACAATGTCCTCCAAGCTCTCAATCAATACCTCTGGTGGAAAACCAATGTCTGGGGGTCGTCTGCTTCGACACTGCTTTAAAAATACGAGAACCTACTTATGCAAAGTCCTTCTTTCACCTTAATGATGCTCATTAAAACGAAAGTCCTACGAGTAGAGTAAAATATATTCATGGTCACAATGTCCTTCAAGTTCTCAGTCCATACCTCTGGTGACAGGCAAAAGCCTATGGGTCTTTTGCTTAGTCCCTTCTTGAAAATGACGAGACCCACTTGAGCAAAGTTCTTCTCTCACCTTAACGGTGCTCATTAAAGCGAAAGTCGCACGCCCTTTGCCTTAATACGAGTAGCATAAAATATGTTCATGGTCACAATGTCCTCCAAGTTCTCAATCCATACCTCTAAGAGTTGAAAAGCCAATCCTATGAGTGTTCTCATATGGTCCTTGGTTGATCCTCTCTGCCCGCGGCGTGTTGCCGTCAGGTGGCTCTGCATGTGAGGCACAGCAGTTGTAAGACGGCCTCTGTGAGGTATGGTCGCATGAGACCCGAGCTGATATGGTAACATTTAACTGCCATGTGGCAGAAGTAACAATTTTTGTAAATAATTGTAAATATTTTGTTTCGTTAAATTAAAATAAGAAAAGGCATTGGACAGTGTTTTTATTGGAATGAACAACAACAGAATCTTGTGGAAAGATCCGAACCAGTCCTTGTTTCTAAATTACAAGCACCCACTTGAGTCTTACTTTCACTCTAGTGACGCTAATTAAATCGAAAGCTCGGCCCCTTTCCTTAACATGAGCAGTGTATCGCTCAATCATGCTTGGTTTGACCAAGTGGCATCAAAAGCAACAACAACAAATATGTCTTATTTTATAATATGGTAATTGTGACATTTTTGGAAAATTTCAATTTCTTAACTGTTTTAACTTTTTTTAATTTTAAAAGTGTGATCTGCTTTAAAGTTATTTTTCATTGAGTAAACCTGTAATTTTTCTTCAACTCAATATAAAAATTTATCTTACATATTTCAATATGTAACTTGCGGATTCATTTTTTTTTTCATTTGATGTATATTTTCTATGTAATTTCAAACTATAAACCACTTAAAATGACAAAATTAAGAAAACAATATCGGAGCGGTATTGAATAATTTGTTTACATGTTTTAATTACAAACTTTAGTTATACATATTTCAAACTCTAATTTATTTATAAAATATTTCTTTTTTTTTCATTTGATGCATATTTAATACGTAATTTTAAAATATAATCCATTTAAAATTATAAAACTAAGAAAAATTTAAAGTAAGAGAGTTAGTAAAAATTTGTGATTTTGTAAATAGTCAGTTTAATATAAATGCTAGAATGTAAAATTTCTAAAATAAGTAGAACTTTTTATGTTGTATTATATCGAAAAAAAAAGCTTCCTCTACTGAAAAAATAAAAATCTCGAAAGGTAATATATATTCTTTTCTTTCTTACATGTGTTTTTAATGCATCTGTAAATTCATAAATAATCTATAAAATTGAGTAATTCTAAATAAAAGCTTAATGTAAAACGTTCATAAAAAGTTATAGCAAAAAAAATTTTTGTACTGTAATCATTATTATTATTCACAAATTTGCAAACATAAAATATTAATTTGTTTTGAATTAAATATTTAAACATTGCTTCTTTGTAACTATAACTATAAATAATTGTAACAATATTTTAAAATTAATAATTTCATATAGTTGTAGCTATTTTACTTCACAAAATATATGATTTCAAGGGACCGTAATATCAGACATTTTTAAAAGGGATAGCAATTTCATACTTTTCGTTCAATCAACTAATAAATCCAATTAGTTGAGTTAAATTAATTCTAACATCCTTAATTTAAGAGTTCAACTTCATAAAGTATTCACTTTATTCTTGAAAAGAAAACAACATTTCGTGTTTAGTTAAAGAATTAAAAGATCTAGTTATTTGGGTTTTAAAACAAACACTGAAAGTTTTATTACACCTTAGGGTGATAAAAATGTAAGATCTCGGAAAGAATAGAATTTGACAGTAAACAAATTTTTCTATTATATAAGACTTTTAAGGAACACTGAGTAAAAATGTTATGAAATCTAAAGGTTATTTGGAAGTATCGTACGGTTTTAATTATTTTTATAGAATAACATAAATGAAGAATTCTATTTTCCTTATTATTCTTATGCAAGTTGCAGTTATTTACTAATTAATGCCAAGCGTCTCTTTTCAAATTCAGATAAACAAGGGTTTGTGTAATGTTTGTGTTCTTGTAATGAGTTTTCTTTTTCAGTAAAGGAAAGTGTCAATTCTAGCAACAATCTTCACATTTTTTCAAGTATTTGCTATTATCTGCTATTATTTGCTATTTTGTCTTTTGAATAAAAAAAAGAGTGTAATGTTCATCAATACTGAAATAAATTTGTGAGTTTTAACTCTCCGAGCTAAATCATTCGGTGAATTTTTTCTACCCCCTTTTTCTGTTGAAATATATAATCGCACTCAAACTCAAACTTGGCCAATTATTGTTGTATTTAAGTAATAGCTTTCTTGGACATTCGATGTTTTCTTTAGTTGATCCTGTTGTGTTTTGATTGGTTGTGTTTAATTAGTTTTGTTTGTGCCAGAAATTTGATTGGCTGGGAGCAGGATCTTCTCCTAACTATAAAAGCCCAATGTACCTCGTATTTCTTGTTTATTTTTAATTTTTAAATTTTTATTTATTTATTTATTTTTTATTACTAATTACTGTACAAGACAGTGAAGATATAGGTGAATGTTGATGACAGAAATAAAAAAAAAATTAAATAAAAAAAATAAATAAATAAATAAAAATTTCTTGTTATCCTTAAACTTTCTTCTTTTTATTTTAAATGTATTTCATATTAATTTATTTAACTTGTTAAGGACCTAGCAATTTATCTCATCCCATCATTAAGACCTGCATTTTTATACTTATTGTTTATCATCTTAAAAGACTGGACACCTGATTTTGAATTCTTAATTTACTACAGGGGATAAGGCTTTCGGCCAAGGTACCCCGGTCAACTCTTCGATAGCTCATTTAATGTTTATTATTTTGGTGTTTTCAATAAAAGGTGTTTGCGATCTGTGTCTTTTTATTATGCTTCAACATTTTCAGATAGGATTAAAGAAGGGAAACACCCTCTTTATTGTCCCTTTACTTCCTGTGAACCTCCCAGAGAGACTGGCTCCAGGGTCTTCAATGATTAACCTGTACAGTATAGTCTTATCTATAGTGGCACCGGTTTCACCCAAACGGCCTCTTTGAGTGAAGGTCTGGACTATTTTATGCCGATCAGATAAAAAGTGTTTTGACTCATCTGGTTTTAAAAGCAGTTTTTAGGTTAAATGTGAACAAATGCCTGCGCTTCAGGGGATAGGGGTGTATCCCTCACTAAATGTCAGTCAAAGGGGGGTTCAGTTCCCAAACATTCGACTGGACCCTCTTACCGCTAAACTCCACGGGCGAAAGCACTGGCATAAATGTACTTTACATCCATTTTAAGAGCGTTTCGAGGTCTAAAATTATACGTGACCACCACATTGAAGACATCATCGGCTGGGCGGAATTATACGTGCAAACCTCTTAGAGGGTTAATACCACAGTTAACATGCAATTTCGTTAAACGTTTAGAAAAATCTTTAAGCAGTAGCTCCCAGTTCTCGTGTAGTGCAACCTATACTGTAACGATCCAAAAAAGCCAATACTTCTTTAATCGCAATTAATCATTGATTAATCTTTAATCATTGAAAGATTTATTAGGTGCAGATTAAATCTTTCAACGTTTGGGAACTTAATGGACATGCATTTTACTGTAAGAGTAGTTTCTCTTAATTTCCATTAGGAGAAATTAGAAGATATATAGGATTGCCATTCTTCGTCATTACCATCTTGATGTGGTTATGGGAATTTGGACACAGTAATCCTTAACGTGGAAAATTCCTTCGTGATTCTTCCCGGATGAATAATTCTTATATACGTTTTTGCTGTTCGGCATTGTAGATTCGGAGGTAAAATGCTGAATTTGAACTATGGAATCATTTATATTGTTAGAATGATCCTCATCACTTAATGCTGTGAATGAATGTTTAATATTAAGTTTTCGGTTAATGTTTTGAAACGGAATTTGAAAATTGAATGAACATGCACCTGGAACAAAAACAATACCACAGTACTTTTCATACAAAATATTTTACTTTTAATCATGAATATGGGCAACAAGCTTTGTGCTTATAGGTGAGAATTTATGATGTCTGTGATAAGTCTCTTATGTGATATCTCTTACCTTCAAACGTGCGATTCAAATTTTTTTTTATTTTTTCCCTACTGTTTCTAATATAAGTTGAAATGCCCCTTTTTTCGACTGTATACAGGAGTCCTAAAATTTAATGATATATGTCTTACTTTCTTTAAAAATATATCTAGATATTTCTCAACTTTTACGTTTAGTACAATAATTAGTCCCATCATTAAGAACTATTTCCTATGGGAATTTTATAATGTTATTTTGAAACAAAACACGTATTTTTAAAAAAACTAAAAACATTTTGTTTATTTTATGTGCATCGCTGAGGAAATTTTTGAATTATTTTACTTTATTCGTGTTCTTTCTTTTTATATTTTCTTCTAAAATGAAGTTTGTGTAATATTTGATTAATGTATATTGCATTTATGTAAATACTTTATGTTGTAATTGACTTTATGTAAAATGAGTGATAAAGCAGGAAACTGATGTATGTGGTGTAATGTAATCAGACCTCAGATTGCGTATAATTAAGGGTATATGCATTACATTAACACTCTGATCTCCCAAATTTGAGATAAGCAACGTACATGCAGATAGCTTATCAAGAAGGACCATAAATTATAGCACAATAAATTAGGAATCGTAGCATGCAACTACTAGGTAAAATGTCAAAATTTAGGTCACACTCACAACTGTAAGAATATTGGAAGCACTAAAGCATTTAAAACAACTCTTCTGTAATGCTATATATTTTTAATAATAGTAATGCTCTGAAACTCCCCAGAATTTTAGAAAGAATTTAACAAAGAAGAGGAAAAATAACAGATTTCGCATGGATAGCAAGAGCTTAAAGGAACATTAAACCTCTCGCCTCGGAATGATTCTGCCATACTCGTGTAGATAAACACGGGATTCTTAAGTTCCGTACTTACCCCTATGAGCAATTTTCATGATATTAACAAGTTGTAACACTGGGCAAAATAAAGGTAAGGGAAGAAAAAAAGGTAGTTTCAGAGAGAGGTGGAAAGTAACCCTAAGACAATAGGACAGATAAAAAAAAGTGATTGGTACTACTTTAACACATATCTGAACAGTGGAAATATGAAATACTTGGTGCATATTTCAACCAAGTCCGTATTTCAACTTCTAGATCTACTTGGTTGAAATATCAACCACCCGTCCGCAAAAGGTTAAGTCATGTACCCCTTGATTTAACCAGAAAATAAAAATAAAAATAAAAAATATTCTTATTTTGAAAATATGTAATATATTTTAAAGAAATGTTACATTTGACGACGGTTTAGAGAACTATCATTGTTCTATTAAGTTTTGAACAAAAAAAAAAGTCATTTGATTTGAAACGTCCATGGATACAAAGAGCTGTATAATCTGATTTATGTAAAACCAATACCATTTTTAAATAATTTTATTATTAAGTATGCTTAAGATTGATTGAGGTAATGAAACAAAACTTATTATTTCAATAAGTTCATAATATCGTTCAATTTTCTCATATTACTCATGTTCCATGTTGCCATTATTATAATTAGTGCATTTTTATGACAATGGTGTTCATTACGATAATAAGAAATGTTTCATAATCTAGTTTATAAATAAAGTAATAGTTTTTATAAATTTTATTTTTAAAAATTAGCCTACCTTTTAAATTGAATAAAGTGCATAAATGTAAAGTTCCTATCGTCATATCTCCCTAACCCCTTAACTCACTCTCGAGTTAACTCGAGGGTGCTAAACTGCCCAAACTGTGCACACTCCAGATAATTTGAATGACATTGTACTTTATGTTGCTATAATACTACAATGTTCGACTATTTTCTGCAATGCTCTCAAAATCCAAAATTTCAATAAAAAGTTTTTGGGAGAGACAACGTTCTAAATTGTGTTTTAAACATTAAAAAATTGATTTGTTTTGGTCGGCCTTTTTGAAACAAAACTGTGCATTATAGGGTTAAGATTGTATCAGAAATGTTTTGGATGATTTCTTCTTCACCTAACTCATACCTATAGGTATATATATATATATATATATATATATATTATATATATATATATATATATATATATATATATATATATATTTATATATATATATATATATTAAATATATATATATACATATATACATACACGTGTGTGTATATGTATGTATATGTGTACATGTATATGTATATGTATATTTAATATATATAATAATATAATTTATATAAAAATTACGCTAATTAGTATTCATCCAAAAAGTACCCCCAAGAACTTAATTTATTTTATTAGAATTAATTTGGTAGAAGAAAAATGTATAGATTCATAAACTATACAGATTAATATAGTTATGTCTTATATTTAGGTTTTATCAATAAATGATAAAAGATTTCAAGAATATAAACTTTTTCAAAAAGTGAATAAAATATTTCTTTAAAAGAACTGAAGAAATAAATTTTCTATTAAATAAGAAAATCTATCTCTATAAATAACTTTCTGTATTATTTTATGGCACTTTGATGAATAATAAATATAAAGAATTTAATTGGATTTCTTAAAAAAAAGAACGTGACTTGTAAGATTGCGTAATAAAGAGGCTTTTGTTTGAAGAACTTTTCAATACAATTTTCAATTAAATCTTTGGTTCGATAAAAAAGGAAAACTCAACTTCTTTCATTTTAAAGTATAAGTAGTGAAAAGTAGAAAAATGGTGTTTAAATCAATGATGATAAATTCGGATTATTTTTAACAGATATTTTTAAAACTAATCTTTCTTGTTTTTATTTGAATGAACTGCTTATTCTAAAACTAAAATTAACGCTTTCAGATGCTAAATGTGGCATTTTGATTAAATTTGTGATAAAGATGATAAATGATGATATGAAACTAATAAACTTTCAGTAAATACTCCATTAAAAAGATATTCTGAAATAAAAATTGAAAATATTTCTCTTTTCATGTTATCTGTAACAGTTTTAAATTCGCATTCTTTCTGAGGATATTTATACCGAGAATAAAAATTCTTTTTCGTTTCCAAACAACCATTATTTTAAAGTATACCCCAATATATAAATTAATGTGATTAAAGTATGTAAGACTGCATTTTTGAAAATAAAGTTAGTTTGTAGCTTAGGAAACATAAATAACAGTTGATATGGTATGGGCACAGTATCAAGTCATTCAAAGATTACTTTATAACGTTCTTATGTTCAAGTATGTTCAGATTTAAAAAAATGTTCTTATATCAAGAAAATGCTAGATAAGGAGCATATTCTAATACACATGTAGAAATGTACCTTTGTTGCAATTGAAAAGGAAAAACTAGGAGATATTGTGTAAACGTTTTTGACAAAATTTAAATTGAGAGAATTTTTATACATATGCAATGATATTTAATCTATAAATAACCAGATTAATTATTATTGTATTCTAAAATAAATTTCTATTTTATTCCAAATAATGCAATCATTGTCAAAATTTCTTTGCTTCTCCACTATGTAAGATAACTCTTGGTGACATCGTAATCACTAAAACTAATCCTTTTTTTAGCTCAACTATTCTTATGTAACACACTGACGTATCTTAGTTACACATGCTTTATCATGTGATTAATATTAGCACTCTTAATGTGGGCTCACTAGCATCTATACGCCATTATAAGGGTGCCCCGAAAGTCCGTGTACAAATTTGAATGGGAGGTAGATAACTTCGTGAGGAATCATAATTACATAGGAAAGCATAGGCGGAAACGTAACCCTTACGAGATAAAGAGACACAAAGACAATAAGGACACACACACGCACACAGAATGTAGTGTAAAACGCTTAATTATACAAAAAACAACAATAATAAATAAAAAGTACTACAGGAGGTGTTTGAATTTGCTGCCATTGCCATGAATGCACGCACGACAACGACGCGACATGGTTGGAGGACATTTTAGAAAATGCCGGGCATTTCACGGATGGTAGAAGAAGCAATGGATATTCATGCCACCAGGTCCATTGCAGAATTGACGGACGTGTCATACACAAGGCTCTTCATGGCACCCCAGAGAAAACAAAATCCAGAATAGATACATCAAGGGATCTGGGAGGCCAAGCGACGGGGCTACCACGCCCAATTCATCTGTTTGGAAATCTCCTGTTCAAATGCTCACGAACACACCCTCTTCGAATACGGGTTTTTCGTGGCCGTGATACGTGATGTTCGTGACCGTCCAGAAAGTTCAATCGTGGCTCTGAAGGATCCATGTTCCGCTAGGTTCTGATGCACCCAGGCGAACATTTGATGATACGGTTGCCGCCTTGTTGGATACAACTGAACAGCAGCACATCCATTTCCGTTGGCTAGACCGTAGATGAAAAGGATATCTGCCAACTCGGCGTTCGTAAAATTATTCACGTTCATCGCACACTGTCTGTGTCTGAACTGAGGAAACCACACTTGCCGATCTTGAGAGGTCTAGCATAGCGCCACCTATTGCTTTCCGCCCATGCTTTCCTATGTTATTTGGCTCCTAACAATCTTCTCTACCTCCCCTCCAAGTTTGTACATTGACTTCGGGGACACCCTGTATAACCAAATGTACGGCGTTTTGGAGACAAATACATGAAAGAAGCGCTCTGTTAAAAAACACTAATTCTTTT
>CM063505.1:96338073-96343073 GCA_032207245.1 Pardosa pseudoannulata | reverse complement strand
AATAAACTACAATATACTTCTAGGTTTATACTCTTATATATTCTGGATTGCCTTTTACTGCAGGCGGAAAAATATATTCAGAATTTGTTTGCGTATTAATAAGTCGAAATGTTTGGTTAAAATAAGTTCAAGAATAAAAAACTACATCCTAACAAGTATAACAGCATTTATCTGTGCATTTACGTTTTCTGCGTTTTATATCAATATGGAGCCACAACCAATCACAGTGCACATTCTAACTTTCTTAACCGAAACTTCAATAGTAATTATAAACACAAGCTGCGTTACGGTATTTGGAATCTTTTGTTTCATCTTAAAGAGGGAGTTTTATGTCATTTCAAATCTTATTAAAAAGTGCAACTGTAAAGAGACAGGTAGAAATATCACGATGATGTATAGTAACACAGTGGATGTTGGAAAAGATGTAGACGATACTATGAGTCTTTTAATATTCTTAAATATTGCATACATATTGCTGAAGTTTTTCTTCTCAGGATATATTTACATGGCATATGGAAACACGGTGTTATATAAGGTAATATTATTTTGATCTATTCTTGAATTAAGTAATATTTAACCCATATATGATGTATGTATATGAGTATGAACACAAGACATGAGTTATTATGTATTAGTAAAATTAAATGAAATATAGTTTAACAGCATACAGCATGATTTCCTTTATGTGTGGTCATCTCCTAAATCATTAACGTGTTCACATAAAAAAGAGCTTCATATTATCAATCTAGAAAAATATTTATTGAATGCATACAGTCTGCGATATAAATAATTGTAGAAATATTTTAATAAGAAATAACAAATAATTTAAATAAATAATAAATAATTTTATAATAAGTATTAAATAATTTAATAAAATAATAAAATAAATAAATAAATTAAATAGTAAAATAATAAATAATTTAACAAGTAATTTAATAATTTAATAAATAATTAATTAAAATAGTAAAATATTCAATAATTTAATTAAACAATTAAATATAAAATAATTTAGTAATTTAATAATTTAATAAATAATTAATTACAATAGTAAAATAATAAATAATTTAATTAAATAATAAAATAATAATTAGCAAATAATTTAGTAATTTAATAATTTAACAATTTAATATAATAATAAATAATTCAATAAGAATAACAAATAATTTAATGAGAATAATAAATAATTTAATAAGTATAATTAATAAATTAATAAGAATAACAAATAATTTGATAAAAAATTTTAAAAAAATATTAAGAAATAAATAATGATATTATTTTAAAAATAGCTTTTGCAACTGGAGTTGAATAAAAAAATAATGAGATATTTACTGGTTTTTACAGAAATATTACAAAGTGCTTGTTATTATAGATTGTAGAAATATTTTAATAATAAATAACAAATAATTTAAATAAATAATAAATAATTCAATAAAATAATAAATAATTCAATATCTAATTTAATAATTTAATAAATAATTAATTAAAATAGTAAATTATTACATAATTTAATTAAATAATAAAATAATAAATAATTTAATAATAAATAATACAAAATATTAAATAATTTAATAAAATAATAAATGGTTTAATAAGAATAACAGGCAATTTGATAAGAATAACAAAAATTTAATAAGAATAATAACTAATTTAATAAGAATAACAAATAATTTAATAAGAATAATAACTAATTTAATAAGAGTAACAAATAATTTAATAATAAATAAAAAAAATATTAAGAAATGAATAATGATATTATTTTAAAAATAGATTTTTCTATTTGAATTGAAAAAATAATAATGAGATATTTACTTATTTTTACAAAAATATTACGAAGTGATTGTAGAAATAATTTAATAATAAATAACAAATAATTTACATAAATAATTAATTTTACAATAAGTATTAAATATTTTAATAAAACAATAAATAATAAATAACTTAGTAATTTAATAATTTAATAAAATAATAAATAATTCAATGAAATAATAAGTCATTTAACAATTTAATAATTTGATAAATAATTAATTAAAATAGTAAAATATTAAATAAATTTATTAAATAATAAAATTTTATAATATTATAACAAATAATTTAATAAGAATAACAGATAATTTAAAAATAAATTTAAAAAAATTAAGAAATAAATAATGGTATTATTTTAAAATAAGTTTTTGCTATTTAAGTTGAATAAAAAATAATGAGATATTTACTGGTTTTTACAGAAATATTACGAAGCGATTGTTATTATGCGGAACATATTACTGTTGATGTGTATCTACATTTTAGATTCAGTTGCTATGGAACGTGTTCACATAAAAAAGAGCTTCATATTAACAATCTAGAAAAATATTTATTGAATGCATATAGTCGGCGATATAAATAATTGTAGAAATATTTCAATAACAAATAACAAATAATTTAAATAAATAATATATAATTTTATAATAAGTATTAAATAGTTTATTAAAATAATAAATAATAAATAATTTAGCAAGTAATTTAATAATTTAATAAATAATTAATTAAAATAGTAAAAAAATAAATAATTTAATTAAAGAATAAAATAATAAATAATTTAGTAATTTAATAATTTAACAAATAATTAATTACAATAGTAAAATAATAAACAATTTGATTAAATAATAAAATAATAATTAGTAAACAATTCAGTAATTTAATAATTTAACAATTTAATATAATAATAAATAATTCAATAAGAATAAGATGTAATTTAATGAGAATAACAAATAATTTAATAAGAATAATTAATAAATTAATAAGGATAACAAATAATTTAATAATAAATTAAAAAATATTAAGAAATAAATAATGATATTATTTTAAAAATAGCTTTTGCTATTGGAGTTGAATAAAAAAAATAATGAGATATTTACTGGTTTTTACAGAAATATTACGAAGTGATTCTTATTATTGATTGTAGAAATTTTTTAATAATAAATAACAAATAATTTAAATAAATAATAAATAATTTTATAATAAGTATTAAATAATTTAATAAAACAATAAATAATAAATAATTTAGTAATTTAATAATTTAATAAATAATTAATTAAAATAGTAAAATATGAAATAAATGTATTAAATAATAAAATTTTATAATATTATAACAAATAAGTTAATAAAAATAACATATAATTTAATAATAAATTTAAAAGAATTAAAAAATAAATAATTTTATTATTTTAAAAATAGTTTTTTCTATTTAAGTTGAATAAAAAATAATGAGATGTTTACTGGTTTTTACAGAAATATTACGAAGTGATTGTTATTATGCGGAACATGATACTGTTGATGTGTATCTGCATTTTAGCTTCACTTGCTATGGAACGTGTTCACATAAAAAAGAGCTTCATATTTACAATCTAGAAAAATGTTTATTGAATGCATATAGTCGGCGATATAAATAATTGTAGAAATATTTCAATAACAAATAACAAATAATTTAAATAAATAATAAATAATTTTATAATAAGTATTAAATAATTTAATAAAACAATAAATTTTAAATAATTTAGTAATTTAATAATTTGATAAAACATTAAATAATTCAATAAAATTGTAAAATAATAAATACATTAATAAGTAATTTAATAATTTAATAAATAATTAAAATAGTGAAATATTAAATAATTTGATAAAATAATAATTAATAAACAATTTAGTAACTTAATTATTTGATAATTCAAAAAAATAATAAGTAATTTAAAAAGTAATTTAATAATTTAATAAATAGTTAATTAAAATAGTAAAATATTAAATAAGTTAAATTAATAATAAAATAATAATTATTTTAATAATAAATAATAAGAATATTTAAAAATAAATAATGATTAATAATAAATACTAAAAAATATAATAAAATATTAAATAATTTAATAAAATAGTAAATGGTTTAATAAGACTAACAAGTAGTTTAATAAGAATAACAAATAATTTAATAAGAATAATAAATAATTTAATAAGAATAACAAATAATTTAATAATAAATAAAAAAATATGTTATTATTTAATGTATGGTATTATTATGGTATTATACAATGGTACTATTATAAAAATAGTTTTTGCTATTTAAATTGAATAAAAAATAATGAGATATTTACTGACTTTTACAGAAATATTACGAAGCGATTGTTGTTATGCGGAACATGATACTGTTGATGTGCATCTGCATTTTTAGCTTCACTTGCTTTGGAATCTTCAGAGCGTGCAAGACAAGGCATCAAAGATTTTATAATCAGAGTACCTGATTTGGAAATCAATGTGTTTAATACAATCTTGGAAAGGAAGCTTGACATTACAGCATGGAAAATGTATAATATAAATCGTTCATTTATATTTTTCCGTAATCGGCACCCTACTCACATATGGTATTCTTCTGGCTACTTTCGGAAGAATTCCAAACCAGGAATGCAAAAATCAATACAATCAGTTTGAACAATCAACTAAAACAACAGTTGTATGATTTAAGGGTAATATTAAATCTATTCTCTTTTCTTAATATGTGAATTATTTAATGTTGAATCACCTTACTTGTACTGCTTGTTATTTATAGAGAGATAAATTATGCACATATTAGTTACTACGAATTGTTTCATTAAAAAGTGTTTCTGTAATTCTACCAATAATACAATGAAAAATATGATGAAATAAAGTGACAGAATCTTCCATTTTTAGTCTATTATTGGAGAAGTTTTACATCATAGTGGTTTTGTAAAGTACACACTTTATTATAAAATCATTTTATTATAAAATCACTTATATTGTACACACACGATCACAGATATGTTATTATCATTTTTGCTAATAGAAGTAATTTTATACATTAAAAATGTAAACTATTATTCAAATTATATTTTTATTAATGATTATTTATGGTTAGTTAATTTAACTTTTTTTCAAGATTGATGTTTCATTGCTGTTAAATCAGCATCATGGCTATGAGTTTAATAATTAATATATAGTATATGTCATTGAAGTTT
>CM063505.1:96325573-96333073 GCA_032207245.1 Pardosa pseudoannulata | reverse complement strand
CAGGCTTTTCATTGTTATTAAAAAACTGGAATTGATTATTTTCTATATCTTTAAAAATATAATAGAATAAAGTTTGGAGGGTGAAATTTTGAAATGATGTTTTATATTATACACTAACACATTATCTTTATGAAAAATATTTTGATCGAAAAAGTAAATGATCCATGCCTCTAATACAAATTTCATCAATTTTAAGCCTGAAACTCCGAAAGCGTTCAATATGCATATATTAAAAAAATAAGTACTTATAAGTAAATAATGTGATTTTCTCTGGATACGTAAATAAGTACATGTCTATTAAAAATGCGTACTACCAGTTTCACAGGAGTTCTCATACATTATTTTCAACTTGCAGAATTTATATTGTTTAAATTTTTTGTGGGGCTGTAAAAATATTTTTTTTTTATTTTAAAGAGTTCAATATCGTTACTTATTTGTGTGCAGGGAAGTGTGAAGAAATAATTACGTTCATCGACACGATTTTAATTAGTGTGTTCGTCAAACTTAGTAATAATATTGAATATGTAATACTATATTTCCCCATATTTAAATACGCAATTCATTTACAGTTTTTGTAAAAAAATACTATCTATTTTTTATCTAACTGTGAACTTATGTCATTCTAACTGTTTTATGTTTTGAAAAGTACATACACAATATGTATCAGGCTCCGAATATATACATTTTAATTGGTAGAAAACTATATTATTAATCCAAGCTATAGTTTGAAAATATTTATTTATGAAAGTGTTTATATGATTTAAGAGCATTAATGAACTTTAAAAGTTTGTATGCTATACCTAAAACGCCTCTTTGTTTATAAATTATTTAAAATTTTATAGGTGTAAATTTAGATAGATAAAAAATTAACATAAAATATTACATAAATGAAACACGATAATACACCTTTACGTTGCTATTTAATTTACATTTAAATCATAGGATTCAATGTATTATGCATAATAATAGAAATGAATATCGATTATCTTATTAAATTGATTGTAGCGTTTAATTAAAAGATTACAACTTGTGTAAAATTTAGAAATTTTTCCATTTAAGAAAATATATTTTAGTTCCATGTCCTTAATAATATAAACATGATTAGGTTCCTTTTATGTAGTTACTGGTAGATTATATTAAGTTATATTGAGAAATAACAAAAGGTGGAAGACAGAGTTTGGTTTGGAGCACTACGGTCTACTGTTTTGCACACGAGGGCTAATGAGATCGGGACCTACTGCTTAAAGACGATTTCCAACTACTACGAACATCCATGCCATAATGAGATTCGAACCCACGAACTCTGGTACCCTAATCAATAGGCCAGCATTCGGCGAAAGACAGAGTTACAAGCGTATGAAAAATTAGAAAACAGAAACTTTTCATTAAGAGATATGCTGTATAACTCTTTCGGTCTACTTTGAATTCTGTGCTAACAACACTCAGTACATTAGGAATAAACTTAGATAAAAAAGAAAAAAGAAAAATGTATCGTATTTAAAGTATTATGTTAAAAAAGTTCCATTTTACATATGAGTATTTGTTTTTTTACTGCGGATTACAGTCATAGGAATTCATTCATCATTCTTCTTGACTTACATAGGAAAGCATGATCAACAGTTGTTTATCAGGAATGCATATCAGATTTATTTTTGTATTTTAATCTGGCTTTCTTTTTACTGCAGGCGTAAAAATTTATTTAGAATTTGTGTGCTTGTAAACAGGTTTAAGCGCATGGTGAATGTAAGTCCAAAAATTAGAAAATTCATTTTAATAAGAACATCTGTATTTAGAAATTTACTTAAAGCATATTTCTCTCATAATACGTCAATGTGCATTTATAGCTTTAACAACAAGCTGTGTTTCGGTACGTGCAACCTTGATCTCATAATTTGAGTTGCCTTAACAGTATTTTCAAGTCCAATAAAGCATTTATTATTTGAGAAAAATCAGAAAAATAAAAATATGGATGTTGAAAAATTGAGCCCTGACACCATTAGCACAACATATAACTGAGTTTCCGTCACTTTCAAAATAATTTAGGATTAATATTAATAAATTAGCTGGATTGGAAGAAAATTTCCACAAAGAATGCTTTGAATTGAAGTATACGTTGTAACGTGCCTTTCCAAAGAACGATAAAAATAAAAGTTAATAAAAATTCGAGAAACAAATTTGTATGCGACATATCAAAATTTTTGAAAAGGTTGTTTTAATAATTATAAAATAGACATCAATAAATAAATTAAATGTAAGGAATATTACCATAATTATTCGTCTTCTGTTATTAAACAATGTAAATTTCCAATAATTTTAAGCAGTACTTCAAGTAACAATTATTCAGAAATTTATATTATCATTCTTTTTTAATCCTATTCATAAAGATGTAAAATATAAATATTACGAGCTCTTATAGTTTGGCTGAAAATTCCAGGAAGATTTTCTACAATCCCCTATATTATTAGTCTAAGTTGCATGTACTTCTGTCGTCGAATTTACGAATCGTTTGGACCTGGATTGGATAGAGGCATTCATATTGGGTTTGGTTTGGAGCTCTAAGGTCTACGTTTTGCAACAAGAGAGCTAATGTTACCGGGGTCTACAGCTTAAATCCGATTCCGAACGTCTACGAACATCCATGCAACTGTGGGATTCGAACCCTCGAACTCTGGTACCGAAGGCCAACACCCTAACCAATCGGCCATCATTAAGCCTTCCATATTGGGATTCTTGATGAGTTATGGTCAGCAAAATTCAAAGCGAGTAAAGTTTTTCTTCTCCTAAACTATTGATCCGATTCTAAAATAAGTGTTGGGTTCGGTTACAACGAAAAAAAAAAAGAAAAAAAACGTAAAAAAACAACAAAATAGTGTTGCCGTTAAAACGTTCGAAATCCACTCCTTCCCCCCTTTTCAAGTATTTAATGTCGTTATTTCATGCTCTTTTTCTCCCCAGTTAAGAGCAAGAGATTAAATGTATCATATTATCGCATAATAAATAGGTAAAAATACTATTTTTTTTTCTAGAATTATGACGTCATTTTAATCATCTCATTTGATCATTTCTTATTTTAAATTATTCAAATATCGTCTGCATTACTTTCCTACGTTTTATCACTGAACTTAGATGTCACATAAATAATTTTCTTTTATATTTGGTTTAAATAATAGATTAGGTACATAAGAGATAATTTTAAATTTAATCATCGATTATTTTTTGTTGCAAGATAATTATCAGCACAAAAACAAACCATTTTTTTACCTGCCTCATAGGGTGCTTTACAATTCTGAAAAATTAAAAATTTTACTCATTCCGTCATATGACGGGCTATATTATAGTAACTAAAGGATTTCCAGAAACCTTCAGAAAATGGAAATAAACAAAGAAAAAACATGATTTTCCTGAGTAAAAACCCCACTTTAATTAAGTAACTGTAATCTAACACTTAACCTCATGCGGTCTAGCTTAAGACGCTATTTTGGTACAATGGACGTTTGTTAACTTCACCGCAATATTTAAATTTTATTGATTAATATAGAATTGTATGCTTTGTACAAAAATCGTTTTCAAAACTCCATGAAGTAATACAACTTTGTTAAACATCAAATTATTACTTTCTGAATTAAATTAAATTAAATATATTGAACTTACATAAATAAGCAGTTTACAGCATGGAAGGTATAAAATTATGGTAAAAAATGCCTGATGCTTATGGTAAAGCAATAAAAGTAGGCGCGTATGCTAAAGCGTTAATTTTTTTTCAATACATTTCTAATTTTGAATGGTTTGTTTTGGAGCGATACGGACTACTGCATTACTACACGACGAGTAATGGGATTTGGACCTACTGTATAAAGCGGTGTAGCATCACACTACTGGTAAACTATTTTTATTTGTATTTCTTTGTGTATTACGGTTCGCTCTGACGTCAGTCGAATGTGTTCTTTACTATCTGGGGGTACTAGGTCGGGAGCAAAAACTATCTTACTATCTGGGGGTCCCCATACCTCCATTCTCTCCTCCCTAACCTCTCCTCTAGAAAAGACAGAGGGGTGTGGGGGATTTCGAATGGGCCAAGGTTTTTTTGGTGTGGGAGAAGACGCTGAGGGTTGTTGTCCGGGGGGGCGAGCATGAATGAGCCGTGCCGAGAACATAAACGATATAAATATTTGTATATAACAGAAAAAATTGTGTTCGATGTGTCATCCTCATGAGGCCTTTGAAGAACCCTGCTCGACCATAACGCTGCCAAAATTACCTAGTTTAGAGCTGTGACGTTACAGCGGAATCCAAACGGCTATAAAAGTACAAACTCGTAAATAAGAGCAATTCACTATATATTCGGCCATCGTTAGGGAAGTTTCATCTTTCATTTCAGAAAACCAATATTAAATTCAGTAGTAGGGATATTGTTATTGTGGAAAACTAGCATATAGCCCGTCATATGACGGGATTTTTTAATTTTCCAGAACTGTAAAGTACCCTATGAGGCGGGAAAAAATAGTTTATCTTTTGGTTGAAAATTATTTGGTACTCGCTCAATAATTTGTTTGTCTTCATACTCCGCTAAAGTCTCCGATACTGTGAATGCAGTTTAGAATCACGTGGAATTCACTTAGAATGATAATTCAAAATTTTCTTAACTAAGTCGAAATTATAGCTAAGTTCTTCCCATTTTTTTTTTTTGCCACAGTAATGAATGAAAGTAAATGAATGAATTTCCACTACACCCTGGAGGTAGATAGAATGTGTTGTTAATACCGGTGATAAAATTTTCATTGCAACAAGAAAATTATTTACGTAATATCTATATTCAGTGATAAAAGTTATGAAAATAATGCAGACGATATTTAAATAATTTAAAATAAGGAATAATTCAATGAGATGGTTAGAGGAATGATATCATAACGCTACAAAAAAAATGTTGTTTTTATCAATTTATTATGTGACAAAATGTTACATTTAATCACCTGGTCTTTACTGGGTAAAATAGGGCTTGAAATAAGGGCATTAATCCTCCGAGTGGAACACTTCGATTAAAAAAAGTCTCCAAAAATACGCTACAGGTTTATTGTGTCAATGGCCAAATCGTTCTATGATTTTTTACTTCACCCTTTGTCGATTAGAATGGAATACGAGAAACCCACCGTCGTTATTGCCCCTTTACTTCCGGTTTTAAATAGATATATAAATAGATATTATAGATTGTTAATTTTTAATACACATAAAGCTCTTCAAGTCTCGAAGATCATCCCATAAGAAAAAATGGATTCTATAAGTACAAATAAAAATATTCTTTAAGAGAATTATTTATATTTTTTTTAAGAAAGTTATCCAAGATATTTAAGTAGTGCAGTTAGAGATACATCTGTTACCGCATACTTCGAAAATACTTCGAAATAGAGATTTACAAAGCCATGAAAAGCTATCAGTCTTTGTGCCTCTGGAAGTAGGGATGTATCCCTCAATAAATGAAAGTCAAAGATGGATGCAGTTTATAAATAATCGACCTGACCCTCCTACCTTAAACAACGGCAGAAATGTACATTACATCCATTTTCGGAACGTTTTTGGAGGTCGAAAATTGTACGTGACAACCGCTTTGAAGACATCATCGGTTTGGCGGAATTGTACGTGCGAACCGCTTAGAGGGTTAAACACTCAAAAAGAGGGGAAGGGCTGGATTTCGAACATTTTAAAGACGAAAATATTTTTTTGCTGTGATATGAAAGATATTTATACCATTTTATTTTAGAATCGGATTGATAGTTTAGGAGAAGATAAACTTTACTCGCTTTGAATTTTTCTAAACCTAACTCATCAAGAATCCAATATGGATGTATCTCTCCTTACCAGGTCCAACCCGTTCATAAATTCAAGGACAGACGGACGGATAACTTAGACTATTATTATATAGGGGATTATATATGCATGTTCAAAAGTTTAATCATCAAGCATACTTTTTTTTATTCACACGTGATACATAAATAATAAAAATTTGAGATCAATTAAAATTGCAAAACTGTATTTAAATGTGCAATTTAGAGAGTAATATGTCTTATGTGATGAAATATATTCAAGGTTTTTTATTCATTGCCCTTCAGAATATAATGGATTATCATTGAATGAATTAAATTTGAAGCTGCATTTCATCTATAGACGATCATAATGTCATTCTGAGGGGTTTCGTGAGAATGATCACAGTAATGGGAATTTATGTTATAAATACTATATTTTCATAAATTTAAATACAAGGTATTGTAATTTCAAGCGTTTCATTCAGTTTTTATTTATGTAGAAAAACTTCGTGACAGTTTTCTATGTGGTACATATAGATAGTTTTTCAAAGACGTTAATTTTAATCGAATCTATAAAATTGTGTATCGATAAATAAAATAAACTTTATATATTTGACTCAGTTTCAATATGGAACTTTTCACTGGCGGATGAAAATTGATAGGCATTCAAGTTCTACTGATATGATGACTTCGCATGTAGCTTTTAGTGTATATTATTTTTATTTATGGAAGTGTAACTAAGTATTTAATTCACCGAAATGACTTTTATCTGTTCACCTGCTTCAGTGACTGTTACAGTAATATAGTTATTTACTCCACGTACATAAGTCCTAAATCATTCATAGTTTTCGTACATAATATAATTTTATTAAAAATTCGACTGCGACTGTGAATTTATCTCCCATTAACTTCCGCAGTTTTTTTTTAAATATCTTAAATGACATCAAGAAATATCAAGAAATATGATATCTTTTTTCAGATAATGGATATAAAAATAATAAAACTCATTTTTTCTTGTTAGGAATGTTCTTTTCCATCTATTTAATTCCTCAAAAGTATTTATAGGATTCATAACGAAATTATAAATTATTGAATTATTTCATTTCAGCAAATCATGCAAAACCTTAAGACTTAAGATTTTTATAAATGGTAACGCATTTTAACCCTCCGAGTGGAACACACCGAGGAAGAAAGTCTCCAAAAATACTCTAAAGGTTTATTGTGTCAGTGGTCAAAGCGTTCTATGATTTTTACTTCACCCTTTGTCGACTAGAATGGAATATGGGAAACTCACCCTCGTTATTGTCTCTTTAGTTCCTGTTATAAATAGATATATAAATAGATATTATAGATTGTTAATTTTTAATACACATAAATCTCATCAAGTATGGAAGAACATCCCATAAGAAATAATGGATGCTAAAAGTACAAATAAAAATAATCTTTAAGAGACTTATTTATATTTTTTACGAAAGTCATCCAAGATATTTAAGTGGTGCAATCAGAGATACATCTGTTACCGCAAACGAAATACTTCGAAATAGAGATTTACAAAGCCATGAAAAGCTATCAGCGTCTTTGTGACTCAGGGAGTAGGGGTTCACCCCTCAATAAATGTCAGTCAAAGAGGGGTGCAGTTCCTAAACAATCGATCTGACCCTCCTACCTCAAAACTCCACGAGGGAAAACACTGACAGAAATG
>CM063505.1:96295573-96315573 GCA_032207245.1 Pardosa pseudoannulata | reverse complement strand
AAAAATGTAGATGTCACATTTTGTAGCAAGTAAACAATTGCACAATATTCAAAATGAGGATATTGCACTCTCTCATGATACTGTGACTCTTGACAGCATCCCAGAAAAAAAGGAGAGTTGAAATCACTGCTCATGTAAACGGGATTTTTGACCCCCAGGTAAAAACACTTTTACCAGGTAAATTGAAATAAACTTTATTGACTATAACTAACTATGACTAATAACTAACTATTACTGTTTATGACTAAAACTAACATGTAAACAGGGTTATATTATTAATAACAGAGGAAGAAAAAGTCTGAGATGTTGCAATTTCTTAGCAAATGGTAATCCTTATGTGTAAAAACTTTTATTCATGTAATATGCTCTATTTCAATAAAATATGATTCTTTCAACTCGAACTTTTATCTTGAAAAGTTGTCTTAGTTATGACTTGATGGACGTGGACTTACTTTATTTCAAAATTTTTAGTTTTTGTAAATCTTTCGAGGTTCGGCGTATAATATGCATTGGATTTTCATCGTTTAGAGCTAAGTAGAGGCGAATAGCTAGTACAGATGCGATTAAATAGCCCAATAAAATTTTAGAGCATGCAAGCTTTATTTTTAATAAAAACTTTTGTTGAAAATTTTATCTGCATTGTTTGTGACAGGATTTCCTCTCTTTACTTGTAGCAGAAAAAATGTGATCTACATTTTTGACTTTTTGTACATATGTCATCGTAATAGAATAGCAGCGTCCCCATGACACCTAAAACATCTGAAAAAATAAGTATGTATAGCCAATCAGAAAATTAAACACTTTGAGAGATGACTAGTTCCCTAGAAACATCGTCCACCTTTATGAAATTTTCCATTAATAAATCCATCTATAAATTATGTAGGCAGTAATACATAAAATTTCATAATCATCATAATTTTATGTTTAAATTTCACGCTAAACAACAATGACTTACGCAACTTAAATCCTTAAAATTCATCAGTAGTATCCCATGATAAAAAGGATACCGCACGCTAGTAAATTTAAGAAATGTTTTTTTGTTTATTCGCTAGAGTTCCTGACATATTTTGCAAAACCTTAGTTCATTTGTTACAGATAAAATATTCCATTGTGTGAAACATACGCAAGCTAAGCATACAAAATTCAGAATATAAAGGAACACATGCTCATAGTGGAAATATTGAAAGCAATTATTTTCATTGATTTTTCCAAAAATAGTAGATTGTGGAAAGGTGGATTAAATTTAAAAACATAGTTTTCATGTATTCACAAAAACAATATTTTTTAAACAGAAGTTTACGAAAGACAATGAAACTATAAATATTATATTATAGCATCATTAAAGATACATTTATCTGGATAGCAATAATAAAGTCTCTTAATCTAAAGTCATAAAAATAATATATTCTTGTTTGTAATTAAGTATAATCGATACTTTATGAATAGGAAATATAAATAGGGACTTGTTTTCAGTTCCTCTCATTAAATTTGCAGGTTGTTGAATGATGAATAATAATTAGATCTGCAAACTAACTATTCTCATTCATAAAATATTTATGAAACTGATTTGAGCATAGGGTTATTGCAAAAGACGTAAATATTATATTGAATTATTGCCTAAAACTATTTATTGAGAGAGCTAAAACTTCGTTCCCGTTCTGTACCTGGCTCATCATTAGCTTTCTGGTGGCATTTTTGCTATGAAGTCTCGATAACTGCATAAATATATTTTCTTTATTTTACTAATGTTTTCGTATGGTATTCTAGACTTGCGGAATTTTTATTGTATGTGATTGAATGTTGATGTGTATGGTTGGTTTATTTAATTGTCAGCATTTAGTTTCTTAGTTCATCATAGTATAAACGTATGGTACCGTAAAGCGTGAGGAATAACCTAATTATGTAAAAAATATTCCTCCTGCGTTTATTCAAGTGTTTCATTATTAGAAGTAATGCAAAAGTTTTATAAGTCCATATATTTAAATCCTAAGTCCTGATAATGTTTAAAAAGATTTATTATTTATTTTAATCATAACTATTTACATCGCATTAAATTAATTTATTTATTATTGGAATTGTTAAATAAGTAAGAATAGGACTTTTGTATTTAAATAAATATCAAAAAACATTTTGTACTTTATTTTATTTATTATTTATAAACGAAGCTTAGAATTTCAAGCTTCTTAGCAAGCATTTCAATTATCCTTAACAAACATTTTATATTTCCAATTATTTCTATGCTTTTAAAATGAAATGATAAAATTGCATTTTTCGTAGAATAGTAGCGTATACGATATTAACATATCTGAAACATTTACTACCATATAATTCAATACAAACACTGTTCGTTCACCCAAGAAATCAATAACCAAAAGACAAATACGATGACATTCATTGTCTGATTAAAGACAATGCATGGCGATGTATATTATGTATATAAAATATTAGAAAATCGCATTTCCAAAAGATGTTTCTAATAAACTCAGTAGTAGCAGCGTGTTTCCAGGATTTGTCTTGCTTTTTAATATTTCTTTCAAAACACTTATTTACAGTTATGTAGAAAACTAAGTTATTTTTCCAAATAGTGAGATTTAAGTATAATTTCTAAAATTTAAGTTATGAAAGTTATTTATAAAAATATATCTCTTATATTGAAGACATTGTTCTGTTTTCAGTTTTCAAGTTATTTTTGAAAATCGTAAAATTTGAATATAATTTCTGATGGTATAAAAAGTATATACAAATATATCTCTTATATTCAATATGTTGCTCTATTCTCAGTGTCGTTTATACTATATACGAAATTAAAATGACAAATATTCAACAAGGAATGCATTAGTTCAGCTACTTGCAAATAAATTTCACCAAATATGGATCCACAGGAAATCAACTTCCCTGTTATTTTAAGAAATACATGGCAAAACTCTTCTGAGATTCACAGTGTTTTACGGTCTGTAATAATAATACTTAATATGTTAGGAATTAACTTTGAAGAAAAGAACATGCCAAGAAATGCGTCGTGTTTTAAGTACTTTGCTAAGAAAGTTCCCTTTTGTATTTTGATATCTTTCTTACTATTTCAGATTCTATGTGTGATAACCATGTTTATAGATTACGCAAGCAAAGACAATCACAAGATATTTCTCTGCGATGCACTCCTAAGATGTTTCTGCGTAGCTCTCTGGCTCTCTTTTTATTGGAGACGTGAAAGACTATTTGCAATTTGTACATCCATTAATGAGTTTAAGTGTCTGGAAAATATAAGCTCAAAACCAAAAATCTACATCCTAATAAGTGTAACATTATTTATCTGTTTCTTCATATTGTCAGCACAGTACTGTTTCTTAAAAATTATACCAAGAAGTAGTGCGAAAGACTTCTTTGTTTCTGAGTTTTTTAATATTGAAATCAATAATGATTTTTTGTGTGAAATACTAGTGCAATTTTTGCTTTTCACTCGTGAAAATGTCGTAGTGATTACTTCCACATGCTGTGTTACAATCTATGGAATATTTTGTTACATCTTCCAAAGAGAACTTCATTTACTTTCAAGTTATATAAAAAAGTGCGACTGTAGAGAAACGGGAAAAAGGATCACGATGATTTATAATTACACAGTGGATACTGGAAATGATTTAGACCAAGCTATGTCTCTTTCAATATTCTTTGTTCTCATTTACGTAATGGTGCGAAGCTTCCGTTTTGGATATTATTGGTTAAATTTTGAAATAGAGGATTACTATGAGGTGTTTCTTTATCTTACTCATTTTATTTAACAATATTCAATTATTTGTGTGATTTATGTTATATGACTTATTTTTCTAAAGAGATTTTCATCTGTAAGATTTTAGATTAATGTAAATTACATTTAACTACCCGGTCTAATACATTGTAAAGCAAATTTTCTAAAACACAAAAGTCATTTCTTATTGTAGAACAATGGCCAAATGGTTACGATGCTGGCCTTTGGAAATTTAATTCGTGAGTTTGAACCCCACAATGGCATGGATGTTCGTAGCCATTCGGAATCGGCTTTAAGCAGTTCCTATCTGTACGACTGCCCTCTGACACAAGACTTGCATCTTAAAAAAACCATCTAACATATCCAAGGAACTCTGGGCAGAGAGCCTAAACAAAAACCTGGTAATGACAAGGATGCCAGGAGCCTGGTTGACTGGCTCACCGCTAAGGAAGGTGCCATCGTGCGGCCATGAAGATTTTAATCTAAAACCACACCGCAAGGGTCAAAGTACCCCTTCACTAATGTCCATCACAACTGCCCTGTGCCATTATTGCTTCTCTCATTAACACCTGTTCTCATGTCATAAAGTTCCGTGTAGTACACCGGGTCAACTTCGGCAGGAAACTTTGGAGTTTCCCCCTCAATTCCGGGAACTGCATTGGTGTTACTTATTTGTCTAGATTGTCTACTTTTTTATTATTTTTAAATTTTATGGGCGGAATGCTGATTTGGCCCCTGCGTAACGCATTGTTGCCAGACGGTCAGACCAAACCAGCAATTCAACACCCTACACCCGACTTCCGGTGAGTGGCTGGTTACAGGTAGTACACGGCTTTAAGCAGTAGGTCCCGGTCTCATTAGTCCTCGTGTTGCCAAAAATAGACCGTAGCGCTACAAACCAAACGGGAAGAGAAACAGGGAGGGGAAGAGTAATTGAGCACTTAACCGGTAAAAATAATTAGTAATTAAGGTTTTGGGTAATAAAATTTGAATAGAAATATTGTCTGAAATATAACTGATAACTCTAGAAATATAACTGAAAACTTTTCAATTCGTCACATACAAATTTTCAATTTACTTATTCATAAAAAATATCATTATTAATATTCGTAAATTACATTATAAACAATTTTTTAAATTTTATTTTTATAACTAAACATTAAGATCTAGATACATAAAGAATTTATTTTTAAAGTCAAATATTTCCTGCTCCTTCTCTTGCAAAGAAATTTTAAAACCTAAATACGCTGTGAGGAAGAAATATTTTTGGCGAATCTCCATTCTATTTTTACAAAATGTTTAATAATGCCTAACTTTAGCTTAACATTACACATGAAAAAATATCTGAATGTCAATAGTATATGCACAATTCAATTTTGATAATATGTTTTGATATATTTTCTGATTTCTTACAGTTGACTTATATCAAGATTTCTACGTCACAGAACATGCTACTGTTGTTGTGTATCTGCATAGTAGGATCAAGTGTTATGGCAGCTTCAGGAAATGCCAAAAATGATATAAATGATTTTATAATCCGAGTAACGCCTTTGGAATCAAATATATACAATAGAATCCTGAAAAAGAAATTGGTCTTAACTGCATGGAATATGTATATTATAGATCACTCTTTTATTTTTTCTGCACTTGGCACGCTACTGACATACGGTATTCTGCTGGCTACATTTGGAAAAATTTCAGGTTCATAATACAAAAATAAAGTTTTTCTGCTTTCCTTATAAAGAGGATGGTGGGTTTTTCAAATTATCTGTTAAATATTAACTGAGAGCAATGAAACTGTGTTCAAGTGTAAAATGATATAAAAGTAAATTAACAGCATTAAAATACTTTTTATACACAGGTCACACTTTTAATACTTTTTGTAAATTTTAAAATGATCCTTGCTACTTAGTTTCAAGAAAATGCTTACCGAACATTTTTAATATATATTAAAACAAATCTAAACATTCGCTTTGAATTGATTAGGTTTAGTTTGGTTTGGAGCTCTACGGTCTACTGTTTTGCACTCGAGGGATAATGAGACTGGGACCTACTGCTTAATGCCGATTCCGAACGGCTACAAAAATCCATGCCATAGTGGAATCCGAACCCACGGACTCCAGTACCGATCGGCCAGCGTTCGGCAATTTGAATTGATTAATTAAATTATTAGAGTTAATTTTAAAGTACAAAATTCTGAATTTTTTAATAGATCAGTGTGCAATTTTAATATATTTCATATATATGAAATATTCCATTTATGAAAAATTAATGTTCCACGCATTTTAAAAATATTTCAACTAATAATATAATAAATATAAAAGACGAATATATTAATTATACTACAAGGAGTGTAATAACAAAATATTTCAAGTAACTGAAGAAAAGTGTACAAAGATAATTAATTCTTTCCTTAAACGAATTTTTGGTAATTTGTTTTCTTAAAATTCATAATTGACTTTATACATTAAATTAGCAAATTCAAAATGGTGACCAGGTTGTAATTTTACCTTTAAAGAAAATACGATTTGCACCCTTATTATATTTTCCTCTGTAAAATCCCGTGTTTTAATTACTCTTTGTCAACAATATAAAAGTCATTTTATATTTTGCATGCATTGTTTGTGAAATGAATTTAAGTACACTTTAAAACTAGATTGTAATGTTACTACAAATATTATATGTTCTTATGTACACAATTCTGAATATATCAATACAGATAAATAGTATCTTAATCTCTCTCTCTTTTTCTCTTTGTAAATTTACATACATACATATCTTATAATAATGATGACACGACAAAATATACATCTTAGAATGTAAACAGAAAGTAAACTATAGTTAGATAATCACAGTGCATTGTAAATATTGCACATCTGACCCATTAATTTCTAGCCACAATAAAATCACGTTTTTTTATTTTTATAATTTTACCGTTTGCAGATAACGTAAATACTGGAAAGCATTAAAATTTCCGGGCAACATCGTGTATTTATGTAGTTAATGTTGTCAAATGAAACACCTTGGTTTGTTCACTCATACACAAAATACTAGTCAAAAGTACGTGTCTTAATCTAACCTTTGGCCAGGTCGACTTCTCAACTCCATAAAATAGTCAGCTTCTAATTGGGTAAGGGAAATTTATCCCAACGAATTTAATAATACAAGTTCTTACTTAAGCGGTTCATTTTAACTTGTTTGTTGCTTGAGAAGTCGATCTGCGTAATGAGGGGTGCAAAACAACTTCGCTTTATGAGGTTCTGCTCGTGCCTGGTTCTGGGTTAGCCTAAGTTTTAGTAAGGTCAAATGTATTCATTTTTGTAATCGTTTTCAATGTTTTTCTTTTACTAGTAGTAATATTGTTTAACAGTTTAAGTTACCAGTTTAAAGGATTCTATACCATGTTTATTTGCCTTAAACCTTTTCTTTGTATGTTTTAAGTAAATTAAACGTTAGTTTTATTTTTAAAAGTTTGTTTATGTTCATTTACATTTAAAACACATTGCTGATACTCTGCAACGATAACTTTTACAATTCCATTTTTTTACAACTTAAGACTGTTTAAGAAGTGTTTAATTTTTAGTTTGACTAAATTAGATTGATTATCAGTTAATTACATGTGTAGTTAAATAACGGTGATTTAAAAATGGCACATAAATCAATAAAATTATTAGAATTTCTAAAAAGGATATAATGATGTTAATTTTTACCAACATAATAAACATACTCCTGCTGTTAATGGTATTAAGGTAATCTAATATTTTTGAAGCCTTTTCAAAATTAATCAATTAAAAAGAGATAAAACGGAGTCCAAAATTCCTGCTCACAATTTATCACAATTATGATTATATTTCACAATTATCATTATAATGTATGGGAAACATGACAATAATGCATATTAAGGTGTAAATACTATATTTTATAAATGTCATTTTCAGATGGGTAAATTGCTTCACAGTTGCTTGTTGTTGAAAAATTGAATAATTGCTCTGCAAACAGTTATCTAAATGGTACTTTTAAATAATTATTTTATTTTGTGAAGATTACAGTTAATTGTAAAAATAAATGAGTTTGAATAATTAAAATACATTTCATTCGTTACTTCGGGGTAATGGCAAGGAAATTATGGTTATGTTAAATATTTATAGTTAAGTTCATATACAGGTTCTAGCCTACTCTATAGCTCTTGCTGTCATGAATAATTTGTGCAAAGTGAAAGGAGAAATTTAAATTAATAAATAATTTGATCAAATAATTACATAGATGTATTCCTATGTTTCATGATATTGAACAATAATTGTTTATGTTTGCAAGCTTTAAGTAGTTATACTATATATACAGTGTTTTTTTCGGGCCAACAAAATAATTTATTTTACTTTTAGTCATAACTACAAATTAATCTAACAATTACTTATTTATCTATTTTTGGTTCCTTTATATAATTCTGATAATATACACATGAAAATATATTTTTTTTTATAAAAATTGCAATCGAAACTTATAACTGCATACGATTTGCCCAACTAAATAATATGCTTTAAAATCCAAACAAAAGCTTGTAAAAATATATTATATTAATGCTTCTATTCCTAAGAGATACGGTTCAAAATAACATATTACTGTAATTTAACTCTTTCTGTATTATATTGATCTTTCAAAAGTTACTTTTTTTTAATGAAAAAAGCTACATAAAACGTTTTCTCATTTGTGAATTATATTTTTAAACTTTGAAATAGAAGTTTTAGATGAAGGTATGTCAGTCAATTTTACTGTTGTACTATTTCATCTATGACACTTGATAAATCTGATTAATTAAAAATATTGTGTGCATACTAAATATTTCAATAGTTTAATATTACAATTATTTTTCCCAGAGTTAATAAATGCATATACAGTAAAAAACCTCGGTATAACGACCCCTGTGGGACCAACATCATATGGTCGTTGTAACGAATTGAAAAAATAATAAAAAAATTGAGAAAAGAAATGATGCAACAGTACATACCTAGAAAACACTTCTATTTATTGGTATTTCCATTACTGAATATTTGAAACAAAGTCTTTGATTGACGCCTGTTTCAAGTTCACTTGGAAATTTTACATTATCACTGATTCCATATCCGTTAGATTTTGTCCTTCAAAATATTGACGCAAGGCATTGATTGCATTGAATGCTTCTTTTTCATCCACTTTTTCAAAAGCTTAGACAATTTCTTCTCTGTTGTTGGAATCTAATTAAAGTTGCCCCACAGTACAATAATTTTGAAATAGCCCACTTGCTTATGAGTTCTGCTGACTAAAATTGTTCACAACTGTTCAAAAAAGCTCTAAAGAAAAATAATACTGTTGGGGTCGTTGTAATGATTCAAAATTAACATTATTCCTATGGTAAAATAATTGGGACTTTTTAAGATGGTCGTTCTACAGAAGGGGTCTTTGTATCGTGGGGTCATTAAAAAGAGGTTCTACTGTATTAGGAGGGTTATTGGGAAGGAAGCTATTGGGTTCGGTAGTTATAAGGTGATATATGGCAGTTATATAGTGGTATTACTTATAATTTTTTATAAACAATAATAATTGGAGAATTTTTCAAAATATCCAGTTTATCTACATACAGATACTTTATAGAAAACAGATATTTCATGATTTTTTTTTGTATAAAAATTCATATACTACATATTCATCCCTGAAAATCTGACCTATTAAAATCTCTGCCTAGATAAGTTAATCACTTCCTTTATGATTACTAGATGTTGTTTATATATAATTAACATCCAATAAAGAAAAATGTGCTTAATTTAAGATATAGATGATTTTTTTTTGCTTTATTTATGGCTATATACGAGGTGCATCCAGAAAGTAAGTTTTCGATGTTTTCCCTTTTAAAGTAAACGTAATTAGCCATGTGTTTTGCCCTTGCGTAATAGATGTATGACGTATTAATCATATGCCAGCTGGACAAGTCCCGATTCGTGCCAGTAGCTGGGTAGGAATGGTTCGAAATGGAAACTCTAATTCCTTCTCCCGTTCGGTTCGGTTGGTGATCTTGAATGCACAAAGTTTTGCCCCAATTGAAATTCATCGTAAAATCTGTCAGATCTATCAGCCGAAACTGACACCCGGACAAAAAAATTCAACACTTAAGAGCAGCACTGACATTTCTGCTACGTTATCAAGATGACAGGTTGGATTTCGCACTTTACCTCGGAAACCATGCAGCAGTCAATGCATTGGCATCATAGTGGATCTTCGGTCAGGACCAAATTCAAACAGACGCTGTCGGTACTGAAAGAGATGTGCACAGTGTTCTAGGACAGGAAGACTGGATCCATTCACAGGCGGCAGAGTTCTACGATAGTGGTACACGAAAGTTGATCCCACAATACGACAAGTGTCTCAATTCTGGTGGTGGTTATATTAAAAAATAGCTGAAACATTGTTATGCTTGTTGCCAGTAAATATGCCCGTGAAAGTGTGAGTTCTTTTTTCTCTTTTAAATAGGGAATCTTACTTTCTAGATGTGAATCGTATATTCTTATATTTAACTTAGGAGAAATTTCGTTCATATTAGAGCTAGCCAATTATTCGATAGTGTTAACTGAGTAAATAAAAAAATTACACATATAATTGTTGTCACTATTATATGGCACAACTATAATTTTAAAAAGTAAATAATAAAATTAAATTCAATAGTATAGATATAGTTCATTAATTGCAATTTCTTGCTGCATCGTAAAAATCCTATAAATATTCTTAAAATTAATTATCCTAACAACAAAGACCTAACATTAAGAGTTACTACTCATATCCCTACCTAAATCAGAAAGACGTATTTTCTATACATTAACAGAAGACTTAATTATTGACAAAATAATTTTTTTCCAAAATATATGTCATTACAAACCGATCATAGATCTAAAAGAAATGAATTGCTAAAATCTGAAATCCACGGAATTTACGGGCAGGAATAATATTGCTGAAAAGTTTAGAAATAACTTTCACAAAAAACGACCATTTTATATTTATATACGTTTCAAAAATATAAAAAAATATAAAAAAAAGTCAGGGGAGCGAGAAAAGAAGTTAAGAAAACCGTGCGAGACAGCCACATATTGGCATAAAATGATGATATACGAGAACACTCGTACCAATGGACAATAAAAAAGAAGTAAAAAATTGTAATTAAGCTGTACTTCTTTGAAAATATGGAAAAAAACACAAAAAGATGATTTAGAGCAACAATTTGGTTATATGTAAATGATTTAAATAAAGTCTTGTTTAGAAATTATGCAAGATTTTTAATATGCCATGTAGTCTCCTCGAATATCTTAGACTGCTGAACACTTATTTTCCGTGGATGCGATGATGTTATCGATAAAACTTTGGGAAATACTGTTCCACTCCTCAACAAATGCAATCTCCAAATCTCGGAGAGTAAACGAAGGCCTTGGTCTCCCAGCAATGCGTCCTCCGACCATGTCCCAAACAAACACGATTGGATTGACGTTAAGTGAGCAAGAAGGCCATTTCATACGCTGCATTGTTTTATTCTATCCTCTACAAGACGAGTTGCATGCGGTATGGCATTACCATGCTAGAAAACATTTCCAATGGCTGCAACGGAAGGTGTGACATGATGGTTACAGTATCTCGTCTGCATACCATCGGACCGTCAAAGTACCATTCCGATTGATATGCAGGTCCATATGTCCCTCTATGCTACTTTCCCCCAAACCCTCTAACCAGCTCGTCTGTATTGTGACATTTCACAAACGATTTTGGGGTATTTCGAGTACCCCTTTCCCTTCATACAAAAAAAAAAAAAAATAAAACGTTTGGTGTCTCACTACAGCCTGAATCGTAACTCTTCTGTAAACAGCACTTCTATCATGTTGCTTCCAATCTCGATGTTTATTAACCAATCTTCTGCAGGAAACACGGTGGCTTGAGGTCAACAGAATGTAGATCATTGGCCTACGTGCATAGAGACCTACCTGCTGAAGCCTATTACTAATTGTTTGGCTGGACACCCTTCGTCCTGTTGTCAACAGCAACATTCTTTGCAGTTTAGTATCATTGTCTGTTCTGTTTCGACGGTCTGTTAAAAGTATATACCGGTTATCAGTTGCTGTAGTGGTGCTTGGCCGACCTAGCCTTGGTCGACGTCTAACATTCCCTGTTTCTTGGAACCGATTTCACAGCCTTGCAACAACACTTCTGGTGACTCGAACAGCGTCCGCGATATTAATTATATTTTAAAAAGATTGAATTTAAAGAATTAATTATATTTTATATTTTAAATTATATTTTCATATTTTAAAAAGTTATATTTTTAACACTTAATTTGCAAGATGTTTTTTCAAATATTTTTTAATTTGTTTTTTTCCATGTTTGTATAGGCATTAGGATTTCTGTAAAATAGACAACAAAAAGTATATATCCTTTTTCATTTTTGAGATAATTAATGTCCGCTTTGGCGAATACTGACAGTTATGTTGTACAGTAGTTATTAACATACATTTCCGGTGTAGCGGCCAGACTTAGCCAAATTAAGGCTTAAAATAAAATCAGAAATACTTTGGATGCACAATCACAGAATAAAGGTATAAATAAGAAAATGTCCAAATAATTAACAAATATATGTCTTAATTAACATAAAAAACTATTTCGTTTACTTTTATACCACTTTAAAAATACTTAGTAATAAAAATAAATAGCTGTAAACTTATTTTTGACTTTGTAACGAAGTAGAGTGTTATTAATTTTAGTTTTCAAGGAGACTGCAAAATTGTAAAGTATTGTATAATACGGCGGACAATTATGTATAATGCTCAAAATAGTGTAATATACATTGGTAAAATGAAAATTGATCTTGTGTTTAACATAACTTTTTCCACTAATATATAGCTATATGACTATATTTTATATGTTTTGCTACATCCCGCTATTTATACGGTTTCAGCTACATTGTAGATAGTTGCTCACACCCACGCATGCAGAGTTAGCCTATAAATGAAAGTTTTTTTTTCATGTAATACTAAATGTTTCAGCTGAGTACAGTTATATATATTTATATATATATATAAAGGGTTTTTTTTTTTTTTTTATATATATATATATATGCGGTTTATACTTTTTTGCAAATATATATATATATATAATACTATATATATATATATATATATATATATATATATATATATTAGAATTAGGAAATATTTTTCTAGACTTTGGTTGAAATTTTAAGTCAAGTTATCATAAATACATAATTTTTAACAGTTTATTTCTAAAGAAGCTGAATCACTGCTGCACATTTATACACATTACTATTCCAATTCAGAAAATTAAATATTAAAGAACTTATTTACCATAAAGGCAATGATTGGAATATTTTATAACGTGTTTTAACTTATAGAAAATAGTTGCTGATTTATCGCGTTACATAAACCAACGAGAGACATCACAATAGAGAAAATAACAGTTTCGAATGCAGAATGTATTGCTGTTGTAAAATATTAAAATCATTTCTTTTGTTGCAATCCGTAAATAAATGATATTTGATGTATAAAAGAAGTTAAAGCTGGAGTTTGAATGTAATCATTACCATAATACATTTTTAAAAATGATTTTGATATATATAATTTAAACTTAAGTTTGAGAAACTACGTTTTCATGAAACTGATTCTGATGAAAATTTTAGGAATATCTCCCTTTTGTTGCTTAAACAAAATTCAAAACTTAACAGGTAACGATAACTACGCTATGTAAACATCGTAACTATATGGAGTATATAATTATTTTATAGTGTAGTCTGATTTTAAGCTATAGCATGAAGTTGTGCAATATTAAATAAAGTTTATCTTACGTATTTCTCATAATTTCTAATACGCTATTCCATAGCATTAAATAATTTTAATTGCGTAATAATCATTATCATGTTATATGCATTTTTAGGTTATCTTGTGATGTTTTGAGTGCTCATATACAAGTGTGTGTACTGAATTATGAAGTAGCAATTTAATTCAACAAAGGAACCTTTATTAGAAATTTGTTCATCTGGTTCATTCTTTGATGTTGGTAGTGAAGTACAACTTCATTTATAATTTCCATAGATTATAAATTTAATTATACTTTTTACTTATAATTTTAATTTTATATTAGAATAACATATATTAATTTTTGTTATTAAATACATATAAAAGTTTCATGCTGCAGATTTCTACCTGTTAAAAGTGTACTTTAACACTTGTGACTCACCGTATGAGATATATTTTTGAACTATCTAGAAACTACCAATGTAACAAATTTAAAGTCTGAAATGTGTATTTACTTATATGCAAAGTATTATGAAGAAAGCTTAGTAATCTAATAAATCAGAAATTGTTGATAAATTTAATTGTAAAAAGTAAAGACAAAAATACAGATGTATATCCTTACAATGAATATAGGACTGATTAAATGGAATTAAAATATTTCATGTACATTATATTCCGTAATAGTGGAAAATTGTAATAATTTTTTATTAGTGTTGCTTCAAACGGCTTCTATAAAACATCTACTTAGATAAGTATAATTACAATAACTCTATTTTTTTGTGTGTTAAGATATATGGTTTTTAAATATTCAGATATGTAAGAAAATATCTTAATTGTTTATTTATGACAAAGAACGTACTATCTGTTTTAAACAGCATCTTTCTTAATACCTATTACTAAATTAGAAGACGAGAAATTGAATGATTTATAGTATAAAGACTTGGTTACTCAGAAACGATTTCTCTGAACATGTCTGTATGCTGTACAATCAGGCTTACAACTGCTGAGGTACTTTCAAAAAGGTGAGAAAAGTGACAAATAATACAGAATAAGTGACTAAAAAGTGACTAAACATCGAAAAAAAACGATTTTTTTTCTCCTCTTGATTACAGAAGCTATTATTAAGATTTTTCTATTTATTTTAACTATAAATCAAATGATTCATGCAAGACATAATTTTACCGTCAAATACAAAAAAACGTTAAAAATTTTGTTTAACACAACTCAACATTGCTTTTTATTCAAGAAAATCTATAAATTAGATTTGAATACATACAGTACATTAATTTTAGAATCACAATTTTCTGAATATATTAATGATGTTTTGAAATATGCACATAGCTACATTAGAGTATCTCAACAAAAATTGTGAAGAAAAAGAGAAATGTGTGCTTTGAAGTAAATTACTTTAATGTATTAAATGTACATTTCAGTACAAATGTAGATTTCAGGAACTTCTTTACGACTTCTTAAAATCACTAAGTTCTGGAAACCATATTCCTAATTACATTTTAATAAGAAAAATAAAATTAGAGCATCACATTTTTGATCTTTTATTAAAATATTTTGTTATTAATTCAGAATTTCTTTTTTCAACAACAGACTTGCTGTGATACATCATGAAAAAATTTACTAAAAGTGACTGTTTACTTAAAAAAGTGACTAAAAGTGATCAATTTTAAAAAAAGTCACTAATGGTGAGAAAAGTGACGGAATTGCAAGCCTGTACAATGCATCCCGTTTCTGTAAAGAATTCATTCCAGTCACCTTCTGAAACTCATGGTGTTGTACGCACAGCTTTAATAATGCTCAATGTATTAGGAATAAACTTTGAGAAGAAGAACGGAACAACTGTATCGTTTTACGAACAGTATGTAAAATATGTTCCTTACTGGATATCGGTAACAGCATTAATGGTTATGGTGCTAAATACATTATCCGGATGTGCATTAACTGTTCTACGTCACTCACTTTATGACGATTACAGGTTATTTCTTAGTGGTGTACTGTTGAGGACTTTCTGTATTGCAACCTGGATCATTTTACACCGTAGGGGAAAAAAGTTACTTAAAATATGTGTCAGTATGAGTAAATCTAAATGCTTAGTTAAAATAAGTTCAAGAATAGGGAAGCAAATCCTAGTAAGCATGTCTGTATTCACCGTTTTGTACTTAATCCTATCACAGATTCACTACTCCAAAATGTTACACAAATACAACCCAAAGAATGTATTTGCTTTTAAATATTTTAATATCAAGATCAACAATTCTTTAGTGTGTGAATTCCTATTACATCTTTTATATTTCTTCAGAACCAGTACAGTAGTACTTACCACAAACGGCTGTGTTGCGATATATGCTATATTTTGCTACATATTAAAAAAAGAATTTTACTTCCTTTCAAGTCTTATAAAGGTGTGTAACTGCAGAAAGACAGAAAGAAGACTCGTAAACAATGTATAGTGACACTGTACAAACAGGGAAGGATGTAGACGATATTATGTCTCTTTTAATATTCTTTGTTCTTACACATTTAATGACGAATATTTTTCTTAACGGATATTATTTTCTGGCCTATGGAATAAGGAATATTTATGAGGTTTAATTCTTATTTTATTTACTTTTTACTTTTAATAATAATTAATTTTATTTAATTGCATGCCACGTATTTTATATCTCTTTAACCCATTGCACAATTGAAATTTTCTAGACTAATGAAATTTAAAAATTACTAATTAATATTTAAAAATTTGAGTGTGAGAGAGAAAGAATGTTTTTTATGTCAGTGTACAGATATAAATAGAATGAATATATGCTTAGATATTTGTACAGTTTTTAGTTACTTAACACTTTGACTGCCATTTTCGATAGTTTGCCCAAGGCTCCGATGTGAACATTTAATTATGCGTTGCTTATGTTTAAATATTAGTTGCATCAGATAAAATGAGTTATAAAATCATGCATGAAGCAGTTTTCGGGGTGGGGGTCACCAGTGACTCCCACGGCTTGGTAAGCAATTCTTACGATTGCCCTTGTTTCCAAACAATCGTGCTTCGATTGCTGAGTGACTACTCTCATTCTTGAGCATTCAAAGCAGCTAACGGTCTCATTAGCCCTCTTGTGCAAAACCGTAGATCGTAGAGCAAAGAAACTTGCTAAAAAAAGTGTTGCCTTATTGTTTCGATTGCGTTGATTCACTTTTCTTTGCATTGAATGTTTCAATTTATATTATTGCAATATACACTGATAAAATGTATATTATTTGCATCTGATAAAATGAGTTATAAAATCATGCTTGAACCAGTTTTCGATGGTGGGGGTCACCAGTGACTCCGACGGCTTGGTAAGCAATTCTTACGATTGTCCTTCTTTTTTAAACAATCGTACTTCGATTGCTAAATGATTACTCTCATTATTTAGCATTCAAAGCAGCTAACGGTCTCATTAGCCCTCTTGTGCAAAACCGTAGATCGTAGTGCTCCAAACCAAACCAACCAAAGCAGCTAGGAAGAACTAGAGCAAAGAACTTGCCAAAAAAAAGTGTTGACATATTGTTTCGATTGCGTTGATTTACCTTTTCTTTGCATTGGATGTTGCAATCTGAATCATTGCAATATACACCGATAAAATGCATATTTTTCATGGTCTAATAAAATTATTTTTGCACATTCTGTATTGCATTAATTTTTCAAACCATTATAATAACAATGGTATTAAACAATTTATTAGAATCCATATTTACAATAATTATGTACTTTTATTATTTGCTGCGTCACCGATCACCGGTTCCCCCCCCCCCCGACGCTGTAGCCAAGTCGAGTGCCGGTCACCAGTCAACACCATGGCAGTCAAAGTGTTAACTGATTGTAAGGAATTTGCAACCACGACTCATGTGTGTCCTTCATGGTATCTAAAAAATAACCCCATTGACCCCTTCCACCCGGCATTCCTTAGGGTAAATAAGAAGCCGGCCTGCTAAGGGGGGCTGGTAAGATTTTTCGGAGGCGTTTGTTTTTGCAGGGACTCGGAAAAGGAGGATGTGCTCTTTTCGGAAACGCTCAAGTTTACAGACACTCCCCCCCCCCTTGAGGAATGGAGAGAAGATCTGGAAGAAGGCAGTTGGAGTTCAGCTCGGGGAGTCGAGATAGAGCCGGCGGCCGAGAGACCTGGGTCTGTGCTGTTGTGAGGAAGGACTACGTTCGGTTAATCAAAATCTGGCTAAGACTGGCTCTGAGTCTCATAACTATGATATTTGATTTTACTTTAATTTGTTTTAAATGTTTACTTTAATTGTGTCTTTTGTAACTTATTTTGGGTTAGGCATCCCAGCGGCAGTGGACGAAAATACCTGCCCCAGAACAGTAGGCGGGCAGGTCCCACGCTAATATAGCTCACAAGAAAGTGGGTGCGTTTACACTGATAAAACAAAATTCTAATACAATTATTCATAGTTAAATTTCTGGTTATATTATATTTTCCTAAAAGTGACTTAAAAATTTTCTTTATTACAGATTTGCTCTTAAGTCTTTAATTACTCCAATAAAAATTATCTACTTGAATGTTATAATAAATTATATTAGCATAAAATAAATAATTAAAATTTTTAAAGACAAAAAGCTTAATTTGTATGAAAAAACATAATTTTTTTGAGTAAGATTATTATCGAGTGCATGATTTACCAAAATAAAATCACCCTAATTTAGAATTTTATATTTTGATAAATAATAAACACAGATTAATAACTAGTACAAAAAAAAAAACTAATAAAATTTAGAAATAAAAAACTAATAAAAATATAGAAAAATAATAATTATTATTAAATATTAATGTTATAAAGCTATAGTTATATTGAATTTAGTAACATTAGAGCTAAGTAGCACATAAATAAGAAAAAATATTATAGACATTTCTATTCCAAGTGTTTGTTGGTGAGATTTGAGATTTTACTTTAATTATTTGATTAAAGGATGCATACTATAAGCGATTAATTGCTATGATTCATTTTTTAAAAATAGTAATACAATTTAGTTATTTTTATCCATAAAGGCTTCAAAACTTTTATTAATTAATTACTTTGCATGTACTTAAAAATTTAAATGAAATTGGGCTTACGATGAATATATTAATTTCTTGTAAAAAGTAATTTTCTAAAATCGGAGCAATCCTCAATAGTTTACAAAAAATTACTACTTCCATCAGTCATTTAGAAACATAACATAGTTAAGATGCAGTTACTTATTTTGCAACAAACTATGATTTTCATATATATATATATATATATATATATATATATATATATATATATATATATATATATATATATATATATATATATATTTATATATATATATAATATATATATATAATATATATATATATATATATATATATATATATAATATATATATATATATATATATATATATATATATATATATATATATATATACATATATACATATATACATATATACATATATATACATATACATATATATATATATATATATATATATATATATATATATATATATATATATATATATTATATATATATTTATATATATATATATATATATATATATATATATTGGATTAAATAATTTCCTCGTAGCCCTTAATAGCAAGTTAGTAATAATTACATTTTATTTCTACAGTTTTATTATTTTAATCTTTTTTATATCAAAAGCCCTTTCAATTGATTTATTTTATATAATGTAAATTATGCATTATTCTATTTGAATTGTACGTTAATACATACATTATAAATTAAGTTAGTATGCACACTATGACATAGCACATAATGTGACTAATTTCAGTACATCGATTGTTCTACATTTTTCATTAAAATCAAAACAAATAATTTTAGGATATTATAAGTATTAAAAAAGTTTTAAATATCCAACAATTTTTTTATACTTCTACTAAGTATTTAAAGAAATACCCTCTATAAAATGAGAAACATATTCATCATTCACTTCTTTAGAAGATATAAAACTCCTTAAAGTTAATCATTTGGATTTATTAGACATCTTTTCAGTACAGTAACATTTTCTATCTGTAATGATTCAGCATTTAGTTGTCTTTCACTTAAGAAATTGGTCTTTTTGACCATGGTGCGAGAGTTAATACACTTGCTCTAACCTATTTCGCACTTTCCAGTTTCTGATAAAGAGTACATTGAAACGAGAATGATTCAGTTGAATAGTGCGTAGTATATATATTAGAAACGTAAGTGTAATAATTTACTCTAAAAATAGTTTTAGAGAGAAAAAATGGAAATTTTATTTCTGGTAATTGTTTAAGGCATAAAACTTACTGATATGCAATGCTAGTGTTCTAAAATTAGTCATTATTAATATGAAGAAAAAGTAAATTTTAATTTCAAGTCAAGTTTGTCAGACTTTTTAACCCACCAAGTAGAACACATCGGAGAAAAAAAGT
>CM063505.1:96280937-96295473 GCA_032207245.1 Pardosa pseudoannulata | reverse complement strand
AAGGTCGAAAATTGTACGTGCAAACCGCTTAGAGGGTTACATACTATTGCGTTTAGAGGAAGAATTTATTTTTCGAATATTTGGTCTACAACGAAAAATGATTGATAACGTTCTAATTTTAGCATTAAGATATAGTATTTTTGCTTTGAAAGTTAAATTAGATGTAAAAATTATCTATTATTTCCTTGCAGTTTTTGTACGGTCTGGCGAATATGACTAGTGAAATTATGCTTTTGTTCGTCATCTGCGTGTCAGCTTGTCTTGCAACAGAAGCTTCCGAGAAAGCCAGACAAGACATCAAAGACTGTATCACTGGAGAGACTTTTTTAGAAGAATATACGTATAATAAAATCTTAAAGAAAAAACTGTTCTTCACTATTTGGAAAATGTACACTATTAATCGTTTATTTATTTTTTCTGTCTTTGGAACTCTAGTCACTTATGGTGTTTTACTAGCAACTTTCGAAAGAATTCCGAAAAATGAATGAACATAAAGTAAAGTTATCGTCTGCTAGTTATACTTTTTCAACGCATTCCAAAATCCCAAAAATATAACTAGCAGACTAGAAAATTCCAAAATCCACTGCTGAGAACGTGAAAACTGAACTTTTAGAAACATGACTTTTGTTACCAAATGTCTCAGAAATTATGTTTATTTCACATTCACCATACACTTATTTTTAAAAGTGTAAAAGATTAAATTGTAAATTATGAAAATAGTTTCTAAAAACTATTTATGCTAATCTACTAACATTCTAAATATATAAATCAAAGCAAAATAATTATAAGTAAAATTCTGAAGCTAAAGCAATATTTTATGTGTCTACATTCATATAAACATACACAAGTTGTTATAATGTCGCGCCGAGCGGTCCGCGAATGTCCTATCTCCTCAAACGTCGGTCAGTTGATTATGACCTGCATGGGTCTCGAAAATGGAGCAGGAATGGGAGACGAAAATGATTCAGTCGAAGGGAGAAGTGCAAAACTTAACAACGTTGATTTATTCAACAACAAAGAAAAACATTTAAAGAAAACTATCGGTACAATCATTGAGAGAGGAGCTCATTTTAAGCCACCTCTCATTTTGCCAGTCTACTCGGGAGTGTGTCCCGTCTTTCCTTGATCCAACAGGAAACCTCGGTTCCAGGGGAGAGCGACACCCCCCCCTTTAACCTTCGCCCTTGAAGAAGTCGAGTCACACAAAAACAATTTCTTCCTTTGTCGGTCGATGACAAAACGGCAGATTTGACACTTCTAATAGTCCGTGTGTCAAAAGGACCATTAAGCCGTTTCACAATTGTTAGGCGCTTTGAAAATGGTCGGCGCCTTACAATGAACCAAAAGAATAAAAGTTCGCCCGACCATCGACAGAGACGGACGCGACTATTACACAAGTCAATCTACATGTATACTTATATCCATCTATCTCTCTATATAGACAATGCAAGCACTACCAAAGCTTTTATCTGTATATATATTATAAATCTGAGAGTGGCTTAAACAGTATAGTATCTAGATTTCTCAGGATATGCACATAATGCTCGAGAAAATATTTTGTGTCTAAGTAAAATATATGACCAAAGGTCGCAGGTTGTTACCAAAGTTTGCAGAATTGCTATTTAAGCCCTGTAATCTCACACTCTAACTTTCTTATGTTTATTTCACTTTTAACATTCATTGATTATGAACATTTTAAAAGATTAATTTGTAAATTATAAAAATAGTTTCTAAAAATTATTTACGCTACTATACTAACATTCTAAATAATTAAATTCTGAACAAACTAATTATAAGTAAAATTTTGAAGCTAACGCAATATTATATGTCTCTACATTCGTATAAATACACACAAGTCAATCTACATGTATATTTATAACTATCTATTTCTCTAAATACCCAATGCACACAATATCAAAGTTTTTATCTGTATATTTATTATGAATCTGAGAGTGGCTCAAAAAATAAGGTAACAAGATTTCTCAGGATATGCACATATTCCTCGATAGTGTATTTTGTGTCTAAGTAAAATACACAGTAGAAAAATGCTGCCTGTAGATAGAGCTAGTAGGCCCTAAATTTTTTATATGTAAAATAGATGATTAAGACATTGACGGTTAGGTATTGCAATGAATTGTAATATGACATTTATGCTTAAAGTAGACCTCCCAAAATAATATTTATTGAAAAATAGGGAAAATTTTCGTACAAAGCATAAAGTCAAGAAAACAGATGTTGGTGTGGCTAAAAGAATTCCAAAAATTACTAACAAATGTCGACTACATACATCCATGAAAAATGAGAAGGTATGGTTACTCGAAGTTTTCTTTGAAATCTATTGTCACATTCAATTAAATGTTTAATTTTATCAAATTGTGGCATTCATATAAAGGCAATTTCAAAAGAACTGAACGTCTCCATTAGAAGTGTACTGAATACGATGCACATGAAATTGGGTCTGTGGTTTCTTCCATGCCGGTTTCAACAGATTGTTTTACAGATGAAACGAATGTTTTGGTGTCCATGTAGAATATACTGAAATATAATTGATACTAAATGATATGATATACCTGTTTATCTATTGGATTTTGTGAATAAACTTTCCTAAAGGACTTATTTTCTTATTTTGTATCCACCCACGTATGATTCCTGAACATTTTCAGATATTCTAACACCCCATTAGAGGTTAGTGAAGAGTCTGCACGTGATACACATTTTTCCATATGTTACATGTATATCTTAATATGATATAATACTCAGTTCACATGATAATAATTTAAAAAAAGCATTAATCCGTTTCATATTTATAACACTATTTAATACAAAAATGTATTTGTTTTACATTTAACACATCAATTAAAATAATAATTCAATATAGCGTTTAGACATTTTATCCAAGAGACATTTTCACCACAAATTAAGCACGAGATATAAAAATAATCTTATTCGTTACATTCTTGTGCAGATCAAACAGTACTTTATTGTTTTACAAATATATGGCTGGATTATGCTGTTCCAAATATAGGTGAGATTACAGGCTCACTTATTCCCTTCGTTTTTTACTGTATGAAAATACAACTCGTCAAACTGAAAACCATTCCGATTATCTTTAATTAATTAGTTAACTATATATATATATATATATATATATATATATATATATATATATTCATATATATATATATATATATATATATATATATATATATATATATATATATATATTCATATAGTTATATATATATATATATTCATATAGTTATATATATATATATATATATATATATATATACAATAACATAAAAATATATGTAAATGAATATGAATATGAAATAATCTTTATTGGAGATTACCTGGCGGGGGGTCCTCAAAGTAGGACACCGCTACAAGAGGTCTATTTATACGAACCTAAGAAAACGGCACCCCAAGAAAACCTAAGAAGGCCACAGAGTGAGGTAAATATCATCAGATGGATCATAAGATTATCCTTCAGATAAAAATGCTAAAGAAGACAGAAATTAAAGTGCCGAATCTTAAGATGCCGAAAAAGCTTAGATAAATTCTTAATCAATGAAAATAGCGAGTGGTTTCTTTCTCAATAGATCTATGACTCAAGAAATCTGTACTCATCCCCATTCCGTTAAGATGCAAATTGGCGCAATATGTTACGGCGCAAATTGGGACAGTCCCGAGAGGGCTCTTTAGCCTGCCTGTGATTCTCCCCACTTCGCCAATTAGCGTACCAAATACGCCTGAAATAACAAGACTGAGTGATACCAATCGACCCAGCAGCAATACGAAAGATTAGTACGAGTAAAAGAAATATTGAAACCATTCCTAGCTGATTTATCAGTTAACTCAATTACCTTGAATGCACATATAATCGGATATTTAGTAGAGAATGAATTTGTTAAACGATGCAAAGTTTCAAAGAGCCTCAGCGGTCCCAAACTAAAACACAGGTGACACTGCACCCCAATAAGGTTTGGAGGTCAACTTGGCTGTCAGAACAGATAGAGATGGTTTGATTACGCAGCCCCATCCAGGTAAGATCTACACCACATGTAGATTGTAAAGATCTCAGGCGATACATGTGTTACAGCCAGAGCCAGAAGTATGGCCAGTTTCGGAATTGCCGGCCAAATGGCGTGTAGCAAATGTCCGATGTACTGAAATGAATAGCCTATAAGCGAATAGCGTATGGCCAGCCACTTCCCGAAATGCTCGGAATTCCCTGGTCAATGTTCAATGTGCTGAAGCAAGACTGTTCGGTAGGGAGCTCAGCTGTAAAAATTAAGAATACAATATAAGCTGTAAGAATCGCTGCAGATGTAAAAATAACAAACTGCTGTGCAATTCGAAATGTCATAAAAGTTCATCTTGTTGTAACAAGTGATGATACTGATATATGAAGTGATAATAATAAACTAATTCAGTAGATAACGTGATTATCTTTTTGTTTGTTTGCTTGTTTTCTCCAAGGGAAAGGGAATTTCATAAGAGATTAAGAGGTTTCTGGTACTGTGAGATCCATACTCACTAAAACTTCTCCTATCAGACTACAGCCCGCCTAGGGCCACCGTACCTCCTTGGCCTTTGTTCCGAAGGACGATCCTAGGCTCCTAAGAGGAGCTGATTTGTAGAAAAACTTCTCTGTAGCAGCTATACTGTGATTAGCATTAGCATTACGGCATACAAACAACCAAAATTTTCTCATGACCTTTTTCTTCTGACTTTGGCCGATAGCCCAATGAGAGTTCCCGAATTAGTTAGCCAAAGCCCGAAATCAATCAAAGATATGACATTGGCCGGTAATTGTGACGTATATTCGGGATTTGGCCGGTCAATTCAGGAACTGGCCGAACTTCGGGCTTTGGTCGTAAAATATACGTACAAACATATACATATGGATATACACAGATTTACTTGTGCGCGTGTTTGTTTGTTGCACTTTTCAGAATAGTAGTAAAGAATTACTAGAAATAAGAATGTAAACCTATTAAAGTATAAATTATTAAATACGTACGAATCCATGATTTATTAGATAAATAAGAGGAAACTTTTTTTCATAACCGTCACGCATTCCAACCATTAAATTAACAATAATTACAGATATATAAAGGTTGTTAAAATTGGTTCATTTCCAAACTTCTTCATGAGTTAATTACTTTCTTGAACAAAGTAAAGGGAGTATTTAAAATATTAAATTTTTATATAGAGAGATATTATAACATCTAGTTATGTATCTCCCATTTTGATAGCAATCCTTATAATGAGAAATTTTAATTTAATATATTAACACCGTCGGGCATAGCAAAAAAAAATGTGACTAGAACTGTTAAAACATCTAATTTGTAATCACTTTTGTTTTCGATCCACAATCTATATAACGAAATGTATCATTATGTTAATTGATCAGTTATTACAGCTAATGATCTGCAAATGCAACATATCGATATCAGCTTATTTATGTGAAGTTTATCAAATGCTTTTCATGAATTTGCCATTGTGCATTTTAAGCTCATTAGTAAACAAGAAGAAAAAATGTATTGACTGCGGAATAATTTTTAAATTTTTATTGTAAAATTGCTTACTCTTATGGGATATATAAAGTAGTGTAATCAGAAAAATCTTTTGTTTATGACAAAAATCTGTTTAAGGAAACTATATATATATATATATATATATATATATATATATACACATATATATATATATAATATATATATATATATATATATATATATATATATATATATTATATATATATATATATATATATATATATATATATATATATATATATATATATATATATATATATATATATATATATATATATATATATATATATATATACATATATATATATATATATTATATATATATATATATATATATATATATATATATATATATATATATATATATATATATATATATATATATATATATATATATATATATATATATATATATATATATATATATATATATATATATATATATATATATATATATATATAATATATACATATATATATATATATATATATATATATATATATATATATATATATATATATATATATATATATATATATATATATATATATATATATATATATATATATATATAATATATATATATATATATATATATATATATATATATATATATATATATATATATATATATATATATATATATATATATATATATATATATATATATATATATATATATATATATATATATATATATATACACATATATATATATATATATATATATATATATATATATATATATATATATATATATATATATATATATATATATATATATATATGTATATATATATAATATATATATATATATATGTGTGTGTGTATATATATATATATATATATATATATATATATATATAATATGTGTGTGTGTGTGTGCGTACAACACGGATATTAACTCTGCCGCTCGTAGCCTGATGGCAATACTTGAGATTTACTTACTAATCTTAAAATCATTGTGCAAGTATTAATTTATATGAAGCGTTACACTATCATAATAAAAAATGTATAATTTACAAGAAAGCCTATTAGTGGTCACATCAGATTTTTTATAACTCTTTTGCATTTTCATTTAATAAAAAAAGATATACAGTAATTAAAATGTCTCAAGCCTGGATAATTTATCCAGGCAAATCTTTGGTTCAAACTTTCCAATATTTTATTTTTTATAGATTAAACTGCAAACATTTCTGCACACATTTATTTATTGGCTTTCCTCAAATGTAACGATATTTAGAGGAAGTTAAATTTTATGTGTTACATTAGGACATAATTTATCTTTAAAATGCCCTTTTCGATCTTTTATGTATCATTAAAATATTATCGTAGGTATTTTACAAACCACGTTAAATAAAATAATTCTAGTAAATTCAGTACCAGTATAAATAAGTATTTCTTACGACTTATACAAATAGAGAATTATTATGTTTGCATATTTTAAATCGTTGACTTTTATAACTAAAAGTTTATGCTAAATTCATATTTAAAAAAATTACCTAAACAAAATTAAAGTAAAAATAACTGATTCATAGATATTAAAAAATGTGTAATATAAAGTTATATTCTCTGTGTTAGATATTTGCCCTAAGTGGGGCGTATAAGATTTAAATAAATGTACTGTCTACCCATAAGTAATTGGACACCTGTGATAGAAAAGATAAACTAACTTTATTCAAATTCAATAGCTGGTAGAGCCTCCACGAGAGGCAATTGTAGCTTGAAAGCTCCTGGTTATACTTTCCACAACTCCTTCTAATACAACTAGTGGTATTGTCTTCCACTCGGCTTGGAGTAGACATACAAGTTCATTCAATGATTTCGGATGGGTAGTGTACCCCTTAATTCCCAAAGGTTCACGATAGGGTTCAGGTCTAGGCTCTGGACAGGCCAGTTCATTTGATGAACTCCATTGGCACCATACCAAACTTTGTTTAAACTTGAAACATAACAATTAACATTGTCATCCTGGAAGTAACAGGGGTTCAACCCGTAAAACTGCCACAACGTAGGAAGCACACTGTCATCCAAAATAGTCCAATAGGCATCGGCGTTGAGTTTACCATTAATGGGAACCAAGGGTCACAGTCCATACCAGGAGAAGCACCGCCAGACCATAATTCCACTTCCGCCGAACTGACTGTTAGCACAATGCATTCTGGCAGGAGACTTTCTCCAGACACAGGCCAGACCCAGCCCCTACCATCCGAACATTAAAGGGTGACCCATGATTCATCGCTCCAAAGAACCCATTTTCACTGATCTGCTGTCCAATTTCGATGTGCTTTGCACCACATTAAGGAGCTTGGTTGGACTTTTTGATCAAAGGCTTATGGGAAGCAACACGACCATGAAAATGACCATGTGCTTCCTTACGGATGGTATTCCTTGAAACAATACTCCTGGATTCCTGTTGAAACTCCATCGGTTGAGTGCAGTTCTTTTGAATTTCTCTTTACAGCACTCGTCGGTCTCTATCTCCCAGTTTCGTTGGTCTGTCGACTCGGGGCATATTCCGACGATCACCGCTCACCTTCCACTTCTTAATCACATAGGCCACTGTCGATTTTGGGTACTTCAGATCGCTAGATATGTCCCATAAGGATCGGCTACACTTGCGATCCCCGATAATTAACCTTTCAGAAATCAGAATCTCCGAACTGCACGGCATCTTGCATGCGACTAATGTCGATGCTATTTCCTATACGATGTATACTGGCGGATACCATGACGTACCTCAGGGCCGCAGATATCGTCATTTGCATAGGTGTCCAAATCCTTATTTGTAGACAGTGTATATTATCAACGCTAATGTAAAAAGAATTCCCAGATGGCTACAAATATTGAATGAAAGTTGTGTTTGTTCAGATTACGGTTTATTTTAACATAAATAATTTAAAGTGTTTATGATTTATATAGTTTTTATTTTAACAGAGATAATGTTTAAAATATATTTTTTCGTCCTAACCAATTAGCAATGGTTTATAAGTTGTTAAAACGTAATTATAATAATCACTTTTTATTCCCGATTAACGCTGAATGTTAATTGTAATCGTGTGATATTTGTGAATAAATAAATCTCAACAATATAATTTGAAAAAGAAGTAAGTATTGTACTTCAGTAATACAGATTTTTAAATTTTAAAATCCTTGTTTCCTAATTGACTGACATTTCATCAGATATACTCCACTGGACGTTCCCTGGACGTCCTCTGAATCCCGTCGATGCTAAATTGGCGTCAAAAGTGTCTACAGGATATTGATAAAAACTGTGTTGTTACCACAGGTTTTGAAAATATATTTGACGTGATAATTTTCGACTGGTTGTTCAGTGCGTCTATGATTTATATTATAGAACTTACTGTCTAAATTATTAAAAGTAATTTGATATTTTTATATGTTACAAACAGTCTAGAGTGATACATTAGCAATATAAAAATGTACTTAAACTTGGGAATGAGTATTAAAGACTTGCGGATGTCCTTCTCTCATTTGAGAAGGAAATTCTAAACGTGAAATGTTAAAAACATTAGTATTTCCAAAAGAAATAAATCCCAACATTTATTCAAAAGAACTTTTGTTATTGTAATATAAAAACTCACATGTTACATTTTTAAAAAAATGTAATGGTAAAAGAATTATCCCAAATAATAGTTTCACTTTTATAATCAAGTAACAAAGTAAAACATCGTTTCTGTTTCATCCATGCGTAAATCAATGATAAAAAGAATACAATTCTGATAAAATGTTCGAAGTTTCTCCTGCCACCTTTTATTCAAGTGAACATTTGAAGTGATTATTTTCAATCCTTTTCATAAAACTAGTGTGCTCTTATTGTGAAAGGAAATTCAGTTTCTCTGTATTCACAGTTATAATGCATTTAATGTCTTAATGAAATAATTTCTTTTCACTAGATAATTATAAATGATGTTAATTTTACCATTAATCGTCGTATACATACATATATATAAAATGTTTGAAATTTCTCCTGCCACCTTTTATTCAAGTGAACATTTGAAGTGATTATTTTCAATCCTTTTCATAAAACTAGTGTGCTCTTATTGTGAAAGGAAATTCAGTTTCTCTGTATTCACAGTTATAATGCATTTAATGTCTTAATGAAATAATTTCTTTTCACTAGATAATTATAAATGATGTTAATTTTACCATTAATCGTCGTATACATACATATATATAAAATGTTTGAAATTTCTCCTGCCACCTTTTATTCAAGTGAACATTTGAAGTGATTATTTTCAATCCTTTTCATAAAACTAGTGTGCTCTTATTGTGAAAGGAAATTCAGTTTCTCTGTATTCACAGTTATAATGCATTTAATGTCTTAATGAAATAATTTCTTTTCACTAGATAATTATAAATGATGTTAATTTTACCATTAATCGTCGTATACATACATATATATAAAATGTTTGAAATTTCTCCTGCCACCTTTTATTCAAGTGAACATTTGAAGTGATTATTTTCAATCCTTTTCATAAAACTAGTGTGCTCTTATTGTGAAAGGAAATTCAGTTTCTCTGTATTCACAGTTATAATGCATTTAATGTCTTAATGAAATAATTTCTTTTCACTAGATAATTATAAATGATGTTAATTTTACCATTAATCGTCGTATACATTCCCATTTATAAAGCTTTTAGTGTTAAAAGAAACTCCGTAACAGTTCTCTTTCTGGTACGAATAATTAGTCATTTTTTTTACCTCGAAGGATGAATATGAGCATGTAAAGCAAAAATGTATTACATTATTGAATTTCTGAAATTTCGATTTGCAATCTCGAGTAGTAAGAACAGTCAATGCTGTAAGACATAGGGCAAGATCAGTAGGATATCTTTTCCTTAATAGGGATTTCAATGGATACTTTTTCTGAGTAGTAAATTGTAAAGTAAAGTGAAAAATTTAATTTACACTAAACTATTCGTATACTTACATAAACGTGAAAAATTCTAGCTCTTCAGAAAAATGAAGTTTGCAGACATTTATAATCTTTTTATAGAGCAAATAATATGTATCTCATTTTAGTTATAGCAGTGAATATTCTTTTTACCTCGAACGATGAATATGAGCATGTAAAGCAAAAATGTATTACATTATTGAATTTCTGACATTTCGATTTGAAATCTCGAGTAATAAGACTAGTCAATGCTGTAAGACATAGAGCAAGATCAGTAGGATATCTTTTCCTTATTAGGGATTTCAATGGATACTTTTTTCTGAGTAGTAAATTGGAAAGTAAAGTGAAAAATTTAATTTACACTAAACTATTCGTATATTTACATAAACGTGAAAAATTCTAGCTCTTCAGAAAAATGAAGTTTGCAGACATTTATAATCTTTTTATAGAGCAAATAATATGTATCTCATTTTAGTTATAGCAGTGAATATTCTTCAGAAAAAAAATATTTTTCACCAATATCTACTTTTAGTGAGAAATGCATATTATGCATAATTGTCAGGGCTAAAATAATGAATGGGTTTTACTTTTATCAATAAATAACGCTTTCCAGATATTTTTTATAAAATATTGCTAACTCTCGTATTAATCTCAGATAATATGGCAAATTTTTTCTAAATCTATTCGATGAAAAAGAAATACAGAATTATCCTATATCTGTAATTTATATAAAACTTGAAGATATTCTGCTTCTTTGCATGATTAAATACGTTCGGAAGGTGTAAATTTCTAAAGAAAAAACTTACTCATCCCACCCCTAGTAAATTAATTTTCAGTTTGTAAACATAAAGCAAAAAGTTCCATTAATACATTAATGGTTTAAATTGATATGAAACACCTAAATTATTAGATACTGTTACAAATAAATCCTGTAATTTTGTTACCTTTCAAAAATTATAGATTCCTATTACTGACGAATTGTTCAAAATTGTAATACAGGTTAATATACAATAATTTTGCGAACGAATACATGATTTATTAGATTTTATGTTATCCTTGCTAAAATGTTTGAATGAATATGAATTTGGATAATACTACAGTAATTTCACAGGAAAAGCCTGAATGAAATACTGCATTCCGCACTCCTGTAAGAAATATATTGTACGATTCAACATCTAAAATCAATGGCATTTTACGTTCAGTGATGTTGATACTTAACAGTTTAGAAATGAACTTTCAGGAAAAGAAAAGAAATGTATCTTACTTTGCGTACTATAGTAGAAAACTCCCTTTCTGGGTGTGGCTTTTTATTTTAATAGTTCAAATTACTTGCAGTTTGTCCTTGATGATACATATGGGAGACTATGAAAATACCAGGTTATTATATGGCAATGGTTTTCAGAAATTATTATTGTGGTTTAAATTGGTTCTCTTTCTACTATAGGCATGAAAATATATTTCGAATATGTCTGCCAATGAGTAAATTTCAATGCATTGCGAAAATGAGTTCAAACATAGGAATGTACATCCTAACATGCATAATAGTATTATTCAAATGACAATATCCTGAGATACCTCACGGCCTCTGCCGGTATACATCCTGTAGGAAACAGCATCCGCATAAGTCGCATGCAAGATACTGTGCAGTTCGGATCTCACTGATTTCGAGAAAGGTATAATTATCGGGTATCACAAATGTGACGATCCTTAACGGACATACTTAGTGATCTGAAGTACCCAAAATCAACAGTGGCCTATGTGATTAAGAAATGGAAGGTGAGCGTTGGTTGTCGGAACATGCCCCGAGTCGACAGACCTGCGAAACAGGGAGATAGAGACCGACAAGTGCTGTCCAGAGAATATTGGAAAAACCGCACCCAACCGATGGTACTCATCCCCGAGGAGTTTCAACAGGCATCAGGGAGTATTGTTTCAATGAATATTTATGTTCTGCACAAGATAACACAAATAAGGAACTTGAACAGCTTTAAATATTACATTACTATATTAGCTAAACGGCTGTTAATTTAAAAGCCTCTATATGTAATTTTAACTGTAAAAACAAAATTCCATAATGTACAATGCATTTAGTATCACATATAGAAATTCTGGATTTGATATCCCAAATTTTATATCATACTAGGCATAATGATTTTAAAATATTGACGAATTTCAAAGATATTTCGATATAGCAACACGGCGTATATAGTATAGCCTTAGAATAGATAAAACTAATTGTCATTATTTCAGTCAATGTAACGGCAGAAAAACAAATGTATGTGAGAAAATTTAAAAATCATAGTTTGTCTATTTCAGTTAAAAAATTCTAAATTAATAGCAGATAATCAAATATTTGGTAGTTCACTTAGAGGATTGCCTACAGCAAATTAAAAATCGTTCCTAAAAAAATTACAAATTATTTTTAATTTGTCTCTAAAAAGGTACTCAGAGAATTAATCACCTAATTTCATGCAGTATGTAAAACGAATTTATTCATTTATTAATATGTGTAATTTTTTTAATTTTTTTAAATGTAAATAGTACTTGCATGTTATCATTTTTTCATTTTTTATAGTAATACTAATTTTAAAATACAGTACATTTTATTTACATTTTTATTTATAATACATATATTATTTTATTTATAATTTATATTTATAATATGTTGTCTATTTAAGTTACAAAATTCTTAATCAATAACAGTTAACCGAATATTTGGTAGTTCACTTCTAGGATTGCCAACTGGAAATTAAAAGTCGTTTCTAAAAAAATCTACAAATTATTTTTAATTTGTCTCTAAAAAAGGACTCAAGGAATTAATCAGTTAATTTCATACAGATGTAAAACGAGTTTATTCATTTATTAGTATATCTAATTTTTAAAAAACTTTTAAATGTAAATAGTACTTGCATGTTACCATTTTTTCATTTTTTGTGATAATATTAATTTTAAAATACAGTATATTTTATATAAAGTTTTATTTGTAATGCCTGTAAACATTTATTTATTTTTGATTTCGATTTACTTACTTCTGTTCTTCAAATCTCATTTATCATATTTCTGAAACTTGTAACTAATATCAAATGAGATAAAATGCTTTGAATAGATATGAATTATATAATCCGGAAAATTATTACTTATTTTAAAAATTTCTTCTATTTTAATCAGTTAGTGGATTTATTGTATATGTCCACAAATTGTAAAATTGTAATATTTTCTATGATTTACCTGCTAATGTGCTCCCTGTTGGGATAACTTATTTGGAAGATAATTTATGATTTGCTGAAACATATAATATCTATAACTTCCTTTACCTTTTTTTACTGTGTATATAATCTAAATTATTGCAATCCAGTTGTGTACTGTTCATTTTCATTACAGTAAATTCATTATTAGGTATAGCTTTTACAGTAAACAAATAATGAATATTTTAAAAGCCTTTGAAAGACGTACAGGATCAATATCGTTGATTTACCACATATATAGAGAGTAATATATAAATGCATCTTATAGAACAAGGGATTCAAATACACAATACAATGTGCTTTTTATTTTATTGATACGTTTGAGAAGAATGGATTCTATTTCCTTTCATAAATTTAATGGACTGTAAATGTGTTTATACAATTTAATGCCATATTTGTTTGTAATATTTTACATGTATTCATATTCAAAATGAATTTTGACTATGAAATTTTGCACGCGATAAGTGTTAATGACATTGTAAAGCCATATTTACAAGAGTTTACTCAGAAAAGAGACGTCTTGTAACACGTCACTTTCTGGTACAATTTTTATAAAAATAAATATAATGTCTGACTGAGTATATGTCTGTTCAAGTCAAGTTAAAATCAATTCTTTATTATTTTGCAGGTGTACGGCATTCTCAACTTTCAGTTTTAGTTTTTAATATTCATGGTAAAGATGTACGAAAGCAACTTTAGTTTTAGCACAATTTATTGTGCGTCAATATGTGAAGCAATAATTTAATTCGACGCTGAAACCTATTCATAAAAGTTGGCATACTTCATCATTTTTCCTAGAGTAGAGAAC
>CM063505.1:96263437-96270937 GCA_032207245.1 Pardosa pseudoannulata | reverse complement strand
TATATATATATATATATATATATATATTATTCACAATATGTACAATTTCAACAGAATTATACCATGTCTTCTGCTATTTTGCCGTTCCTTAAAATTAATTTTATGAAACCCTCCTTGTAAATATCGGTTCTTAGAAAGTCAGGAACCACCAAAAACGGCATGGTATTACTACATCCTTTCAAAACTGATGTCCTCCGTTTTGACGACAAGTGGCTTGGTCCTTTGGATTCAAAATTAAAGGTACTATGGATGATAAGGCTTAATCTCATTCTGCCATGTAGAAAAATTGCCGTTAGGGACGGGAGATATTAAATGACCTGGCCTAGAGATCATATCTTTCGTAACAGAATACCACCTTTTCCAAGCACTGCTATGAACACTTCAGAGGCACTGAAGAGGTACATCAGAGTGTAAACCCTTGACACCGAATTTTTCCAAAGCTTTCGTGAAATGCTTTGATGAAATTGATATTATTGTACAGCAAATGAATCGTTATAAGTGGAGTCTACGTAGATAATGACCAAATAAATGCATTTTGTTGTTCCTTTTTTGTTTCTATATCTAGTAAAGCTTTGTAGAGAAAATGCATGATAGACCTAAGATTTGGAAAATCTTTTATATATTATTAAACTTTACAAAAAGATTTCGCCCCCAATTCTTAAACAACAAATTGAATATCCCTTTTCTATATCATTTACAAAGCTGCACATTCATTTGCATAAAATCATGTACTTATTAATTAATTATTATTATTATTATTATTATTATTATGTAAATTATTATGTAATAAATGAATTTCTTATCAGGAAGTTTATATTTTAAATAAATCACCTCCTATGATTTTTAAAATGACTATGCATCACTAATAAGGGTATACGGTGATATTCAAAATTATTTATGTTGTCATATACGATTTCAGAAGTTCTAATTAACTTGCATTAAAGATAAAATATTAACCAATATATATTCGTTAGAAATAATCCTGTAGTTCATTAATAAAAGATTTAGAGAAAATAGACTTAATAACTAAAGTATAAAATCAAAAGTTTCTTTTCTTGAATCTATATTTATTTATCCTCAAAAATACAAAGTTCCATATAAATTTACCAAAATGTGTATGATTTAATACAAATTGATCAAGTTATGAAATACGAATATATTTATATAATTATTGAAAATAATTAATGTAATTCCAAGGTAAATATTTGAGGTAGTTAACTTCTGCTTTTACTGAAGCTTCCCTTTTCTCTGATCTCCTGCTAATTGTGCTGAGTAGACAATCACTCCGAAGATCTCACTCCCAATCTAAGGGGGATGGAGGTAGCAAATATGATGTGTCCAGCACTATTCAGATATGCAGAATCCCACTATGGGTGTGAGATAGATTGAAGGCAGAAAATTGCCTCGCCATCGTAACCACACATAGCAGAAACAAAATTCTCTGATGTAACTGTGTTACATGGAAAGATTTTTAAATTAGCATAACTTACTATTAATTATTTGTAACTGAAAGCAATCATCGTCTTGGTATCCTTATTCTATATTATACTGTTATATACATTATTTCACCATTTGCATATTTATGAAACGTTGGATCATAAAAATGATAGTTTCATGAATCCTACTAGTTTGTATAAAAATGTCCAAAGTTTAAAAAAAAGTTTTAACCAGAAAATTATTTATAATTTGAATTTTAGAGTCATAAACAGACACTCCTCTCTGATAGAAAAGCCTCTAAGGGAAGCAATCAAATCAAATGATCATATGGATCCATAAGAAAACTACAGAAGGGGTATAATAACGAATAATGTAGTATTTTGTATATTGCAATACATGTACACACAGCCAATGAAACTCTTAGACCTCAAAGAAACTATTTGACTCAATCGATTGAGGAATCCTCAAAGATATTGATCTCGTAATTTAAGATTTTTCTTTTTAGTCACCAGAATTATATGGTAGTACCAATATAGTACCAATTATATAGTGGTATATACAGTAGTGTATTATACGTACTGTGTTCTCACACGATGGGCTTGGGTTACAAAAACGAGTAAGACTTGGATCTATTTGTGTGTTATTCCTCCATAGTGAGCAATGTTGCCTACATATATGGTGCTTCCATAATAACAAGATCAAAAAATCATCAGATGGTATGACATAATGCTAATAAAAGCAAGAGCCCCTCATAAAATTAGCCTATGATGACTTTAAGATTCTGGTTAAAATGTGATTGAAAAAGGAGGTGAAAGATTTTTTGAAGAAGGCATGATAAAAGACCATACCTTGGTTTATAAATTTCAGTAGAATAAAGTTGAAATGTCGCAATATATTGCTTGATGAAAGCAAAATGTTCAGAAATATATTCGCACTTCTATTTTTTTTAAATTGATTGCGATTACTTTATGGATACTACTTGTATTTATATATTGTTGTTTTTCGTTAAAAATAATTATGAGAACATTTTATCTTTAAAAAAGCTTTGGTTATTTTAAATGTTTCCTTGACATTCTTAATAAAATAATCTCTAAATCATACCCAAAACATAAACTGATGAGAGAAAATATTTTTTTAACGACAAGTGATTTGAATTTATAATTCACAGTTCAACAGTCTACTGTCGTATTAGGGAAAATAGGGATTTTTCATTTCATTTAAAAATGTGGTTAGATTAAATTTATAACAGAAGTATATTCGGAATATATATTCCGAATAACAATACACTATTGAAATAGATTTTTGTTCTAGATAATAATAAGCAAAGATAAATATATTATTTTATTGATATTTCTAATATAAGTTAATATATTATTTAGAAAGGGAAAACTTCAGAACAGTTCTCTTTCTAAAACACTTATTTTTTAAGCCCATGAGTTATTTTTTTAACATTTATGTTTAATTAGAATTCATTTTATCATACTTTATAACTTTTTCCTTTATTTGGATGAATATTAGATTAAAAATTATTAAATTCAGAGCTGTAACTAAGAGGAATTCACTATCGTGATACCTTGAAAAAGATCACTTTTTTTAAATAAGTGCAAACATGTGTTGAAGTTATGAAATTTTGAGAGCATCTTGTATCACATAAAAAATGATAATTCGCTATAATAATTTTCTATTAAAATAGAATGCACTTATCTCTACCAATGCTCTTACCAATGCCTAATACAAACAACAAGACTTTTACTTATTTTTTCAATTAACCGGGATTGCATACCCGTATTTTTTTACATTATATGTTGTCTATGGCACAACGTTCTCGATTTACACGTAACATTTCATGCATCATTACTTAATATCTTTTAGAGTAGTTACAAATGTACTTGGAGTAAAGTGAGAAGGGCAGTTTAATTAAAAAAATTGTTGTGGTTATACCTATATGCATTATTATTTGAAGCAATAAAGTATCAATTTATATCCATATTGTTAAATTCAAATATGTTTCATAATGTTTGTTCAAAAATTGATGCAATATTATTTGTACATCATCTAAAAATATTTTTCAAGTTAGCATATTTATTCAGGTTTGGTTTTCTGAAATACTAGAGACGATATAACTGTTTTCGCTATTTTATGAATTAAAAAACATTTTCAAATCTTAAATTCTTATATATTAAAAACTATATGTTTCTCTAAGTTAGCAATTCTTTTTATATACTTGTTATAAACATTTTTTTGCTTTTAAAATGAAAATGTAATATATAAAAAAACGTCCTTAATCTGTTATTCAGGAAATATAACTTATATATTTTTAAAAATATAACTAACTACTAATAAGTTCTTTCGAATTATTTGGTTTGGTTTGGTTTGGAGCGCTATGGTCTACTGTTTTGCACTAATGAGACCGGGCTAATGAGAACGGGACCTACTGCTTAAAATCTGATTCCGAACGGCTACGAACATCTATGCCATAGTTTGATTCGAACCCACGAACTCCGGTACCGACGAGCAACGCCCTAACCAATCGGCGAACGTTCCGCTCTTTTGAATGAAGCAAACGAATTGATAAAATTATATGTTTCTTTTAAAAATTCTCTTCGAATATTGAAACGATACTTGCAAAAGAATTTAATATTTTTTCTATTCCCTTAATTATTGCTTATTGCTTCTTAAACTTATATCTATAAAAATAGCCTCTTATAGTAAAATTAAAACTTTAAACTTTGTATTTTTTTCATTTTTACCTATGACAAAATATATTTTGACATCCATAACTACCTTACCTTAAACACTTTTTCTCGTTTTGATTCAGCATCTTTACAATAAATGAATGTAGAGGGCAAAATACTCTGGAGAATGATAAAAGAGCTTAATAATCAGAAACTTATTTAAATATCTAAACATGTCCGGTTACAAAAAAACGTTTCTCGAAAGAAATATATCACGAATTTATTTTAGATTTCGTGGAATTTTACGTTCTGTGTTATTGATTTTCAAATTATAAGGGATGAATTTTGATAAAAAGGATACATCTAGAAACGTTTTTCTCTTTAAGCAGTACCTTAAAATAGTCATTTTGTGTATGGGTATCTGCTTTTTGCGTTGGAAATCGTAATTCATAAACCCATAATTCTAAATATTCACTGGTTGTTTACACTTAGTAGGCATTCACTCTTATTCTATTTGCCATAATTGCTGATACTTAGCTGCTAAAGTAAAAAAAAAATATTTATTGTATGCCAAAGTGTTAGTGGCTTAAAGTGTATGGAAAAAATAAGCCGAAAAATGGAAAAGTAATTCTTAATAGATAAAACGCTAATTATTTGTTTATTATTACTGGCAACATCACTTTCTTTCAAAATTAGTAATTTAAGACACAATGCCTGGGAATTTTTGATTTGTGCTTTAATAGGTGAGTTTGGTGTTGAGTGCTACGGTCTGCTTTACGCAACACGAGGACTAATAAGACCGGGACCTACACATTAAACCCGATTGTGAATGGCTACGAACATCCATACCACTCTGAGATTCGAACCTATGAACTCCGGTACCGAAGGCCAGCACCCTAACCAATTAGCCATCGTTCGGCTGTGCGTTAATGGGAAGAGACATTTTATTTTTTTCACGAAAAGAATGCTTTCAAAAGTAATTGAAAGTCTTGTTCGCATTTCATGCTGAGAACCAGTATGCAAATCAGAGTAACAGAAACACAAGATTAAACACATTGCAATGTAATTTATGCAAGGCAATGATACAACTGGATTGCTAGGGCTCCGCTATGTAATCTAGAGATTACTAACAGTAAGCAGAAGTATGACAACCAGCAGGAAATAAAGCAACTAAAACATGAAATAAGGGGATAAAGAGATGGATTCTTGAGCTCATAACACAACTAGAGAGCAGAAAGCTTATGGATAGAAAAACACGAATACTTTTGCGGTTAAGGACATCCGTACACTGGCACGACTGGAGATGGAATGAGTATTTTAGTCATTTTGGGGTGATCCAAATAGACATGAAAGGACCAATAGAATTGTTAAGAATCGTCCAATCAATTTTCTCGTATTTGCTATGCTTGGAATGGGTATGAAAGTTTTGTTTGTCAGATTTTAATGATTTTAGATATTATTCTTACATTTTAAAACAATTTTATATGTTTTTGGATATTTTTCAGTTTTTTTTTTAAAGAACAAAAGCACAAAAATCAAGGATCTTTGGTGAGAATGTTCAGAGCCCTTCTATTGTTTACAATAACATGAGAGTGCACATTTTATTTTAAAGTAGCAGGAAATGATTCATGGAATAGTTCAACAAGACCAGCACCGAAGATCTTACAAGAATATAGACTTTGGTAAGGAAGAATAGAGTGTGGATGTCCCAAGCCCCATACATATTTTGTGTTTACTACCCCTAATCTTCCTTCTATCTTGATTTTTGTGTTACGAATCCACTCATATCACTTTTTCCTCTTTTAGCTGTTTATTTTCTGCTCTTTGTCATTTTTATGCTTATTGTTAGAAATCTCTGGATTAGAAAGCTCGGCCCATAGAATCCATTTACACCTTTGCTTCACAGGTAAGGAACAAAGTCATAACCGTTATTAGAAGATTTTCAAGGAAAAAGGTGGCAAATCAACAGTAGTAACTAGTTTTCGAAATATATATCGTTATGCATGCACAGATAAACATACATATGTGTAATAGGTATTCATAAAATGATCTTAATGCATAAAATGATCTTCATGCTGGATATGTTGCAGTCGTTAGGCTTAGTAAGTACATACGTAGTAACGGGCATCGTAATAGACAATAGCATACCAAATTTTTCGTTTCTAGTTTCGGTACTTTTTGCTCTTCGTTGATATTAAGCTAAAATTATAAAATACCTTGTTAACAGTGCCTCCACCAATCGAATATAATTCCAATTACTCTACAGACCGATAGGAACGCACAGTGAAATTTTCAGTAAAATGACTCAAATAGTCTTTATGTAACATACATACACCTATTTCCATTACTTTTCATTGAAATATATATATATATATATATATATATATATATATATATATATATATATATATATATATATTAAGTTTTAGCTTATAGAACAAAAGTTAGTTAAATTATTGTTATTTAAAAACTTAAATGCTATCAAAACACCACTTATTTTACAGACATTTTACTCCGAAAAAAATGTGTAAAAAGTCTATTCATTCAGCATAGAAAGCAAAGTAATCATCGTAAGCACAAAATCGGTATGTAGATTTCGTCAAAAATATCCTTTTTGGTCATGCGTGAATCTATTTTACATTACGTCTGATCGCTCGTACAAAGAAACCATAACTTTGATAATCCATATTTTCAATACCTGAATGCAAGTTTACTTTCGTTGTGACGACTGTAATTATGTATTTTTTTATGTTTTTACGTATTTTGCATAATTTTAAAGTGATTGAAAATAAAGTGTCGATAGTTTGTATTTAAAACTGTTGTTGTGACATTCAGTTGTGCACTGAAATCTGCATTCTGAATTATTAAAAATTTCAATATAACAAAACGCTGACGGACATAAGTATAAAAAATTAGCCATAAAATTGTCACATTTTGTTTCTCCGTCAGTTCAACATTTAGTTGTGCACCTCCATTTTGTTAATTTGGAACTGCATTTTACGCATAGAAAAACAACGACAGGGAAAATATGAAAAAAAGGTATCGAAAGCTACCAAATATCAGTAATTGTGTTCTACGCATTATTTAATTAATATATAATACTTACTATTGAATCAATATTCTATAAATTTTTATGTTTTTGAAATTTAATATTTTAACAATTTTCAAACTATACACTTTATTAAAAATTGCTGAATCACATCACACATTTCAATAAAATAAATTTAAATTAAGCATAGCAAAAATGTATAACTATATAAAACATACATGGGTGTTAGGAGATAGTAAGTTTACACACGTATTTAAGTTTACACACGTATTTATTTCCTAACTTACAATTACAAAAAAGAACAAGTAAAACATTTATATAATTAACCCATATTGGACC
>CM063505.1:96198928-96258928 GCA_032207245.1 Pardosa pseudoannulata | reverse complement strand
GCTTTTTTTAATAAAAATAATATTAATTCTACTTTTAAGTAGTATTAATAAAATTTACCCCATCTATACTAAGTGATGAGTTTTTTTATGCCTAAAAAGTTACTAAAATATAAACTCTCTAGATATTTAATGTAAACATTTAGGTCCTAATTATAAAACTATTCCAACTACAAGAAACGATAAACTTTTATAAGGTTTATAAGAATTATGAAATGTATAAAATGTTTTAGACTTTTTAATTTAAATACACTTTTTACTTTTTAATTGCAAAACTTATTCCATCTAGGATAAATAGTCACCTTTTACATGTTTATAAAAATGATTTAAAGTATAAATGCTTCAGACTTTTAAAGTAAATATTCTTTTTTTTAAGTTGTATTAAAATTTTGGTTTATCTACGATAAACCATGAGCTTTTGAGATGTTTTAACTATTTTTAAATTATAAAATTTTCTAGATATTTAGTGTTCTTTAATAATATAAATATAAAATCTTCTTTTAAGATTATTAATAAATTTTATCCAGTTTACATTATACGATGAAATTTTAGATTTTTTAATGTAATCATTTAAGTTCTAATGATAAAATTATTCCAAATAGTTCTAATGATAAAATTATTCCAAATACAAGAAACGATAAACTTATAATTTTAAAAACATTTTATATGTATAAATATTTTAGAATTTTGAATGTAAATCCTGCTTCTAGTAATAAAAATTACCCTATCTACGAAAGCTAATAGCTTTTTGATGTTTATAAAAACTTTAAAAAAATTTAATATCTCTAGACAGTATTAATATATACATAATATATTCTTTTTTTAATTATATAAAAAACACTTACCGGATCTACAATAAAAGAGGATTTTTTGTGATATTTATAAGATTATTAAAATACATATGCTTTAGATTTTCCAATGTAAATACTCTTAAGTGCAATTATAAAATGTACTCCAACTACATTAAACGACATTTTTGTGTTATTTAATACCTAATATTGTTTTAATTTTTCAAATTCAAACACTATCATTTAAAATGTATTTATAAAAGTTATCCCACCTGTAATAAAAGGTGAATTTTTTATGATTTTGTAAAAATTATTTAAATAAGAAATGTTTAAGTTTTAACATTTTATATCATTTAAAAATATTGAAGTTACACCCAATTAGAAGGATAATATTTATGATTATAGAAAATCATAGATAAGCATTCTATTATTTTATTAATTTTATTCTACACTTTTTTAAAAACATACTGTTACTTAAGTTGTGTTAAACAATTTTAAATAAAATAAATAAAGTATTATCATGTTTATAAAATTTATAATAAATATAATTTTTAAAGTATAAATGGTATGATTTTGGATGAATTAATAAAATTTACGCAAACTATAATAATTGATAAAGTATTATAATGTTTATAAATATTATAAAAAATATAATTGTTATTTTTAAATATAAACATTATCGTTTGAATTGTACGAATAAAATTTCCCCGTAGATTAAATAATAAAACTGTATGATATTACATAAATGCTTAGAAATATAAATATTTAGAATAAAATGTAAATGGTACAATTCAATTTTTATTAATATTTCGAGAACCTTAAACGACAAGAAAACATTTTTTCGAGCGGTTTATAAAACCATGACGTATGTTTTATAAAACGCTCGAGAAGATATTTCTCTTCTGCATTAGACGTCAATTTCTATCTAGTTCGTAATATACGAGGCATCACTGATAAATACTATATAGGTGCAAAAGTTTATAGCTGTAGCGTTAATTTATAAATCCAAAGACTTTTTTGCTAGCCTCTAAGTAATACTGTTGTAACTCTGACTAATTATTTAACCTCTGTCACTTTCCTTTCTTCTGCACCATCAACTACAGCTACATCAGCAAGAATTGAGTCCAACTGAATTCTTTCTTCATTTCCAAAGCTGAGTTTAAAGGTCTGTTAGATTTAATATGTTCCGCATAATTTAGCACTAGATTTACGACAAGGATGAAAGTGACCTTTGAAGAATTTTTTTCTCATAGCGCTAAGATTTATTTACATAACTTCATCTCTACTTGCATTTTTTATACTCATACTGTAGGAAATGTCATTTTATTTTGGCTTTAGGTACTAAGTATGCCTACACTTAACACTCCAGTTAGAATGAAATTTTTATGAGGCTAATAATTTAAAAGGACAAAAGAATTCCAGAAATGATAGAATTTGACCTAAACTATAAATGGTTTTTGTAAAAAAAATAAAGTTAGTGTTCTAATGTACTTACAACACAAACACAAGTGTCCGTTTTCAAAAGGGGAAATACAGTAAAAATATACCTTATATTTGAACTAAAAGCGTTTATTATGTACATTATTTACAGACACTATTCCTGGATTAACATATATATCATTCACTACTCGACGTTTTTCATTATACCACAATTCTTTACAATTTTCTTTTTGTTTTATACGTTATTCCTTAATCAAGATACTCTGAGACCCAAGGTAATGAGTATGAATAATTATCAAGTTTAACTCCAGTAATTACAGGATAACAGTTTGAGGCAGTCATGTTGTACGTCGGTGCGATCGTTCGGGTACCGAAGTCAGTTCGGACGTGCGAATGTGCACGGAATTTCGATGTCCGGCATCTTTAATCCCAATTTCGACTCCTTTTTCTTCACTCTCTTTCCCAACTCATCACCTCGGTTTTAAGGTCCTTTTTTCTTTTCCAATCGCTTGTTGGTGAAGTTTTCCGTCATCTGCACCCCCTTCGGGTATGCAGGTGGACTCATTAAAATAGCCCCTTTGTGAAAGCTAACATTATCTTTTAATCCCCTGCCCCTATAACTCACAGCTACATCTGTCTTGGCTTGACCGTTTTGCTTGTATCATTACGTGATCTATAACTCCTCCGCCGGGGTCCCCACTAAAATTCGAAGTCAACAGCTGCACCTAAATTCTTCTTGGAAATTTCTTCCACAGCTGTGTATGAACGTGCTGACCATCGTGGGAAAGTAAATCGGTATAGTTTATTTTATGCTTATTTTCAAAATACATATTTTAATAACATAATTATTTTACTGCACTGAAAATTTTTTATATGCTTTACTTTAAACTTAATTTTTTTTTAATTTGACAATTTTTCTATTGCATAAGTAATTTTAAAAAGTTTCATAATTACTTTTATGTATTTCTTATTAAAAACTATGGACAGTGTCTATAAGTATGTTTGTTATAAACTGGGTATGCTTTTTAAAATCACTTCTCTCGATATATAGAATATTTAATGCTTTGTAAAGGCAAAAACCAGTGCTAAAACATTGTATGGTTTGAAATCATTGTGCTATATAAAAAATTAACATAAAGAAAAACCCAGGGTTTTTAATATAAATTCTAAAAATAAAATGTAAAATAAAATCAATTAGCGTGTTTGTTGTGCTCTAAGATCATTAAGGTATTTAGTGTGATAACTGCATTTTTATCAAATGCTTTCGCATTTTAATCAAACTTTTAGTACCTCATATGTTTTATGTAACGACACACATATATAAATATTTCTCACAATAAATTCTAATATTATAACAATATTAACAATAAATCTAAATATTTTTAAAAATTCCATTTTTGCAAGGTATCAGCGAAGAAAAGATTCATATTCAAAATTCGAAATAATGACATCCAAGAGAATAGATGATAAAAAAAAATTTTAAAAATACTGAGGCGGGATGCCATATCATTGATTTTGATGAAGAATAGATATATGTTAATTGCTTATAATTTATCAGTAATATTTTAAAATGATGGATTGACCTATCATAATAAAGCAATCAAGTTTCGTGTGCTGCCATGGAGAAATTGATAAAGGAGCAAAAATGTGACGTAAGATCCTACATGTGATTGATACAGACGGTTTGCTAGAAAGGAAATTATTCTCGTGATCTTGCTTAGCTAATATTTAAGAACTCCTCATGTTAAAGACGAAATATTCAAGGAGAAATAGTGCCTTGTCTGGATTGGTTTAAAGCACTATTTTTAGAGGGCTAATGAAACCGAGACCTGTAACTTAAACTTGATTCCGAGTGGCTATGAACAATAATGCGAACAATAAGCTCAAACACATAAATTTAGTTACCAAGCAATATTACCCTTTGTTACGCAAGGCAACTATTCCATTTACAAAATTAGTAGGCAATTACGAATGTATTACAAATACAAGGTACAATTATATTACAGATATAAGTTATAATTATATTACAGATACTAAAAGTTACAATTATATTACAGCTAAAAACAAAAATTAACCTTTGATTATATAAATGGATGCCTTCCATTGACAATGGTCGAGTTCCTTTATAGAAGTTCGATCTCTTTCGAGTACTAAATTTTTCTCGCAGATCACTTGTATTTCGGCTAAATGATTGCCAAATTGTTAAGGCACTGATCCTTTGTACCGGAGTTCGTGGGTTTGAATCCCACTGCGGCTGGTATGATTGTAGTATATATGTTGGTTTGGTTTGTTTGGTTTTGGAGTGCTGCGGTCTACTTTTTTGCAAACACGAGGCTAATGAGAGGACCTACGCTTAAAGCCGATTCCGAACGGCTACGAACATCCATGCCATAGTGTATTCGAACCCATGAACTCCGGTTCCGAAGGCCAGCACCCTACACCATTCGGCCCTCGTTCGGCATAATATATATATATATTATAAATATATATATATATATAAATATATATATATATATATAATATAAATATATATATATATAATATATATAAAATATATATATATATATATATATATATATATATATATAAAATATATATACATATATATACACATATAGACATATATATACACTTATATATATATATATATATATATATATATATATATATATATAAATATAATATATATAAACAATGAAGCATGCTAAATCAACGAATAACTAAACAAAATCGATGCTCCGTCTGCTTGTACGAAAATGTGTGCTCTGGTTTAGCATATGTTAAGAAATTGCATCCATTCCCACACCACGAAAGTCGATCCGTTTCTTATATGAATATTACATCATTTAGTACCATTACATCTATAGTATTCAGCTTAGAAATTTATTAGCAGCGATAACGCGTGATTGGTGAGAACTCGAATCACGTGAAATCACGTGATCCCGTAAACGAGATTCACGGTTGCTCATTTAGCAAAGGCAGCTTTCTAGTATCAGAGGTTGAAGATTCGGGGCTTTAAGCAGTCTAAAATTAGCCATGTCCGTTAAAGGTGACTGAGGCACAAAAATATGTTCGTGTCACAATGTCTACAAGTTCTCAAATGATACCTGTGGGAGTGGCAGGCCAAGTCTGGGGGTCTTTTGCTTGGTCCCTGCTTATACATTACTAGGACCCAGCGGGGGCAATGTTACTTTGTCCGTACTATATTTTAAGCTATACATGCTCTCCAGGTGTTCTAACTGGGTAATATTTCTCAGCTTTAAATTGGTATAAAGGCAATAGTGCTTGTATATTGCAGCTGCGTTAGGAAAAATAATTTTAAGTACGCCATCTTAACTTTTCAAATTCAAGTTCCATCGCTTTATATATTTCTTCAGACAACCGTTTAATAATTATGGGTCGTTAAATTGTCGGTCATTTAATGTTTGCCCAGTATAATTATGATACTATTCATTTTGACCCTAAAACTGTTTTGTGTCCAATTTTCTCAAAATATTACTAATGAAACTGAAACAAACTTCTTGACTTTTTCTAATTTTATACCCAAAATATCTACAAAAATATAATTGTGAAGAATATTTACATACTAGCATATAGCCCGTCATATGACGGTATCAGTAAAATTTTTAATTTTCCAGAATTGTAAAGAACCCTATGAGGCAGGTAAAAAAATGGTTTGTTTTTTTGGCTGAGAATTACCTTTCAACAAAAATAATCGATTAAAATTATCACATATGTACTTAATCTATTATTTAAGTCAAATAAAAAAGAAAATTTATGTAATATCCAAGTTTAGTGATAAAACGTATGGAAATAATGCAGAACACATTTAAATAATTTAAAATAAGAAATGATTAAATGAGATGGTTAAAGGAATGAAGTCATAATGCTAGAAAAAAATTGTTATTTTTACCTATTTATTATGTGATAAATTGATAAATTTAATCGCTTGCTCTTAAAATGGGGCTTGATATAATGGCATTAAACGCTCGAAAAGGGGACGGGGTGGATTTCGAACGTTTTAAAGAGGACAGTATTTTTTCGCTGTGATACGAAGCTTATTCATACCAATTTACTTCAGAATCGGATCTATAGTTTAGGAAAAGATAAACTTTACTCGCTTTGAATTTTGCAAACCCTAACTCATCAAAAATCCAATATGGATGCTCTATCCATTCCAGGTCCAAAAGCTTCATAACTTCGAGGACAGACGGGCAGATAACTTAGGCTATTATTACATTACGAGAAGAAAGTTTAAGGATACACAACATGAAATGTTTATGTGGCCAGGGACATCCGTAAAGCAATACGTGAATTTAATAAAATAAAAATAAAAATTATAAAAAGTTGAAAAAATAGTAAAAATTTATTTTAAAAATAATAAAACAACTTTCGGAATAAGAATTTAAAAGAAAAAGCAGAAAATATTAAATTTATTAGACATTAAAAAAAATTGGCTGCGTCGGGGATAGAACCGTCAACCCGAGAAGTACGACGATCAAGTGGGCGGACATTCTACCAAACGTACAACGCCTGCACGTTGTGAGCCAACTAATTAGAGTATATGAAGGTTCAAGTAGAAACAGTCCAGAAATTTAAATATTACTCTCCGCCTTTGCCATCCTATCAAGAATGAATTTCGTATAGAATAAGAGGAAGGATAAGGCTTGAAATAATAGCATTAAACGCTCGAAAAGGGGGGATGGGTGGATTTCGAACTCGCTTTCAATTTTGCTAACCCTAACTCATGAAAAATCCAATATGGATGCCTGTATCCATTCCAGGTACAACCGCTTCAAAAATTCGCGGACAGACAACTTAGGCTATTATTATATAGGGGATGCGAAAAATGGTTCAACTGTAGAATTTTGATCTAATTTTTTAAATATCGATATGCCAGAAAATGTCCAATATATTGCTGCCTTTGCCGACTGAGCTACCGCAGCTCTTAAAAACAAGGTACCGAGATAAAAATAATTTCATAATTAGATAAATTAATTCGAGTTAAATATTATTTGACTGAAACAGTGCATCAACGTAATGAGATTATAAAGAAATAAAATTATTTTTACATCTAAATGATTACATCAAGTGTAAGACAGGAAATTCTCCACATAAATCCAACAAAGACAAAACTTGTGTATGATATTTTACTTTAACACAGAAAGTATTGATTTCATAAAAATATTTATTTCTTTGGAAATGGATCAAAATTCCTAAAAAACTTTTGCGCGTTGTAATAATATTATATAAACTTATTGCAAGTCAGAACACAATTTACAACGTAAAGTAGCAATTGAATCTTATAACTACAGCAAATTAATATTATATATTCATTCTACGGAAAGGGAATAGTTTAAAGAAAAATCAAGTACGCTCGAGAAATGTTTTGACGATCCCAACTAATCTCTTACAAAGATATCTTTTTCGAGCTGAAAAAAAAAAGTTTTTTGACAGAAGCTTGTCAGGAATTGAAAGTTTATATCATTCTCGACGTAATCGAGTTAAGTTTTGGAAACGTCTCACTTCTGACACTAAAGGGCATGTTTTATGCCCCCAGAGTGACATTTGTGGCTCTAATTTTTTTGGCAGGAGTAAAAAAAATGACCCTGTTATGGCTAAAATATCATATTTTTACGGGAATTTAGTCTCCAGTGGGTGTTGTAAGGTTACTAATGCATTTTCCGTGTCTCCTTAACTGGGAGTATCTATTTCTATAGCATCGAGTGAACATAAAATCCTTCAAATATGATTATATAACATTGTGAAAGTTAATGTAAAAAATGGGGTTATTTTGATCTGGATTTAAAGATATCTACATTGAAGTTTTAACTTAGCTCTTTGTATATTTCTTATAGAAAAAACATGTAAAATACCACCACCTAAAACTCTTTTTTGTCACGCCTTCTGTGGTGAAGTAGAAACAAAAGTGATAGGTCTTCAGTTCTAATACTAGCACTGGCGTTGAATAATTTTAATTTAATCTAATTTAATGTCTTTTCTGTTAGCTGTAGAAAATACTATAACTGATCTTTATTATACTGGAAAGATTTTCGAGAATATTCTATCACAGTATAAATGAGCTAGTGTAAAAATAATGTTACATTCGTTCAGCTTTTTTTACCTCTCCTCGTGAGTCATCGTCAAAGACATACCAGAACAGAACCGGTTTGAACTAGAAAGAAACTTCGGACTTCTCCCAACCAATAGAAGGGTCCGTTGGTTTGGTGAATTCTGCCCCCACCCCCAACCCCACTTTTCTGGAGTGGACTCTTGTTTTTTTTTCTCCACTAGGCAGTCGGATTTTTTTTTAGAGGACAACGTGTGAGCAGAGGACAGTAGAAGGTGAATGCTGCTGGCATCCGCGGATTGAGGGATGGACCTTTTGAGGAAAATTATCACCATATTGTTTTTTAGAGGCGACGCCGACTCGAGAGCAGTCTTCGATACCTAAAAATGATAAGTTGATTCCAGTTGTATTCCTTAGACATTGATTTAATTGTATAAAATTATTTAATCAAAACTTATTTGTCCATGTTTTTTAATGAGTTTAAATTTCTTCTAGTACTAGACCATTGTAACATTCTTTTTACAGCTAGTATTTCCCAGTATGTTAATCTATTCTCCGTTTTGTTGACCAAATGTTGAGTGCTACATAAAGATCTTTGTTATCCTCATATTCTAACATCATACCTATTCTACGACTACCAATATATTATTTCTTCTCATCAAAGTTCTGCTGTCATATTGACTGGAAATTTATTTTTTATCTCGTCACTTCATGATTATTATTTAAAAGTGTGACTCACAGATTTTTTTCTTTTATTTTAAAATGTAAAATTACTTTTATTTCGCCAACCTACGTTGAATCACCAAAATAGCTGAAAACCAGCTAATAAGTAGATACCTACCTACCTACTTACTTTTCGATATAAAAGAAGTGCGGCTACAGTTATTTGGACTGGAACAACTCCTACGCAAGCTTAGGTGAACATTTTAACCTTTTGTAAAATACGTTAGTTTCACTTCCTATTTGTTTTTAGTTTATGTTAAATTTATATTCCATTTCTGTAAATATAATCATTTTATTTGAAAAGAATGAAACACTATGTAACATATGAACTTTTTCATTTTGTTTCAAGTCTTTATTCAACTGAACTTACAGCCTATTGTTCGGAAAACTCATAAATTCAGTTACTAACCACGTTTTTCTATTAGAGAATAATGTTAAAAATTAAAAGCATTTATTTTCAGCATTGATCATGCGACAGAGAATTTTAAATGTTTCAATATTATTATAAAATAATCAAGATAGAAAGTTCATTTTTTATGTTGTTGTTCTTCAGATTCACTACATAGGGACCGTTTATAGTTATAATTATCTCCCAGCGTTTCTTATCCCTTCAAAGGCTGTATTGTTATCCTAATACAGTATCATCTCATTTCTACACGGCATATTATACAATATGCGGTTTCCTGAAACAAAAAAAAAATCAGTATTAATAGTTGTAATTTACAACATTATAGGAACTATAATATACAGAATAAATTTAATTCAGATATCTTGGTTATTTCTTATTAATAACTAAAACTGAACAATACCTCTTCATATGAAATGAAAATTATATGTTAGTTACTATGCAAATAGAACACATGCTATTGATTTACTTCTTTGTCAAGAAACTTTACTTTTGGTATGGCATCTTTAATGTTAACTGCTAGACAATAAGGTAGCAGCATGAAAGGATTCGATTGGATTAAGAATGCTGACGTCATCGAAAAGATTCTGTCATTGGAGAGTTTGTGTGAACAGTTTTTACCTTTTGAAAGACAAAATAGAAGTGGTGAGATACGACAAAGAGTTTCGCATCTTTTGGGGGAGTTATTTGGCTGACCTCCTTTGACCTTTTTATTTTAGGGTTTTTTGGAATTTTAAATTTTTATCTTCATCTCTGAAACAGTCAACATACTTTATATATTTGGCATGGTAACTTTAAAATGAGTTGCTAGCCAAGAATCTAGTAGCATCACAGAACCGGATTGGCCGAAGGTTTGTGACTTATCGGAAGGCTCCTGTTGTTGGAGAGTTGGTGTAGAAGATTTTCTCCTGACACCCATTTTAAACGAAGGGTTTTTACTTTAGAAGTGATTCTTTGACTGACCGACTTGGACCATTTTCTTTTAAGATAACTGTTACTGTTAATGAACTTCTGATTCTGTATTTTTTTTTATTTCAACATTTTCTCGAGCTTGTCATCAAACAAATATGATGAACTTTAGGATTCAAACTAAGTTCAAAAGGTTTTTCAGTGAAAGGTTAATTAATATGTATTGCCTTAATTACCTTTTATATTATCTTCATAAAAATGTAACTATTACATTTTTATAATTTTTTATAGAATTACTGTGATCTTTTGGAATACATTATATATTTGTGGCGTTATTATGTTTGACCTTCCATAAAAAGCTCTCGTCGAATGCAAATTTCCATCACTGCTGCGCTGGTGGGAGTTTTGGCATATATAAAGTCGGAAACACAGATCAGTCAGAATGACCTTTCTTCACTCTAGCCTACAGAATCTGGCGCGTTTAGACATAGGCTACCCTTCTCTGTGATTGTCATCACTTGTAAGCTTATCTTATCCGCCATATTTTTTAAATTGTCTTTGTTGTTACACCTTTTTAATTCCATATTAATGTTTTAATAAAGTTTTATCAAATCTCCTTTTGATGATACTACTTTGATCCGGTACAGTAGACCTCTACATCTGGTGATATTTGTAGGTGGTGACTCAATGACTTTAAAGAATTCAGAAGAAATTTTCATGGAATTTCGTACGTAAGCTTATTTTGTTCTCTCTTTCTGTACTTTTCAATAATCCTCAGTATTGATCGTATTTTATATTGAAATAGCTGTTTAGGGTGAAGTAATGTGAGTTGCAATTGAAATGTCTCTTGTGTGGAGAGATAATAGATTTATGATTTGTAAATATTGAATCAGATTTCTCCTTTACAAATATTACTGCAGACGATATAAAGTTTTATTATGTAATTTCTGATTTGGACAGGGAACTTTCCTTGTACGTTGCAGACATAATCAAATCCCCCCCTTTTCCCAGCTCAAGATAGTTAAGATAAACTAAAAACGTTCCTCGTTACTCAGTTTTCTGATTCCGAAAGCTCACTTTTCAAAACTTTGACATGTCATTAGGAGATTTAAAGCCATCTATGCTTTTGCAAGATGACACAGATTTCTGAAAATAAAATAACTTATGTTTTAAAAATTCTCTGGCTTCAGCATTTGTCGTTGAATATACTGTGGTGATCACGCAATTTACCGAAGATTGACGTCATACGCATTATTTGTGATTAAAGCCATTGACATAATGTTCAGTCTTTGTAAATAGTGTCTTGTATATAATTTAAATATTGTAATGTATTTTCACATATTGTAACATGTATTCATTCATCTGTATTGATATTTGTAAAATTTTATAATTGTCGTAGTTTTATTTGTGGCAACACATCATCTATGTAAATATGCAAATATCTATATATGTTGCCTGCCTATTTAAGAGTCAGTGGCAAGTAGCACCAAGCTCGGTTGTATCGAGGGTGCTGATGTTTGTTTATGATGATTTTTATTTATTGTCTTCTCTATACTATCTTAAATAAATGCCTGTGTCTGATACCATGTCTAGTTGTTTTATTTTAACTGCACCCTTCTGAGCATGGTTTTATATATGATGTGATCCCTGCGGATACTTCTCTAAGAATTGTCGAGCCATAGCAGAGGTTCCCATAATACATATTTTATTAGTCAGTTCAGATAAAACAAAGCTTATCTCAAATAGCCGAAAAAATGTCTGATCTTAAAAACTTTACACCAACCATTTCAGCAACATGTAATGATGCTGATTGAATCGAAAGATTAAAGGCCCTGTAGCGGACCTTAAACGGACAGTACAAAACTTTTTCCTACAGATTTTAAAATCAAATACGTAGGCCGCACGACAAATCCCCTTAAAAATCACTGCATGCAACATGCTGGTACCATTTTAAATTAGGACATAAGGCACTTATCTAAAAAAAAACGTATATTTTCAAGAGAAACTAAACCACCAGCAAGTTTCTTCGACATTTGTTGTGAGTAATGACGAAAGTTGCTTGTTGATCAGACCAAATTTCCAGTAAGAATTTTCTAGCAGATAGTGAGTGTACAGTCTTCCTGTTAAATGCTCTCCAAAACGTGTAGAGGAAGGCATTCAATTGTTTGCAGCTAATGGCTCACATGTAGTAAAAGTGCTCACGTTATACCTAGGATTTCCTCGTACCTTTACATCGACGTTTTGTCTAGCCGATATAGAACGGCCAATAGTTGTTCTACATTTTCTAGAAAGATTTGAACTTGTTTTAGACATTAAATCCTCAGTTAATTACCAACACCCGATCATCCATGATTCTCGTAGCTTTCTACCAAAAGCTAGTGTTACAGCAATAGAACGCCAATCCTGGACATCATAAATTACCTTTAAAATTTCCAAATTTGACGATTCCTTCTATCGATAGTACAAGCAAGCATCGCAATACTATACATAGTATAATTACCTAGGGACGTCCTCTGTACTACCGCCCCACAAATTGTAATCCTATACATTTGGTTCCCAAAAGCAAAGATAATTGTTTAATTTGTGGAGATTATAGATACCCAAACTCTGTCACAGAGCCAGACAGGAACCTAATCCCCTCATCCAAAGTTCTGCTACTGAATTGCATGGCCAATCAATCACCAAATACCAGTCGAGCTTGCTTATCTGATCTCTACACAATGTAAAATAATATGTAACGGATGGAATACTTCTAAACTACCATCCGAGTTCTTTGAATATTTAGAAATGTCTTAAGAGATCTCCATTTGAATCATTAGCTAACTCTGAAATTTTTCTAGAAACAAATACTTATTTCTTATAAGTTAAATATGTAATAATTATTCTATAGTGTGTATTAAATTTATGTTTATCTGAATAATATTAGCATCTTTTAACAGAATTGATTTAAGAAAGCCTACAAACTTATTACTCTATACGACGACTAAGATTTTAATTTTCTTTTTAATTATATTCTATGCTGAAAAGTATTCTTTTTAGAAATTGTTTAAAGTATTGAAGGACCAAATATTATACAATGTCTTCCAATAAGTATTTGGAAACCTATACAAATGACGATATCTGCAGTCCTGAGGTACGTCACGGCCTCCGCCGGTATACATCGTGTAGGAAACAGCATCGGCATTAGTCGCATGCAAGATGCCGCGCAGATCAGAGCTCTCTGATTTTGAGAAAGGTATGATTATCGGGTATCACAAATGTAGCCGATCCTAAAGGGACATATCTGGCGATTTGAAGTACCTAAAATCGTCAGTGGCCTATGTGATTAAGAAGTGGAAGGTGAGCAGTGATTGTCGGAATGTGCCCTGAGTCGGTAGACCAACGAAACTGGGAGATAGAGACCGACGAGTGTTGTCCAGAGAAATTCGGAATAACCGCACCAAACCAATGGCCCTCATCCGCGAGGAGTTTGAACAGGCATCCGGGAGTATTGTTTCAATTAATACCATCCGTAATTAAGCACATCTGTTTGGTTTTCGTGATCGTGCTGCTGCCCATAAGCCTTTGATCATAAATTCTTACCGCGCTGCTCGATTAATATGGTGCAAAGCACATCGAAATTGGACCGTAGATCAGTGGAAACGAGTTCTTTGTAGCGACGAATCTAGGTTCCCCCTTTGTGTCTCCTGGTATGGACTGGGACCCTTGGTACCGATTCATGGTAAGCTCAACGCCGATGCTTACTGCACTATTTTGGATGACAAGGCGCTTCCTACGTTTTGGCTGTTTTACGGTTCGACACCTGTTACTTTCAGGACGACAATGCCAGTTGTCATGTTTCGAGGTTAACCAAGGCTTGGTATGGTGCCAATGGAGTTCATCGAATGGACTGGCCTAATGGACTTTATAAAATCTCCTACAAATAATTTCTTAATTATTAAAAACATTTCTTTCTTATCCGAATTAACGCTGGAAGAGCAATTCTGAACAAATGTTTTATACAATAGCCAGATATGTACTGATCCGGTAACCATTCCGAGTGATCCCACCTCCAGAAATGTAATATTTCAATAATATCTAATATATTCAATAATATAAATTTTATATTTTCAATTGCATGATTAACTGCTTCGTGAACTTGTTATGATTCGCGTATTTAACAATATTATTGATACACATATATAGTTTTTTAATCGATATCGATTTACCTCAATTAGAAAAACAATTTCCCTGAATATGGCACAAAAAAAACTATTTACTCATTTAGGATAGCACATTGAAATAAACTGATCATGTTATAGAGAAAAAACAAAGGGAAAGCGCTCGAGTTGTTGCCACTTACTACAAAAAAATCCTAAGGAAAAAAGTTGACCGACAAAAACAAACAATATCAATTAAGATAATGATAATAGAGAGACATCAGCATAACAGAACAGATAACTCTCCTTCCTTAAAAAAAATTACAAAGCAAAAGCTAAAAAGTGTTTTATCCCTTGTTTTATGATATTTAGATCGAAGTTAAGAACAAACTCCTGTGTTTTTAAAAATAAAATTTTCTCTAGTAAAATGAAAAGAAGAAATTAATCCGATAAATTTGATTTTAAAAAAAATGAGAAAGGTAAAAGCAATTAAGGTTAGTCGCTAATATAGAATAGGGTAAAAATGTGGTTTTGTCCCAATTTTCTTACTCCACTTTTTTTTTCGCTGCATTACAAAAAGGGGCATTATTTAAAGTGATTTAATGGATCTTTTCCTCAAAGCGTTTAAGATTTATCTTTAAAAAATTTATGAACCAATAAAGATCTGTGGTGTTCAAATCCTTGCTGTTAATAGAAATATTACGCAGTGACCCTTCGTCCTTTTCGGCTTTCCTAAATGCAGTCTAATCATGTGCAGTGTGAGGCCTAATGTTGAATTTACCATATAACAAAGTAAAATTCGTTTTATAAAAATGTATAAAATTGTCTGTATAAAACACAGTGTGCAAAATTCACATTACCAATCCGAAGTTCAACCTCAAGAAACCCCCTGTTAGGAGATAGTAATTTTACACACGTATTTATTTCCTAACTTACAATTACAAAAAGAACAAGTAAAACATTTATATAATTAACAACGTAAGTGATGCCATTCTCAAAAAAGTGAAATGCTAGTTATTATTAGCACGTTTTCCATTCGCCGCAACATCCTCCCCACCCTGGTCAACCTCCAGGGGGATGACCAGCTGCACAGGTCGAGTAATAGTGCGTCCATTGGTGCGTAGTACACAAGTACGAACTTTCTTGTCGCGGCCAAGGATTAATTCCTCAACACGGGCCTTTTTCCAGGTGTGGCGAGGTCGAACATCTTCTTGTAGTAAGACAATATCCCCTTTCCGGATCTTATTTGTTTCAAATGGGTTTCTCACTTGGTGAAATGTACGCAAGTCCATGATTCTCACTTGGTGAAATGTACGCAAGTCCATGAGATATTCCTTTTGCCATCTTTTCCAAAAGGAGTCCATCAAATGCTGGCAATTTTTCCACATACGATTTAAAGATGTTTCAGAATTTGTAGGGCTGGAAGGAATAGTAGTTAATTTCTTTCCTATGAGGAAGTGCGAGGGTGTTAAAGCTTCCTCAGTGTCATCTTTGATTCCATATTCATGAACAATCGGTCTACTGTTAAGAGCGGCTTCAATATCGCATAGTACAGTGATCAAACCAGCGTCGTCCAAAAGAGCCTTACCTAAAGTTTTCCGAAGGCATCTTTTGACGGAACCAATAAGCCTTTCCCACCATCCTCCCCACCAAGCGGCTCTTGGCACGATGAACTTCCATTTAATGCCATTATGTGCATAAAACTGTTGAACCTTTGCTGATGTTATTGAGTTCCATAGATGAGCAAGTTCTTTGTTGGCAGCTTGAAATGTAGTGGCATTATCGGTATATATAGTATGTGGTAATCCTCTGCGTCCCACGAACCTGTGTAGTGTCAAAAGGAAATTATCTGTTGATAGATCTGACATCAGCTCAATATGTAATGCTCGAGTGACAGAGCAAGTGAACAGCGCAATGTAGGCTGTACCAGAAGATTTTGATCTACGAACATAAACGGGACCAGCAAAGTCAATTCCTGTGGTAGTGAAGGGAGGAGTTGGAATTATGCGATCGGCAGGTAAAGGAGCTTCGATTTGAGTGCAACTGTTTGCTTGCATTATCTTGCATGGTAAACACTTGCGTATAACCTTTTTGATAAATTGTCTCGCTCTTAAAATCCAAAATTCTGAACGTAATTCTGAAAGTACTATTCTGACACTTAAGTGGTGCATTCTGATATGTGTATGATGTATCAAAAGATTAGTAAAGTGATGAGCTCCATCTAGTAAAATGGGGTGTTTTTCTGATTGTGGCAATTCCGCAAACTGTAATCTTCCACCAATATGTATCATAGAATTTTTGAAAAATGGATTCAATTTTAAGATCTTTGACTTTTTAGGTAGAGGTTTTGATGTTAGGAATGCTTCATATTCTAAGGGAAATGATTGCTTTTGGACTATTTGTATCCAGTAATTTCTAGCATGATTGAGGTCTTCAGCATCAAGTTCTCCCCGTTTCTTTTCTCGTGATCGACAATTAGTGATAAAACGTAGAATCCATGCGGTAACACGCAATAGTCTAAAGTAAGAGCTGTAGTTCTTTGCTTCTATGATAGGATGTGAAGTAGTAACATGAAATATCTGGATTTCCTTCTTCTTTTTCAACTCCAAATTGTGTGTGTAATCTTCTTTTATAGATTCTGGCCAAGTTTCTCTAGGTTCAGTGAGCCAAGTAGGACCATTCCACCAGATGTTAAGATCTGTTAGTGTATATGGTGAAACTCCTCTTGAAAGTTTGTCCGCAGGGTTATCTTTCCCAGGACAATGGTTCCACTGTGAGGGATCAGTATATGAAACAATTTCTGTAATACGATTGCATACGAATGTTTTCCATTTGTTTGGGTCACTACGTATCCAACCAAGGGTTACTTTGGAGTCACTCCACATTGTTGCATTGGTTGGAGATATTCCAGTTTCCGTACAAAAATATTTCAATAGTCTGGAACCAATAAGAGCAGCCAAAAGTTCTAACCGAGGAAGAGTAATTTTCTTTATAGGTGAAAGTCGGCTGCGACTAAAAACCAAATGAACACTTGACTGATTATTATGTGATGAAACTATGTACAAGGCTGCACCGTAAGCTCTTTCAGATGCGTCACAGAATACATGAATACTGTAAGATACTTGTGATGAAATTCCGATGAAGCGAGGGATTCGTTTGGAGGAAATAGCATCAAGCTCTTTTGTAACTGTATGCCACTGTGTAGCCAAGTTTGTAGGCAAAATTTCATCCCATTTTATGCCCAGAATCCAAGTATCCTGGAAAATTATCTTTGCAGTAATTGTTAATGGTGTAAACAGTCCTAATGGATCATAAAAACTTGCAATACAATGGAGTAACCATCGCTTGGTAAGTGGTTTATCGTGAGAAGCGTATAGTTTAGTCTTAAAAGTATTTCCTAGTGTGTCTGTCTCCGTATTCCATTCAATACCTAATACTGTAGTTTCCACTTTTACCCTGAAATTTTCATCATTGGTTTGCAACAAGTTTTGAAGCTTTAAAGAGTTTGTCACCCATTTTTCCATTGGTAGTTTAATAAGGGACATCATATTTTTTATTTCTTTCTGGAGTACAACTATATCTGATTCTGTTTCAAGACTTGCTACAAAGTCGTCCATGTATAAGTCTTTGTCTAAAAGTGGAGCAGCAGTAGGAAAGTCATTTAGATGATTGTTTGCTAGTTCTCGTGTAGCAGCACACAATAGGAACGGACTACAGGTTAGCCCAAATGGCAAACGTGTGAATCTATATGTAGCTACTTCATCTGTGAACTCAGATGGTGTTGATGAGTCTTTAAGTTTGTACCAAAAAAATCTTGTAGCATCTCTGTCCTTTGGATGTAAAACCAACTGCAGAAACGCTTGTTTACCATCACCAGTAATAGCATATTCATGTAGTCGAAATCTTAGAAGACAACCAACAGATTCAGGTAGGAGATTAGGACCAACTTCGAGGGTATCGTTAAGTGATGGCTTACCTGGATCATGTGATGAAGCGTCGAAGACAATTCTCCACTTAAAATCATTTTGTCTTTTCTTTTTTACTGCATGGTGTGGTAAGTAATACACAATGTTTTCAGTTCCTTCTTCAAGGGGGCACATTTCTACATGTCCTTGTTCAATGTAATCAAGCATGCACTTTTCGTATTGTGTTTTCAAATAGTCATTTGATGCTAGCCGTTTTTGTAATGTATGAAATCTTTTTTCAGCCACCAATTTGTTGTCAGACAAAGGTGAGATGATAGGTTTCCAAGGTAAAGATACAATTCTACGACCATCAACTATCTGAAATGAATCATGAAAATTCTGTAAGATTTTCCTATTATGTTTGGACATTTCTCTAACCTGATTGGGGGTGATTCCAATTGTTTCCAAGTCCCAGAAGCAGCGCAAATTTTCCTCAATAGTTGTGTGTTGCGTAAATGTGTTAAGATAATTGACAGTCGTGACATTGGAAACTGTTGTATATGACCGAGGTCCACTCAGAATCCAACCAAACTTTGAAGAAATTAATGCTAGTGAGTTTGATAACATAAATGGCGCTCTAGAGTTCATCACTTGCCAGTAGAAATCGGCACCAATCAAAACTTGTATTGGTAAGTCCTGCAAATTGTCGTATGGGTCTGCCAATTTCATTCCTTTTTTGTATGCAAACTGTGAGATATCATTTGGGACAGATGGATGTGATGCGTATTTATTGTAACTTTCAAATGCTTCCATGTGAATTGTAGACTTGTTCCAAATGCTTGATAGTTGAAAATTTACTTTTCTTCTCAAATATAATGAGCTTTCTGTTGACTCAAATCCGAGAACTTCTAATGATTGCGTAGAAACAACTGTTAATTTTAAAGTATCTACAAGATCACTATGAATGAAACTAGACTGGCTACCTCCATCTAGAAGACAACGTGTCAGTTTTGTAATACCAGTTGGCCCGGTAATAAAAATTCTGGCTGTTTGCAAATGCACTGTGTTTGGCGATATATTTGGCGGAATAATATCAATTTTATTAGTAGTAACTGAATAATCAACATTGTTTTTGCAAATTGAAACGTGGTGCTTTTTCTTACATTTGACACAGCAAGCCTTATCTCTACGAGCACAAACCGTTTTTGAGTGTCCACGCCCAGTACACAAAAAACATCTATTCGTTGCTTTTAATTTTTCTATACGTGTGTCGATATCTGTCACTATGTTACACTGTTGAGGCCAATGTCCTTTAGTTTCACAGAAGGGACAAAATGGAGATGGTTTTTTTAAACTGGTTTTGTTTTTTAGATTTAACATGAAATGCTGCTGTAGAAGGCTTAAAACTGTAATCAAAGCTTGGCTCACCTCGAATTTTTAATGCTGTGAGTGCACCTTCAACTTCGTCTGATAGATATTGCACAAGTTTCTTTATATCACCTTCTGATATTTTCTCCTTCTTAGCGTATATAATCCATCGGCGACAAATGTCATCAGGAAAAGCACGTAAAATTTTTGGAGTTAAAATACGCCCGTAAGCATTTATATCCTCTCCTAAAGCGGTTAACGCCTGTAATCTTCTATTGCATTCAATAAACACTTCATTCAAGGCAGTAGGAGTGGGGTTTCGTATTGGCGGAATACTTTCCAAAAAGTCTAAATGTGCTTGAATTATTCTGTTTTTGTCGCCGTATCGATTTTGGAGAAGTGCTTTTGTAGTTTCATATGTGCTGGCACTAATACTAATTCCATCAACTAAGCGTCTTGGCTCGTCTTCTAAATAACCTCTTAAAAATACATGTTTATCAATTACTGATAAATTTTCATTATCATCAATTGACGATTTAAATTGCTCCCAGAAACACTGCCAGTTGTTCAATATCACCTCGGAAAGTATCTAGTTTAATAGTTGGTAATTTTACTGTATGAGTTTGAGTTATAAGTGGAGTGGTACTAGGATGTGCATTCGTCGCCAAATTATTATTACTTGAATTTAATGAATCATTTATGGGAGTAGCTGTTGGCGCTGAAATAGACAAATTATTTTTGATGATTTTACGGGCTTTGAAAATCGCCAATTCGGCCGTGTCAATGTAACTTTCACACTGCTTAATATCGTTTTCATATTCTTCATCGGAAAACAAATTATGTATTTCATTATCCACAATTTTTAAATCATTTAAAACTGCTACTAACCTGTCGTATGTATATTCAAGTTTCTCCAAGGAGTCTTCATCTTTAAATTCGGTGATTTCAGTTGAAAAGCGTGTTATATTTCCTCGTATATTTCTTCGTTTCCGTTTCAACAATTTTAATTCTTCTGGCGTCGCCATTTTCAAAAACAGTTGAAAAATTAAAATTAATAAATTCTTTTTCCGTAAATGTGTTACCGTAAGTTTTACCGTAAGTGTACTTTTACCGTAATGTGTTCGACGGGTAATGTTTCGGCACCAGATGTTAGGAGATAGTAATTTTACACACGTATTTATTTCCTAACTTACAATTACAATAAAAAGAACAAGTAAAACATTTATATATTTAACAACGTAAGTGATGCCATTCTCAAAAAAGTGAAATGCTAGTTATTATTAGCACGTTTTCCATTCGCCGCAACATCCTCCCCACCCTGGTCAACCTCCAGGGGGATGACCAGCTGCACAGGTCGAGTAATAGTGCGTCCATTGGTGCGTAGTACACAAGTACGAACTTTCTTGTCGCGGCCAAGGATTAATTCCTCAACACGGGCCTTTTTCCAGGTGTGGCGAGGTCGAACATCTTCTTGTAGTAAGACAATATCCCCTTTCCGGATCTTATTTGTTTCAAATGGGTTTCTCACTTGGTGAAATGTACGCAAGTCCATGAGATATTCCTTTTGCCATCTTTTCCAAAAGGAGTCCATCAAATGCTGGCAATTTTTCCACATACGATTTAAAGATGTTTCAGAATTTGTAGGGCTGGAAGGAATAGTAGTTAATTTCTTTCCTATGAGGAAGTGCGAGGGTGTTAAAGCTTCCTCAGTGTCATCTTTGATTCCATATTCATGAACAATCGGTCTACTGTTAAGAGCGGCTTCAATATCGCATAGTACAGTGATCAAACCAGCGTCGTCCAAAAGAGCCTTACCTAAAGTTTTCCGAAGGCATCTTTTGACGGAACCAATAAGCCTTTCCCACCATCCTCCCCACCAAGCGGCTCTTGGCACGATGAACTTCCATTTAATGCCATTATGTGCATAAAACTGTTGAACCTTTGCTGATGTTATTGAGTTCCATAGATGAGCAAGTTCTTTGTTGGCAGCTTGAAATGTAGTGGCATTATCGGTATATATAGTATGTGGTAATCCTCTGCGTCCCACGAACCTGTGTAGTGTCAAAAGGAAATTATCTGTTGATAGATCTGACATCAGCTCAATATGTAATGCTCGAGTGACAGAGCAAGTGAACAGCGCAATGTAGGCTGTACCAGAAGATTTTGATCTACGAACATAAACGGGACCAGCAAAGTCAATTCCTGTGGTAGTGAAGGGAGGAGTTGGAATTATGCGATCGGCAGGTAAAGGAGCTTCGATTTGAGTGCAACTGTTTGCTTGCATTATCTTGCATGGTAAACACTTGCGTATAACCTTTTTGATAAATTGTCTCGCTCTTAAAATCCAAAATTCTGAACGTAATTCTGAAAGTACTATTCTGACACTTAAGTGGTGCATTCTGATATGTGTATGATGTATCAAAAGATTAGTAAAGTGATGAGCTCCATCTAGTAAAATGGGGTGTTTTTTCGATTGTGGCAATTCCGCAAACTGTAATCTTCCACCAATATGTATCATAGAATTTTTGAAAAATGGATTCAATTTTAAGATCTTTGACTTTTTAGGTAGAGGTTTTGATGTTAGGAATGCTTCATATTCTAAGGGAAATGATTGCTTTTGGACTATTTGTATCCAGTAATTTCTAGCATGATTGAGGTCTTCAGCATCAAGTTCTCCCCGTTTCTTTTCTCGTGATCGACAATTAGTGATAAAACGTAGAATCCATGCGGTAACACGCAATAGTCTAAAGTAAGAGCTGTAGTTCTTTGCTTCTATGATAGGATGTGAAGTAGTAACATGAAATATCTGGATTTCCTTCTTCTTTTTCAACTCCAAATTGTGTGTGTAATCTTCTTTTATAGATTCTGGCCAAGTTTCTCTAGGTTCAGTGAGCCAAGTAGGACCATTCCACCAGATGTTAAGATCTGTTAGTGTATATGGTGAAACTCCTCTTGAAAGTTTGTCCGCAGGGTTATCTTTCCCAGGACAATGGTTCCACTGTGAGGGATCAGTATATGAAACAATTTCTGTAATACGATTGCATACGAATGTTTTCCATTTGTTTGGGTCACTACGTATCCAACCAAGGGTTACTTTGGAGTCACTCCACATTGTTGCATTGGTTGGAGATATTCCAGTTTCCGTACAAAAATATTTCAATAGTCTGGAACCAATAAGAGCAGCCAAAAGTTCTAACCGAGGAAGAGTAATTTTCTTTATAGGTGAAAGTCGGCTGCGACTAAAAACCAAATGAACACTTGACTGATTATTATGTGATGAAACTATGTACAAGGCTGCACCGTAAGCTCTTTCAGATGCGTCACAGAATACATGAATACTGTAAGATACTTGTGATGAAATTCCGATGAAGCGAGGGATTCGTTTGGAGGAAATAGCATCAAGCTCTTTTGTAACTGTATGCCACTGTGTAGCCAAGTTTGTAGGCAAAATTTCATCCCATTTTATGCCCAGAATCCAAGTATCCTGGAAAATTATCTTTGCAGTAATTGTTAATGGTGTAAACAGTCCTAATGGATCATAAAAACTTGCAATACAATGGAGTAACCATCGCTTGGTAAGTGGTTTATCGTGAGAAGAGTATAGTTTAGTCTTAAAAGTATTTCCTAGTGTGTCTGTCTCCGTATTCCATTCAATACCTAATACTGTAGTTTCCACTTTTACCCTGAAATTTTCATCATTGGTTTGCAACAAGTTTTGAAGCTTTAAAGAGTTTGTCACCCATTTTTCCATTGGTAGTTTAATAAGGGACATCATATTTTTTATTTCTTTCTGGAGTACAACTATATCTGATTCTGTTTCAAGACTTGCTACAAAGTCGTCCATGTATAAGTCTTTGTCTAAAAGTGGAGCAGCAGTAGGAAAGTCATTTAGATGATTGTTTGCTAGTTCTCGTGTAGCAGCACACAATAGGAACGGACTACAGGTTAGCCCAAATGGCAAACGTGTGAATCTATATGTAGCTACTTCATCTGTGAACTCAGATGGTGTTGATGAGTCTTTAAGTTTGTACCAAAAAAATCTTGTAGCATCTCTGTCCTTTGGATGTAAAACCAACTGCAGAAACGCTTGTTTACCATCACCAGTAATAGCATATTCATGTAGTCGAAATCTTAGAAGACAACCAACAGATTCAGGTAGGAGATTAGGACCAACTTCGAGGGTATCGTTAAGTGATGGCTTACCTGGATCATGTGATGAAGCGTCGAAGACAATTCTCCACTTAAAATCATTTTGTCTTTTCTTTTTTACTGCATGGTGTGGTAAGTAATACACAATGTTTTCAGTTCCTTCTTCAAGGGGGCACATTTCTACATGTCCTTGTTCAATGTAATCAAGCATGCACTTTTCGTATTGTGTTTTCAAATAGTCATTTGATGCTAGCCGTTTTTGTAATGTATGAAATCTTTTTTCAGCCACCAATTTGTTGTCAGACAAAGGTGAGATGATAGGTTTCCAAGGTAAAGATACAATTCTACGACCATCAACTACCTGAAATGAATCATGAAAATTCTGTAAGATTTTCCTATTATGTTTGGACATTTCTCTAACCTGATTGGGGGTGATTCCAATTGTTTCCAAGTCCCAGAAGCAGCGCAAAATTTTCCTCAATAGTTGTGTGTTGCGTAAATGTGTTAAGATAATTGACAGTCGTGACATTGGAAACTGTTGTATATGACCGAGGTCCACTCAGAATCCAACCAAACTTTGAAGAAATTAATGCTAGTGAGTTTGATAACATAAATGGCGCTCTAGAGTTCATCACTTGCCAGTAGAAATCGGCACCAATCAAAACTTGTATTGGTAAGTCCTGCAAATTGTCGTATGGGTCTGCCAATTTCATTCCTTTTTTGTATGCAAACTGTGAGATATCATTTGGGACAGATGGATGTGATGCGTATTTATTGTAACTTTCAAATGCTTCCATGTGAATTGTAGACTTGTTCCAAATGCTTGATAGTTGAAAATTTACTTTTCTTCTCAAATATAATGCATTTTCTGTTGACTCAAATCCGAGAACTTCTAATGATTGCGTAGAAACAACTGTTAATTTTAAAGTATCTACAAGATCACTATGAATGAAACTAGACTGGCTACCTCCATCTAGAAGACAACGTGTCAGTTTTGTAATACCAGTTGGCCCGGTAATAAAAATTCTGGCTGTTTGCAAATGCACTGTGTTTGGCGATATATTTGGCGGAATAATATCAATTTTATTAGTAGTAACTGAATAATCAACATTGTTTTTGCAAATTGAAACGTGGTGCTTTTTCTTACATTTGACACAGCAAGCCTTATCTCTACGAGCACAAACCGTTTTTGAGTGTCCACGCCCAGTACACAAAAAACATCTATTCGTTGCTTTTAATTTTTCTATACGTGTGTCGATATCTGTCACTATGTTACACTGTTGAGGCCAATGTCCTTTAGTTTCACAGAAGGGACAAAATGGAGATGGTTTTTTAAACTGGTTTTGTTTTTTAGATTTAACATGAAATGCTGCTGTAGAAGGCTTAAAACTGTAATCAAAGCTTGGCTCACCTCGAATTTTTAATGCTGTGAGTGCACCTTCAACTTCGTCTGATAGATATTGCACAAGTTTCTTTATATCACCTTCTGATATTTTCTCCTTCTTAGCGTATATAATCCATCGGCGGACAAATGTCATCAGGAAAAGCACGTAAAATTTTTGGAGTTAAAATACGCCCGTAAGCATTTATATCCTCTCCTAAAGCGGTTAACGCCTGTAATCTTCTATTGCATTCAATAAACACTTCATTCAAGGCAGTAGGAGTGGGGTTTCGTATTGGCGGAATACTTTCCAAAAAGTCTAAATGTGCTTGAATTATTCTGTTTTTGTCGCCGTATCGATTTTGGAGAAGTGCTTTTGTAGTTTCATATGTGCTGGCACTAATACTAATTCCATCAACTAAGCGTCTTGGCTCGTCTTCTAAATAACCTCTTAAAAATACATGTTTATCAATTACTGATAAATTTTCATTATCATCAATTGACGATTTAAATTGCTCCCAGAAACACTGCCAGTGTTCAATATCACCTCGGAAAGTATCTAGTTTAATAGTTGGTAATTTTACTGTATGAGTTTGAGTTATAAGTGGAGTGGTACTAGGATGTGCATTCGTCGCCAAATTATTATTACTTGAATTTAATGAATCATTTATGGGAGTAGCTGTTGGCGCTGAAATAGACAAATTATTTTTGATGATTTTACGGGCTTTGAAAATCGCCAATTCGGCCGTGTCAATGTAACTTTCACACTGCTTAATATCGTTTTCATATTCTTCATCGGAAAACAAATTATGTATTTCATTATCCACAATTTTTAAATATTTTAAAATTGCTACTAACCTGTCGTATGTATATTCAAGTTTCTCCAAGGAGTCTTCATCTTTAAATTCGGTGATTTCAGTTGAAAAGCGTGTTATATTTCCTCGTATATTTCTTCGTTTCCGTTTCAACAATTTTAATTCTTCTGGCGTCGCCATTTTCAAAAACAGTTGAAAAATAAAAATTAATAAATTCTTTTACCGTAAATGTGTTACCGTAAGTTTTACCGTAAGTGTACTTTTACCGTAATGTGTTCGACGGGTTATGTTTCGGCACCAGATGTTAGGAGATAGTAATTTTACACACGTATTTATTTCCTAACTTACAATTACAAAAAAGAACAAGTAAAACATTTATATAATTAACAACGTAAGTGATGCCATTCTCAAAAAAGTGAAATGCTAGTTATTATTAGCACGTTTTCCATTCGCCGCAACATCCTCCCCACCCTGGTCAACCTCCAGGGGGATGACCAGCTGCACAGGTCGAGTAATAGTGCGTCCATTGGTGCGTAGTACACAAGTACGAACTTTCTTGTCGCGGCCAAGGATTAATTCCTCAACACGGGCCTTTTTCCAGGTGTGGCGAGGTCGAACATCTTCTTGTAGTAAGACAATATCCCCTTTCCGGATCTTATTTGTTTCAAATGGGTTTCTCACTTGGTGAAATGTACGCAAGTCCATGAGATATTCCTTTTGCCATCTTTTCCAAAAGGAGTCCATCAAATGCTGGCAATTTTTCCACATACGATTTAAAGATGTTTCAGAATTTGTAGGGCTGGAAGGAATAGTAGTTAATTTCTTTCCTATGAGGAAGTGCGAGGGTGTTAAAGCTTCCTCAGTGTCATCTTTGATTCCATATTCATGAACAATCGGTCTACTGTTAAGAGCGGCTTCAATATCGCATAGTACAGTGATCAAACCAGCGTCGTCCAAAAGAGCCTTACCTAAAGTTTTCCGAAGGCATCTTTTGACGGAACCAATAAGCCTTTCCCACCATCCTCCCCACCAAGCGGCTCTTGGCACGATGAACTTCCATTTAATGCCATTATGTGCATAAAACTGTTGAACCTTTGCTGATGTTATTGAGTTCCATAGATGAGCAAGTTCTTTGTTGGCAGCTTGAAATGTAGTGGCATTATCGGTATATATAGTATGTGGTAATCCTCTGCGTCCCACGAACCTGTGTAGTGTCAAAAGGAAATTATCTGTTGATAGATCTGACATCAGCTCAATATGTAATGCTCGAGTGACAGAGCAAGTGAACAGCGCAATGTAGGCTGTACCAGAAGATTTTGATCTACGAACATAAACGGGACCAGCAAAGTCAATTCCTGTGGTAGTGAAGGGAGGAGTTGGAATTATGCGATCGGCAGGTAAAGGAGCTTCGATTTGAGTGCAACTGTTTGCTTGCATTATCTTGCATGGTAAACACTTGCGTATAACCTTTTTGATAAATTGTCTCGCTCTTAAAATCCAAAATTCTGAACGTAATTCTGAAAGTACTATTCTGACACTTAAGTGGTGCATTCTGATATGTGTATGATGTATCAAAAGATTAGTAAAGTGATGAGCTCCATCTAGTAAAATGGGGTGTTTTTCTGATTGTGGCAATTCCGCAAACTGTAATCTTCCACCAATATGTATCATAGAATTTTTGAAAAATGGATTCAATTTTAAGATCTTTGACTTTTTAGGTAGAGGTTTTGATGTTAGGAATGCTTCATATTCTAAGGGAAATGATTGCTTTTGGACTATTTGTATCCAGTAATTTCTAGCATGATTGAGGTCTTCAGCATCAAGTTCTCCCCGTTTCTTTTCTCGTGATCGACAATTAGTGATAAAACGTAGAATCCATGCGGTAACACGCAATAGTCTAAAGTAAGAGCTGTAGTTCTTTGCTTCTATGATAGGATGTGAAGTAGTAACATGAAATATCTGGATTTCCTTCTTCTTTTTCAACTCCAAATTGTGTGTGTAATCTTCTTTTATAGATTCTGGCCAAGTTTCTCTAGGTTCAGTGAGCCAAGTAGGACCATTCCACCAGATGTTAAGATCTGTTAGTGTATATGGTGAAACTCCTCTTGAAAGTTTGTCCGCAGGGTTATCTTTCCCAGGACAATGGTTCCACTGTGAGGGATCAGTATATGAAACAATTTCTGTAATACGATTGCATACGAATGTTTTCCATTTGTTTGGGTCACTACGTATCCAACCAAGGGTTACTTTGGAGTCACTCCACATTGTTGCATTGGTTGGAGATATTCCAGTTTCCGTACAAAAATATTTCAATAGTCTGGAACCAATAAGAGCAGCCAAAAGTTCTAACCGAGGAAGAGTAATTTTCTTTATAGGTGAAAGTCGGCTGCGACTAAAAACCAAATGAACACTTGACTGATTATTATGTGATGAAACTATGTACAAGGCTGCACCGTAAGCTCTTTCAGATGCGTCACAGAATACATGAATACTGTAAGATACTTGTGATGAAATTCCGATGAAGCGAGGGATTCGTTTGGAGGAAATAGCATCAAGCTCTTTTGTAACTGTATGCCACTGTGTAGCCAAGTTTGTAGGCAAAATTTCATCCCATTTTATGCCCAGAATCCAAGTATCCTGGAAAATTATCTTTGCAGTAATTGTTAATGGTGTAAACAGTCCTAATGGATCATAAAAACTTGCAATACAATGGAGTAACCATCGCTTGGTAAGTGGTTTATCGTGAGAAGCGTATAGTTTAGTCTTAAAAGTATTTCCTAGTGTGTCTGTCTCCGTATTCCATTCAATACCTAATACTGTAGTTTCCACTTTTACCCTGAAATTTTCATCATTGGTTTGCAACAAGTTTTGAAGCTTTAAAGAGTTTGTCACCCATTTTCCATTGGTAGTTTAATAAGGGACATCATATTTTTTATTTCTTTCTGGAGTACAACTATATCTGATTCTGTTTCAAGACTTGCTACAAAGTCGTCCATGTATAAGTCTTTGTCTAAAAGTGGAGCAGCAGTAGGAAAGTCATTTAGATGATTGTTTGCTAGTTCTCGTGTAGCAGCACACAATAGGAACGGACTACAGGTTAGCCCAAATGGCAAACGTGTGAATCTATATGTAGCTACTTCATCTGTGAACTCAGATGGTGTTGATGAGTCTTTAAGTTTGTACCAAAAAAATCTTGTAGCATCTCTGTCCTTTGGATGTAAAACCAACTGCAGAAACGCTTGTTTACCATCACCAGTAATAGCATATTCATGTAGTCGAAATCTTAGAAGACAACCAACAGATTCAGGTAGGAGATTAGGACCAACTTCGAGGGTATCGTTAAGTGATGGCTTACCTGGATCATGTGATGAAGCGTCGAAGACAATTCTCCACTTAAAATCATTTTGTCTTTTCTTTTTTACTGCATGGTGTGGTAAGTAATACACAATGTTTTCAGTTCCTTCTTCAAGGGGGCACATTTCTACATGTCCTTGTTCAATGTAATCAAGCATGCACTTTTCGTATTGTGTTTTCAAATAGTCATTTGATGCTAGCCGTTTTTGTAATGTATGAAATCTTTTTTCAGCCACCAATTTGTTGTCAGACAAAGGTGAGATGATAGGTTTCCAAGGTAAAGATACAATTCTACGACCATCAACTACCTGAAATGAATCATGAAAATTCTGTAAGATTTTCCTATTATGTTTGGACATTTCTCTAACCTGATTGGGGGTGATTCCAATTGTTTCCAAGTCCCAGAAGCAGCGCAAATTTTCCTCAATAGTTGTGTGTTGCGTAAATGTGTTAAGATAATTGACAGTCGTGACATTGGAAACTGTTGTATATGACCGAGGTCCACTCAGAATCCAACCAAACTTTGAAGAAATTAATGCTAGTGAGTTTGATAACATAAATGGCGCTCTAGAGTTCATCACTTGCCAGTAGAAATCGGCACCAATCAAAACTTGTATTGGTAAGTCCTGCAAATTGTCGTATGGGTCTGCCAATTTCATTCCTTTTTTGTATGCAAACTGTGAGATATCATTTGGGACAGATGGATGTGATGCGTATTTATTGTAACTTTCAAATGCTTCCATGTGAATTGTAGACTTGTTCCAAATGCTTGATAGTTGAAAATTTACTTTTCTTCTCAAATATAATGCATTTTCTGTTGACTCAAATCCGAGAACTTCTAATGATTGCGTAGAAACAACTGTTAATTTTAAAGTATCTACAAGATCACTATGAATGAAACTAGACTGGCTACCTCCATCTAGAAGACAACGTGTCAGTTTTGTAATACCAGTTGGCCCGGTAATAAAAATTCTGGCTGTTTGCAAATGCACTGTGTTTGGCGATATATTTGGCGGAATAATATCAATTTTATTAGTAGTAACTGAATAATCAACATTGTTTTTGCAAATTGAAACGTGGTGCTTTTTCTTACATTTGACACAGCAAGCCTTATCTCTACGAGCACAAACCGTTTTTGAGTGTCCACGCCCAGTACACAAAAAACATCTATTCGTTGCTTTTAATTTTTCTATACGTGTGTCGATATCTGTCACTATGTTACACTGTTGAGGCCAATGTCCTTTAGTTTCACAGAAGGGACAAAATGGAGATGGTTTTTTAAACTGGTTTTGTTTTTTAGATTTAACATGAAATGCTGCTGTAGAAGGCTTAAAACTGTAATCAAAGCTTGGCTCACCTCGAATTTTTAATGCTGTGAGTGCACCTTCAACTTCGTCTGATAGATATTGCACAAGTTTCTTTATATCACCTTCTGATATTTTCTCCTTCTTAGCGTATATAATCCATCGGCGACAAATGTCATCAGGAAAAGCACGTAAAATTTTTGGAGTTAAAATACGCCCGTAAGCATTTATATCCTCTCCTAAAGCGGTTAACGCCTGTAATCTTCTATTGCATTCAATAAACACTTCATTCAAGGCAGTAGGAGTGGGGTTTCGTATTGGCGGAATACTTTCCAAAAAGTCTAAATGTGCTTGAATTATTCTGTTTTTGTCGCCGTATCGATTTTGGAGAAGTGCTTTTGTAGTTTCATATGTGCTGGCACTAATACTAATTCCATCAACTAAGCGTCTTGGCTCGTCTTCTAAATAACCTCTTAAAAATACATGTTTATCAATTACTGATAAATTTTCATTATCATCAATTGACGATTTAAATTGCTCCCAGAAACACTGCCAGTGTTCAATATCACCTCGGAAAGTATCTAGTTTAATAGTTGGTAATTTTACTGTATGAGTTTGAGTTATAAGTGGAGTGGTACTAGGATGTGCATTCGTCGCCAAATTATTATTACTTGAATTTAATGAATCATTTATGGGAGTAGCTGTTGGCGCTGAAATAGACAAATTATTTTTGATGATTTTACGGGCTTTGAAAATCGCCAATTCGGCCGTGTCAATGTAACTTTCACACTGCTTAATATCGTTTTCATATTCTTCATCGGAAAACAAATTATGTATTTCATTATCCACAATTTTTAAATCATTTAAAACTGCTACTAACCTGTCGTATGTATATTCAAGTTTCTCCAAGGAGTCTTCATCTTTAAATTCGGTGATTTCAGTTGAAAAGCGTGTTATATTTCCTCGTATATTTCTTCGTTTCCGTTTCAACAATTTTAATTCTTCTGGCGTCGCCATTTTCAAAAACAGTTGAAAAATTAAAATTAATAAATTCTTTTTCCGTAAATGTGTTACCGTAAGTTTTACCGTAAGTGTACTTTTACCGTAATGTGTTCGACGGGTAATGTTTCGGCACCAGATGTTAGGAGATAGTAATTTTACACACGTATTTATTTCCTAACTTACTTACAGAAATATTTAGTTGGTGTGGTACAATATGGGTTAACAACGTGAGTGATGCCATTCTCAAAAAGGTGAAATGCTAGTTATTACTAGCACGTTTTTTCATTAACCACAACATCCTCCCCACCCTGGTCAACCTCCAGGGGGATGACCAGCTGCACAGGTCGAGTAATAGTGCGTCCATTGGTGCGTAGTACACAAGTACGAACTTTCTTGTCGCGGCCAAGGATTAATTCCTCAACACGGGCCTTTTTCCAGGTGTGGCGAGGTCGAACATCTTCTTGTAGTAAGACAATATCCCCTTTCCGGATCTTATTTGTTTCAAATGGGTTTCGAACTTGGTGAAATGTACGCAAGTCCATGAGATATTCCTTTTGCCATCTTTTCCAAAAGGAGTCCATCAAATGCTGGCGATTTTTCCACATACGATTTAAAGATATTTCAGAATTTGTAAGGCTGGAAGGAATAGTAGTTAATTTCTTTCCTATGAGGAAGTGCGAGGGTGTTAAAGCTCTCTCAGTGTCATCTTTGATTCCATATTCACGAACAATTGGTCTACTGTTAAGAGCGGCTTCAATATCGCATAGTACAGTGATCAAACCAGCGTCGTCCAAAAGAGCCTTACCTAAAGTTTTCCGAAGGCATCTTTTGACGGAACCAATAAGCCTTTCCCACCATACTCCCCACCAAGCGGCTCTTGGCACGATGAACTTCCATTTAATGCCATTATGTGCATAAAACTGTTGAACCTTTGCTGATGTTATTGAGTTCCATAGATGAGCAAGTTCTTTGTTGGCAGCTTGAAATGTAGTGGCATTATCGGTATATATAGTATGTGGTAATCCTCTGCGTCCCACGAACCTGTGTAGTGAACCAGAGCAAGTGAACAGCGCAATGTAGGCTGTACCAGAAGATTTTGATCTACGAACATAAACGGGACCAGCAAAGTCAATTCCTGTGGTAGCGAAGGGAGGAGATAGAATTATGCGATCTGCAGGTAAAGGAGCTTCGATTTGAGTGCAACTGTTTGCTTGCATTATCTTGCATGGTAAAGACTTGCGTATAACCTTTTTGATAAATTGTCTCGCTCTTAAAATCCAAAATTCTGAAAGTAATTCTGAAAGTACTATTCTGACACTTAAGTGGTGCATTCTGATATGTGTATGATGTATCAAAAGATTAGTAAAGTGATGAGCTCCATCTAGTAAAATGGGGTGTTTTTCTGATTGTGGCAATTCCGCAAACTGTAATCTTCCACCAATATGTATCACAGAATTTTTGAAAAATGGATTCAATTTTAAGATCTTTGACTTTTTAGGTAGAGGTTTTGATGTTAGGAATGCTTCATATTCTAAGGGAATTGATTGCTTTTGGACTATTTGTATCCAGTAATTTCTAGCATGATTGAGGTCTTCAGTATCAAGTTCTCCCCGTTTCTTTTCTCGTGATCGACAATTAGTGTTAAAACGTAGAATCCATGTGATAACATGCAATAGTCTAAAGTAAGAACTGTAGTTCTTTGCTTCTATGATAGGATGTGAAGTAGTAACATGAAATATCTGGATTTCCTTCTTCTTTTTCAACTCCAAATTGTGTGTGTAATCTTTTTTTATAGATTCTGGCCAAGTTTCTCTAGGTTCAGTGAGCCAAGTAGGACCATTCCACCAGATGTTAAGATCTGTTAGTGTATATGGTGAAACTCCTTTTGAAAGTTTATCCGCAGGGTTATCTTTCCCAGGACAATAGTTCCACTGTGAGGGATCAGTATATGAAACAATTTCTGTAATACGATTGCATACGAATGTTTTCCATTTGTTTGGGTCACTACGTATCCAACCAAGGGTTACTTTGGAGTCACTCCGCATTGTTGCATTGGTTGGAGATATTCCAGTTTCCATACAAAAATATTTCAATAGTCTGGAACCAATAAGAGCAGCCAAAAGTTCTAACCGAGGAAGAGTAATTTTCTTTATAGGTGAAAGTCGGCTGCGACTAAAAACCAAATGAACACTTGACTGATTATTATGTGATGAAACTATGTACAAGGCTGCGCCGTAAGCTCTTTCAGATGCGTCACAGAATACATGAATACTGTAAGATACTTGTGATGAAATTCCGATGAAGCGAGGGATTCGTTTGGAGGAAATAGCATCAAGCTCTTTTGTAACTGTATGCCACTGTGTAGCCAAGTTTGTAGGTAAAATTTCATCCCATTTTATGCCCAGAATCCAAGTATCCTGAAAAATTATCTTTGCAGTATTTGTTAATGGTGTAAACAGTCCTAATGGATCATAAAAACTTGCAATACAATGGAGTAACCATCGCTTGGTAAGTGGTTTATCGTGAGAAGCGTATAGTTTAGTCTTAAAAGTATTTCCTAGTGTGTCTGTCTCCGTATTCCATTCAATACCTAATACTGTAGTTTCCACTTTTACCCTGAAATTTTCATCATTGGTTTGCAACAAGTTTTGAAGCTTTAAAGAGTTTGTCACCCATTTTTCCATTGGTAGTTTAATAAGGGACATCATATTTTTTATTTCTTTCTGGAGTACAACTATATCTGATTCTGTTTCAAGACTTGCTACAAAGTCGTCCATGTATAAGTCTTTGTCTAAAAGTGGAGCAGCATTAGGAAAGTCATTTAGATGATTGTTTGCTAGTTCTCGTTTAGCAGCACACAATAGGAACGGACTGCAGGTTCGCCCAAATGGCAAACGTGTGAATCTATATGTAGCTACTTCATCTGTGAACTCAGATGGTGTTGATGAGTCTTTAAGTTTGTACCAAAAAAATCTTGTAGCATCTCTGTCCTTTGGATGTAAAACCAACTGCAGAAACGCTTGTTTACCATCACCAGTAATAGCATATTCATGTAGTCGAAATCTTAGAAGACAACCAACAGATTCAGGTAGGAGATTAGGACCAACTTCGAGGGTATCGTTAAGTGATGGCTTACCTGGATCATGTGATGAAGCGTCGAAGACAATTCTCCACTTAAAATCATTTTGTCTTTTCTTTTTTACTGCATGATGTGGTAAGTAACACAGAATGTTTTCAGTTCCTTCTTCAAGGGGCACATTTCTATATGTCCTTGTTCAATGTAATCCAACATGCACTTTTCGTATTGTGTTTTCAAATAGTCATTTGATGCTAGCCGTTTTTGTAATGTATGAAATCTTTTTTCAGCCACCAATTTGTTGTCAGACAAAGGTGAGATGATAGGTTTCCAAGGTAAAGATACAATTCTACGACCATCAACTACCTGAAATGAATCATGAAAATTCTGTAAGATTTTCCTATTATGTTTGGACATTTCTCTAACCTGATTGGGGGTGATTCCAATTGTTTCCAAGTCCCAGAAGCAGCGCAAATTTTCCGCAATAGATGTGTGTTGCGTAAATATGTTAAGATAATTGACAGTCATGACATTGGAAGTTGTTGTATATGACCGAGGTCCACTCAGAATCCAACCAAACTTTGAAGAAATTAATGCTAGTGAGTTTGATAACATAAATGGCACTCTAGAGTTCATTACTTGCCAGTAGAAATCGGCACCAATCAAAACTTGTATTGGTAAGTCCTGCAAATTGTCGTATGGGTCTGCCAATTTCATTCCTTTTTTGTATGCAAACTGTGAGATATCATTTGGGACAGATGGATGTGATGCGTATTTATTGTAACTTTCAAATGCTTCCATGTGAATTGTAGACTTGTTCCAAATGCTTGATAGTTGAAATTTTACTTTTCTTCTCAAATATAATGCGTTTTCTGTTGACTCAAATCCGAGAACTTCTAATGATTGCGTAGAAACAATTGTTAATTTTAAACTATCAATAAGATCACTATGAATGAAACTAGACTGGCTACCTCCATCCAGAAGACAACGTGTCAGTTTTGTAATGCCAGTTGGCCCGGTAATAAAAATTCTGGCTGTTTGCAAATGCACTTTGTTTGGCGGAATAATATCAATTTTATTAGTAGTAACTGAATAATCAACATTGTTTTTGCAAATTGAAACGTGGTGCTTTTTCTTACATTTGACACAGCAAGCCTTATCTCTACGAGCACAAACCGTTTTTGAGTGTCCACGCCCAGTACACAAAAAACATCTATTCGTTGCTTTTAATTTTTCTATACGTGTGTCGATATCTGTCACTATGTTACACTGTTGAGGCCAATGTCCTTTAGTTTCACAGAAGGGACAAAATGGAGATGGTTTTTTAAACTGGTTTTGTTTTTTAGATTTAACATGAAATGCTGCTGTAGAAGACTTAAAACTGTAATCAAAGCTTGGCTCACCTCGAATTTTTAATGCTGTGAGTGCACCTTCAACTTCGTCTGATAGATATTGCACAAGTTTCTTTATATCACCTTCTGATATTTTCTCCTTCTTAGCGTATATAATCCATCGGCGACAAATGTCATCAGGAAAAGCACGTAAAATTTTTGGACTTAAAATACGCCCGTAAGCATTTATATCCTCTGCTAAAGCGGTTAACGCCTGTAGTCTTCTATTGCATTCGATAAACACTTCATTCAAGGCAGTAGGAGTGGGGTTTCGTATTGGCGGAATACTTTCCAAAAAGTCTAAATGTGCTTGAATTATTCTGTTTTTGCCGCCGTATCAATTTTGGAGAAGTGCTTTTGTAGTTTCATATGTGCTGGCACTAATACTAATTCCATCAACTAAGCATCTTGGCTCGTCTTCTAAATAACCTCTTAAAAATACATGTTTATCAATTACTGATAAATTTTCATTATAATCAATTGACGATTTAAATGGCTCCCAGAAACACTGCCATTGTTCAATATCACCTCGGAAAGTATCTAGTTTAATAGCTGGTAATTTTACTGTATGAGTTTGAGTTATAAGTGGAGTGGTACTAGGATGTGCATTCGTCACCAAATTATTATTACTTGAATTTAATGAATCATTTATGGGAGTAGCTGTTGGCGCTGAAATAGACAAATTATTTTTGATGATTTTACGGGCTTTGAAAATCGCCAATTCGGCCGTGTCAATGTAACTTTCACACTGTTTAATATCGTTTTCATATTCTTCATCGGAAAACAAATTATGTATTTCATTATCCACAATTTTTAAATCATTTAAAACTGCTACTAACCTGTCGTATGTATATTCAAGCTTCTCCAAGGAGTCTTCATCTTTAAATTCGGTGATTTCAGTTGAAAAGCGTGTTATATTTCCTCGTATATTTCTTCGTTTCCGTTTCAACAATTTTAATTCTTCTGGTGTCACCATTTTCAAAAAACAGTTGAAAAATAAAAATTAATAAATTCTTTTACCGTAAATGTGTTACCGTAAGTTTTACCGTAAGTGTACTTTTACCGTAATGTGTTCGACGGGTAATGTTTCGGCACCAGATGTTAGGAGATAGTAATTTTACACACGTATTTATTTCCTAACTTACAATTACAAAAAAAGAACAAGTAAAACATTTATATAATTAACAACGTGAGTGATGCCATTCTCAAAAAGATGAAATGCTAGTTATTACTAGCACGTTTTTTCATTAACCGCAACATGGGGTATCCATGCTGGTATCATCTCTAATTATTTAGGGCAGCAACTAAATTTCATTCTAAGATGTAAAATGCCTGCTATAGATATAAATAGCGTAAAAGAAATGCGTACTGAGCATTTTCCCCTGTTACTTTTTAAACATTTTGAAATCAATAATTTTTAAAACAAATTATTAACTTTAGTTTATAGCCACATATAAATAGATACATTATCAGTAACATTTTATACAGGTATATTAAAAAATAAATATTCTTAGAGTGTTTATGTTACTTTAAACTACTATAATATATTAATGAATTTTCCTGTTTAAGTTCAAAAATTTATAAATTAGGAAATATTTAAACACAAGATTTAATGAATATTATATTTTTATTAAAACATTCAGTAAAGTTATCGTATGTATAGAAACGAATGAGAGAAAACGCAGTTGCTATAGAAAAAAAAATGATGTATAGTTCTAAACATATAATAGATCATTTGTTGTGAGGGAAAATGTTGAAAAAACATTTTCATCGCCATTAAAATGTAAAGTATTGTGAATGATGGTAGAAAAGTTTCAGTTGCAGCTTTTATAAATTTTCAATATTTTTCTAAACAAGTAGTACATTCTGTATAAAATATATCAAGATATTATGTACTATGTACAACACAGATACTTTTATTTGAAAAATAAAATTTTTGTAATATTCCCATTTTTACTAGCAATATTTTATTGCTTGTTAATATCTTCATTTTAAGTTTTGAATGAGCATATACATGTTCAGTCAAACCATACTTTATTACTATGATTTACTATTCTTTTCATTAATATCATGGAATATTGTTAGATGACATTCATAGCTGTAATATTATGAATTATTAATCGTTTCCTTTATAAACTCGGTTCATGCACGAAATATGTGAAAACTATATTGGAGGTACTATAGTTGGATGAAATGAAACCGTCAAACATTCTTTAAACATTTTGAAATAAACAGTAATGGCGTTGTACTAGTTCTCTTTTGGTACCAGGAACTAACTATATGTTTGTAAAGATTTCGATTTAACCAGAAAATGAAATTCAGGCATGTTTAGTCAAAATAATTTTTATTTATTTTGCATATTTCCTAATACACCGGTTTTCTATTTCAACAGTTAACATCGTATTATTTTCAGCAGCAGGTTGTATGAAAGTTTATTCTCTTTCCAGAGTTGTAAATCGTTTAATAATTTACTAACAGTGGGACATAAGAAAGAAATTTAACTGCATAAACAATTATTCGCTAAAGATTTGTTATACTGCTTCTGCATTTCAAATGAAAGTTATTTTTTAAATACCATGTGAAATGATTGTTTTCTTTGTACTTTCAAAAAACACATTTAAAAAAATTCGTAAATAGAATAATTTATTACTTCTAACAGTTCAAGAATTTTAAATATCTGTTGATATTCTTTGCAAAAATATCTTTAAGATATTTCTATGCTGATAAGTCTAATTATATCACGTACCTGTGATTTATTCCACACAAAATGTGTTAATTTTTATATAAGGGATTATAACACTTAATAAAAGCATAACAGCTATGCACACAACATATTTATCTGAGAGTTTACAAATAAGAAGAGCTATAATGCTATGAATGAAAAAAAACGAACATTAATATTCAAACCTTCATCTAAATTGCTTTATATTTAAAAAAAGAATTTCTAAGCATAGTAAATTTGTAACTGTATTTTACAACCAACTACGTAAAAATTTTTTATAAAAACTTTATTTTACCTCAACATAGAAACTTACTGTGCTTAAAAAGTCTTTTTAAATAAATAAAAATTGCATAACGTTCCTGCATAAAAAATGTTTTTAAATTGATACTTCTGACAATGAAGACATAATCTCTTTTACTGAAGTAAAAACTCATTTCTTATATTAAAGTATAGAAGCATTTACTCCAAAGAGTGCAAAATCTATAGACTTCTCAACCAAATGAACATAAATATATAACTATGTCTGATAACGAAGAAAACCTTCGGATTCCTGAGAGAAATATATCAAGAAATTCTCCTGAAATGCACATCCTTTTACAATGCATATCAATGTTATATAACAGTCTTGGCATGAAACTTCAGAAAATTTATAAACCTATAAACGGCTTATATTTTAAATACTATGTTAAAAATGCCATTCCATATATCTCATTCGGTGTCATATGTCTATTTGCTTTAATATTTCAGGCTGAAAAAAACATATAAACGAATTGGTTTCCTGATATTTCTGAAGAATACAGGGACATTATTTTACTTGGCAACTTGGCTTTCATTTTATCACAGACGTAAAGATATATTTAAATTATTCATGTGTGTTGTGGTGTAGTACATTTCATTGTCATTTCGAAAACATTGATAACCCAAATATGCTTTACATTGCTTTTAATTATTGTATAATACCACTGTTCTATATTACAATGTTCAAAATTAGAATAAACGACAAGAAAATATGCAAAAAAAATATATAAAAATTAAAAAGAAAAAAGGAGCACTCCACGTGCTACGCCTCAAAAAAAAAATTGCCGATGTCCAAGAGAACGCTGCATTCTTTACCTTTCTTCTTTCGACTCAGGCAACTCTACACTTTTTTCATTATCCGGTTCGTTGTTCCATTGTCCTTTTTACAATGCGTCCTTTTCCGGCTCTGCCCAGAAGGACCGGGACTTCAAGGATGGTCCTGAATCGCCTCCTGAAGACCAATCACAACTCTCCAAAACTTTGTGAAATTTAAGTTCACTTATTTTCTCTGGCCACACCACACGCTTCTTGGAGTTGCGAAAAAAACTTAAGCATTCAACACACAACGTGTGAATGAGGTGAGCAAATCAGTTTCGCAAACCTAAACATAGATGCACTCTCACAATGTGCATGAATAAATTTGAATGCATGAAGATTATGAATCCGAAAGTTAAAACGGACATCTTATTCTTCTTCTTTTTTACCTTCTTCGTTTTATTTCCAACACTTATGTGTAACTTACCGGGTATAAACAAAAGACATTAAGAAAAAATTATTTCTGAACTTTCTGCATTCATAGTTCCTGATATATAATCAAGATTATGGGTACTGTATCTTCTGATTCCTTTATGGCAAATTATATTTATAACTACCTCTTTAAGTTATGTCATGATTTATAGTATCTTTTGCTACATACTAAAGAGAGTATTTTTATTGCTTTCAAGTGTTCTAAAGAAGTGCAACTGTAAAGAAAGAGCTAGAAAAATCCTGATGACTTATAATAACACCTTAGATATCGGAAAAGATATAGATGACAACATGTGTCAAGTAATATTCTTTGTCATTCTGTATATATTGTTGGATCTTTCATCATTTGGATATTTTTTGGAAGGGGAATTTCAGGTAATTTGCTTTGTTCCGAATTATTTGTAATAAAATATCTAACACTCTATTTATAATATAATAGCTATAAATAATATAAAAACTGTAGCATCATTAGAAAATTGTTTACTCACTTTTTATATGTCACAATTGAATTGATATTTAATTTTTAGTCACTTTACCTTTTGATATATTCTACGAGGAGCATGGTACTTGTGTTTATTATGTGCATTTCCCTTTTACTTACTATGGAAGCTGCAGAGAATACAAGAAGATACATGGCTGATTTTATGATACGATCAATTGCTGTACAATCATCTGGAAACACCATGCAAGACATTAACGCTTTTACAACCAGAACATATGCTTTGGATCAAAATATTTACTATATAATTTTAAAGAAGAAACTAACTTTGAATATTCTGAAGATGACGGTTTTAAACCGTTTATATATCTTTCCTGCATTAGCCACATTTCTCATACATAAATCTGGTTTATTATACGGCAACTAGAGATAATTTTTTAAGTTTTTAAGAAGCACCTTTCACTAATAAAATTGTCTTTGTTTATATCAATAGTTATCTGGAATGATTATGTTCTTATAATCAAACCAGCTCCTTTCTCTTTCGATACTAAATTAAAAAAAAAACTTTTTCCATTGGCAAATACTAGTACTGTCATTTTATAACACTCTGCCTTTGTACACGATTCTTATGGGATTAATACTATATTCTTTTGTTTACATCTTTAGAATAAGTTAAGGGCATCGCTACTTCATTCACTTGTATATTTTAACTCTTTACAACTAATGTGTAATATTTAAATAACCATTTTCTGCTGCTATATAAAGTTGTCCATTATAGGTATGTTTGAGGCTTGTGTATACATCAAGTATAATCACATCTTTTTTAAAAAATCACTAAAATATATAAGTGTGAAACAAAATGTTTGATGATATTCATATATGACATAACTTTTACAACCTTTAAAAATGTTCTATACATACCTATAATGATTGTGAAACTAGTTTAGTGTTCTAAATACACAACCCAGATATAATTAGCTACGCATGTGACTAATATATCAAAGAAAAAGGACGATTTTATTTAAATATGTTCATTTGATTACTTTAATAGAAAACTATTAAATTAGAACAAATCATATCCTCGCCCCCACACTCTCGTGCAAAGCTGTTGAGAAACTGGAAAAGTGAAAAAAATGAAAAGAGCAGTTTTGTGTATGTATGGTGTTGTGTTAGCTAATAAATGATCTTCATAATTTCTTCGTATGCACGATGTATATCATGGAACATTCTAGCACTAATAAGCATAATATTATTATCCGAGTAGTCCAATCTATCATGAACCAGTTTTCCATATTGATCCCATCTATAATTCCTACGTCTCTGCACGGTACAGAAAGTAGACCATTGCTGTATCAATAAATACAGGATGTTTAATATTGAATGGGACAAAAATAAAGCATGATTGTGAACGTTGTAATTAATATATTTAGAAAATTCAAATTTACCTCAAAACTACATTTATTCAAGTTTCTACAGGTGTTCATTTTGTGCCCCTCTGGTGCCACGACAAATGTCTGCACGGTAATCAATCTCTTGCCGCATTTGTGATAGCATATCCCCTGTGGTGGAGTTCAACACTGCAGTTATCCTCTGCTTCAGTTCCTCTAAGTCCTGAGGAAGTGAACAAACAGACACCATGTCTGTTACGAAACTCCAAAGAAATAAATCACAGGTCGTTAAATCTGGTGATCTCAGTGGCCAATGAAGACATATCAAATCATGACAGCGACATGTCAGCGTTGATTTTGAGGGACTCCGTAAAGACGAATCACGAATTCTTTCAACCTCTTTGGGTTTTTTTTCATCCTGGGCATATCCTTTTCATCTTTGCACCTTTTCATTCTTGTTCTTGCATAAGAAGCCGGTATCCTGGAACTGCTTCACATACCTGCTTATGTTATGCCGACGCTGTGGTTCTTTACGAAATTTTGAGCGAAAAGTCTTTGCACAAGAGTTACCGACGAGGCTTTGGCATATTCGAAAACACAGTAAGCTTTCTCCTGCATGAACATTTTATTTAACAGCGTCTCTAGCGGCGAGTTTGTAATTCAATAATTTTTCCCTGTTGCCAAATAAAACTTCTATAATTTTAGTTGCAGAATAAATTTGTTTCTGCTGAATAAATCCATTACGGAAGTCACACAGCGCTATTCTTTTTGTCCTATTCAGTATGAAACACCCTGTATAATATTATTATCTCCATACGCCATAGTATTAGCTCTTCATCTTAAAACCTATACTGTATCTTTTCCTTCTGGTTGTGAAAATGATTTAGAATTATTCTAGTGTTAAAATATACCAACAGCATAGATGAAACATAAAATGATAAAGTCTTTTGACCAGCCATAACTGAAACATTTGGTACCTAATAGGAAGTTCTCTAAGGGGCAGCAGATTTGTAAAAATCACAATTTAAAATAAATAAAGTAGGTTGCTTTAACACAAGATCACATTGCTTCAGACACTAGGAAGTAAATTTTATTTAATTTTATTTTCTACAGAAATCAATTCCGTTTACTACCGAATCATACAAATACAAATTTTTAAACCTAGTTACAACGCAATAGAATAGTGGTTAATCATAGATATCAGCAAATCCAGTGTTGCGGCGAATGAAAAACAAGTGAGCTATTAAAATCTAACATTTCACTTTATTTGAATGGCATCACTTACGTTGTTGTATTCCTAAATGTTTTACTTGTTCTTTACTTTGATTGAAAGTTAGGAAATAAATACTTGTATTAAAATACTATCGCCCAACATTCAGCTTAAAATTTCATACAATAAGTAAAAGAAGTTTTAAAATCGCAATGCATTTCAGGAATTAATTTTCCACGAAAATGTTTATTTTGACCATGACTGGTTGACCTATGACCATTCTAAATGTCACGTCTGTATGCACGTACAATGTAAATTTGATTCTCAAACTTTAAATATTCATTTCGTTAATTCTTAAACTGATTTTGAATAGCTTACTCTCCCTGTACTTGACGTTTGTACTTATTTGTTCTTCCGCATGTACTTACGCGTGACTCAAAACAATTCCATTTTGTATTACCGAACCTGAACTTTGAAGAGAAAAACAGTTTCAATTCCGTGAATCGTGAAATCGATTTGATCAATGCATAATATTTAATTTGCAATTTTCCCAATAGATAAAGATAATTTATCACGGACGTTTCGGCAGTTTGGCACCATTTGTCTCTATTTCTAGGATACTGTAAAAGATTTGTGAAATTCCTAGTAATCTGAGGGACATGAAATTCATGACAGTAGATTTACATAATAATATTGTTGTATTAGAGTATTATATTTATCCAGAAAATTATGTCATTTGATTTATTTTGCTGTAATTTGAGCAAAATTTACTGTAATCTATTACCATTTCCTATATATGTGAAAATAACAAAAGTAATAGTCATTTCTTTTTAAGTTTTTTAAATAATCTATTTCTAACATTTTGATGATAATAACGAACAAAATTAAAGAAAATAAAACTTTTTCATTTTTGGTACGTTTTTCTTAAATATATTCCACAGGCAAGGGGTTAATAACGGCTCTCCGTAGGAAGTTGATATTTTGAATTTAGAACAGTTACAACGTCTAGATATTCAAGTACACTTTTAATAATAATCTGAACTCTATCTAATATAATCACTCTATCTAATTCCAATATAACATTGCTAACACTCTGAGCCATAACCCAAACATAATTAGCCGTTAAATGTTAAAATATTTTTCATAAGACTATTGTATAATCTAGTTTTGCTCTTCCTCGTTTCAATTGTTATTTGCAATGTATGCAAGAAAAATATCAAGTGTAATGTATATAACACTGTGGAGCATCACTTAAAAGCAGTTGATCTTAAAGTGATGAAACTGTATTTAAAACTAATTTGACATCTGGATAAAAACTTACTTTTTTATAGCTATCTACAATCTATTACAGAGCAGATGAATTAAAAAATTCATTAAAAAGTATATAAACGATTAAGGACAAAACTGAATAACAGTCAACCGTAAAATGTTCAAATTTCGTATTTACGATCATCTGGATGTGCCCTTCCTCTTTTAATTGCAGTATGCAATATGTATAACGAAAGATTTCAATACAACGTTATTAAAGTTGTACGGTAAACTAAGAAAGGTTATACATTAAAACGGTTATGTATTAACAGATATGTATTATATGTATTAAACATGTGTATTAGATAGCATTTCTAAATATGCCAAATTGTGTTCTGCTGGGAGAAAGCTTCTAATTATGTTATTATTTCTTTCGTATTTGACAAGAAAATGCCAAATTTTTTATAACTTACGAAAATTAACTCGAGTGTCAGAGCTCTAACAATGTAATTATTACAAATAAGAAAATCAAGCAAAGCATAATACTTTGTTTACTGCTTGATTTTCTCATCCCCTATATAGTAATATACTAAGTTTTCTGTGCGTTTTTCCTCGAATTTGTAAAGCGGTAGTACCTGGAATGGATAGAGGCATCCATATTGTATCCTTGAGGAGTTAGGGTTAGTAAAACTCAAAGTAAGTCTTTATAATGTTCGAAATTCAATCCTTTCCCCCTATTAGAGAGTTTAATGCCATTATTTTAAGCCCTTTTATCCCCGGTTAAGAGCAGGAGATTAAGATAATCACATAGTAAATAGGTGAACGTAACATTTTTTTAGCATTATGACGTCATTAATTTAACCGTCTCATTTAATTATTTTTTATTTTAAATTATTTTAAATTACTGCATTATTTTCATACGTTTTATCACTGAATTTAAGTATTACATAAATAATTTTCTTTTATATTTGGCTTAAATAATAGATTAGGTACATATGCGATTGTTTTAAATTTAATTCTCGATTATAATGTGTTGCAACAAAAATGTTATCACCGGTATTAACAAGTTATTTTCATAAATGTCTATTATTCTATATCACTGACTAATATATATTAGAGTTTAAGTTATATATGTTTGAAAATTTGAAGTTTGTTTATTTGTGTGTTTGTTTTTTATACATAACCACACGGCTTGACTAAATGGCTTGATTCTAAATTGCATTCACAGTATCGGTAGATTTTTAGAGGAGTATGAAGATAAACAAATTATTGAGCTTGCATCAGCCATAAAACAAACCATTTTTCTACCTGCCTCATAGGGTACTTTACAATCCTGGAAAATTAAAAATTTTACTAATTCCGCACATGACGGGCTATATGCTAGTATCTAATAGTTTAAAAAGCAATTACATGTGCATATTCTTGACCCACTTTCTTCTATTTTATATTATATTCTACTCATATAATTAAAAAATATATTTTACTCTGTTTTTAATACAGCGCTTGACTGCAATTTAACAGGATAAAATAGCAAATAACTTTCCTCTAGACGAAAATGGTTCATGTTTTCTATAATCGACTCCGAGAAACGCTAATGGTTTGAAAATGGGAACACGGTAATTTAAAATTGCATTTATGTAATATCACTGTACATATTTGCTGATAATGTTGTATGAGATAACCATTGTCGCATTATCTTATAAATTGTACTGATAGTATTAGATTTAATTTCATAATATGACAGTGTTTTAGTAATGATTTCTCCAAAACCTGTCAAAATTATGATGGATGGAAAGAGAGCGAGAAATTATCGGAAAATATGCTGCAAAATAATGTATTTTAATAAAACTGTGCAAGAATAATTGTGAATAATTTCTTTGAAAATTTATTGTTGAAATTAAAAATATGATGTTGACTGTATGTAATTTCCTTGCACGCAAAATAAATTATTAATTTTGTGTCATGCGTGTAACAAAGAGTTACTTTAGAGATCTCGCTATCATTTCGGCTACCTACAGTAAGGAAGGAAGTGATTCTAGTGTACTATTTTACGATTTGGGGCTAGACAGGTCGGTTTTGCCATTCCTTCCTACCCTTTTGAGAGCGAAGGAGATTCCCGCCCCATTGTTTGTCTCGTTAGTAATTAGCAGGAGATAAAGACAACGGAAAGATGAAAAAATTAGGCAACTTACCCCCCCCCTATTAAGTTTACTGCCCGCTATCTTGTCTGACCCTCTGAAACTCGCATTTCAGTATACAGGGTGTAACAAAACTACCGCATACACTCTGCACAGCTAGATTCCTCGTTGGTGTACATTAAAACTGCCCAAGAAAGCGTTCCTATACGATCCATAGTGTACGAGAAAAATACGGGGGATAAAGTATGACGTCACTTCCTGTGCAAGAAAAAAACTATTTCACGCACAGTTTATGCAGTTCTTTTGGGACGCCCTGTATATTCAAGAAATAACCTTACGTGTATTGGAGAACATTGCAATATGTAACAAATAGATTTGAAAGGCTTAAGTTTTTAAACTATGTTTTAAAATAAATTGTCGTCAACAATAAGTCATTTCTCATTTATATATTTTGTCCAATTTAATTGAATTTCTCATTATACCGGGTTCATACCCTCGTGTGTTCTTTGTTGTTCTTCTCTCTATTCTCTTCTGAACATCCTACACATCATGTTAGCTTAGTTTTATACATTGAAACGACGAAAAATATTAAACTTTGTATAAACTTTGTATGACGAAACATAATTGTTTTTATATAAATAGTGATTAACAAAAGTTAAATTCATTCCCAAGTTTTGTTTCTATATAATTTTTAAATATTAAGTAAAGTAATGAAAGTAATCTGTTAGCATGCTGAACATTTAAGAACATTTTCAAGAAATGTTGTTGGAGTACTTAATTTTATCAAATAGTCTTGTATTTTAATGAAAATTTATTTTCTAATATATTTTAGTATCTTGTATGTTTTATGTAATATCACTATATGTCCTAATTATATAAAAATAATCGAAAATTAAAAACTATAAGAAATGAGATTCAAAGTCCCAAGTTTCTTTAAAGTACTTTACGTAATATTACATTAACTGTCTCTAATTTAGCCATGCGAACGCCATTATGGTTAAATATCGAAAACTGTTTAAGGATATTTTTGTTTTTTTATATACCATATTTCATATTTATTTTATTGCAAAGGTTAAATAACTCAGTAATAACTTCAATAGTGGGCAAAATGAGGAAAGTGAAGATATATCACTCGGATGGATTGGCCAGCTTACTCCCCTGATTTAAATCCCCTCCAACATGTGTGGGATGCTTTGGGGAGAAGCATTGCAGTACGCTTACTTCCTAAGGAGAACACCCAACAACTCAAACAGATGCTGATTTCGGAATGAGAACTCCTACCGCAAAAATGTTGGACCAGCTGGTTCTGAGTATGCGGAAATGGGGAAAAGCAACCATTGCGTTTAGGGAAGGGCATATCTAACGTGAACAGACGTAACGTTTTAAACGGGACTGTCCCTTTTTGCAATTACGAGTACCTGTGTCCCCGAAATGGAGTGTGGGACGCAAAATTGTCCCGTTTTCAGAAACCGAGCTAAAATTTGAGTAGCAGACGGCCAGCCACTGCCCTGCCCGCCGTCGCGATGTGACGCCCGCACCAACTGGACGAGTGCTAGTAGTGAGACTAGCGTCTGGGTCACACAACATCACAAATGCATCGCCTGTACAGCTCCTGTGTAGATTTTCTGGGAGTTTTAAAGGTGGGAGATTTGGCGAGCGCGGGAGATATCCCATAAAAATTCTTTGCTATCCCTAAACTCTTTTATTTTAGCTATCCCTAATCTTTCTTATTTTATATAGCTATCCCTAAACATTCTCTTGATTTTTCTTTTATTATTAAATCTTGTACTTAATTATTATTTTAACTGGATGGGCCAATTTCTTTACCTTTAATTATGTTTACTTTATCTAAAAGATCTGCATTCTTATATAAATTTTTGTTAACTTAAAGAAGGACACTAGTTTACGAATTTCTATCTCTCATGAATTGGAGATATGGCCTTCGGCCCAGGAACCCCGTATAAACTTCAACCAGCCTAGCGAGGGAAATAAGAAAATTAGGTTTACCGTATAAACATGTCTTTACCATTAGCTTCTTTACAGTAGCTCTGTGTTATTAAGATAGGTGTTTTTTCTGTTAGTGAGTAAAAAAGGTCCTTTTCAGGCCCAAAAAATTCTGAAAATAATGCTTCGGGTTTATGACACCCCTACCCTTTGCTATTCGACTGTATGTTGACTATGAAAAAAATTGTTGTAATACATACTATGTTCAAATATTTATGCTACAGTAAACGCGTATTCAAACACTTTCGCACCAACAATTTTCAGCATAAAAACTTTTTTATTGTAATTGAATATATTTTATGTTTGCCTGCTACAAATGCTCCAATAGAAAGATTATTTTCTATTATGAACAAATTGTGGACATCTGAGAAAACCCAGTTACAAATTTCAGTTCTAAAGGCAATTGAATATAAAAAAGCGTGCCAAAAATTTCATTCTTACTTAAAATCGTCACCAGCTATATTAAAACAAATTTGTTCTTCTGATAAATATAAATATACTTAAACATTTTGGGTACCTATATTTTGTGATTCGTAACTTTTAAGCCAACTAACTTTTTCTGAATAAATAACTTTTAAAAAGTGTTGTTTTTTTCATTGACTACCTATGATTTGACCTAAATAAACGAATGTCCCGTTTTGAGTCAAAAAATAATTCGTCACGTTAGGCATATCCCATATTAATGAACATCTGCTTGTTTTTCTTCCTCTTGGATAGACAATCATGAGTCACGATACGATGCGTTTAATAAAGCTTGTTTTTGTTTGATTCCATACCGTATGCATTGCATTCCTTTTTCAGTTCCAATGCTTTCGTCATTCTTTACGTACATAATACTCTCCCTCATTTCGGAATTTCATGTCTCTGAGATGATTTCTTGTGGTATTATGGAAAAAACCCACCTGTTGCTTGAGTTTTGCACACCTGTGTATTTTTAAAAACGAATGAACTCTTAATATCTAAGAAGAATGTTTAATTCCATTTAACCCTCTGACTGCTCATCCCGCGATTTCCACGGGCAATTCAAATAAGGGCTAAACATTTCAGTTACATTTAAATGAAAACTGTTGAAGATCGATGTTTAGTACATAAATTGATGAGCTAGTAGTCTGAAAAACACATTTCACCTAATAATACTCAAAGGTTGGGCATTGATCTTTAATTCCACGAGTTCTAATATTTCTACTGATAAGAATGTCCGTAATCACTAGGCAATCTCTGCTAGAGAATCCTAAGAATTCGGAATCGACCTTTTCAGTCGGTTTCTGTCTTATAATCCTTTGTGTAGCAAAGTACACTTTAGTAATCCGAATCAAATCAAAAAATGTTTTAAATCTTATACAACCTATAAAAGCAATCATGAAGAGAAACTTACTTTATAAAGTTACGTTCATTTATTTTGTTTCACTTAATAAACACTGATGCACAGATAAGATATTATTGAATTTGTACTATAGAGTTAAAAATTACAAAAGCATTAGTGAATGCCAAATAAAAAAATAAGGCAACAATAAAACACAATTTGTTATTTTACTATTTTCTATCAATAAAATAATAAATTGTGTTCATTTAAGCTAACAAATTCTAAACTTACATTGCTTAAGAACATCCTTATAAAACATTCTTTTTAATTTTTTGAACTAGCTTCTGTGCATTATAAAATTTTAAAAAATTGAATTGTAACAAAACTAAATAACAATCAAAGAGTAAAAATAAAAATATTTGATGAATTATTTACTTATAAGTTTTCAAATTAACTAGAAAATATGGCCACTAGAAATTAAACACTCTATACAAATTGATTTTAAAAATATTTCATCTCACATATAACATTGAACCAATTAAATTGATGTTATTTTTCATGAAATAACTAACTCCTTTAACTCAAAACTTTTGAACAAAAGAAGCATAATATATAAGGCACATAGCAAAGAATTTTACCTATATTTCAAAATATTTCTCATGGTAAAAATGCGAAATAAAAGAGCCGTATATTTAAAATATTTAGTATCATATTTCTATATTTTATGATTTCAATTCATATGCAAGATCAAAAACTGTTATAAATATATTGTTAATTTACAAAAGCTTTACCAAAGAAATTTACCAGCCAAAGTATAAAGAAATTAACATGCAGATCAAAATATTTCTCATGGTGAAAAATGTAAATAAAAGGACCTTTAAATTATTTATTATCTTATTCCTCTATTTTATAATTTCAATTAATACGCAATATCAGAAATCTGTTATAAATCCACTGTTAATTTATAAAAGCTTTACCAAAAAGGTTTACAAAAAAAATTAAAATATACGGAAGTACAAAGTAGGTTACTTACATTTCAAAATATTTCTCACGTGGAAACATGTTAAGTAAAAGGACCATACATTTAAATTATTTATTATCTTATTTCTATATTTTATGATTTCAATTCATATGCAAGATCAGAAAGCTGTAATAAGTCCATTGTTAATTTATAAAAGATTCATTCGTTACCTGCTGTTTTACACAATAAATATTTATTGACATTATAATTAGAGTTCCAAATTACAGAAGCAGTGGTGATATTTCAAATCACTGTTGAATAGAGAATACGAATTTCAACACAGTAGATGCCATTTAAAGATGAGAATTGCAGATTGGAAAACATTTGAATTGATCAGAGTTGTTAATAATCGTTTCCGCTGGAAAATAGGGAATTCGTACTGTAAAAGAGAAATATATATTAAGGATTTAATGCCCATGTAACATTTAAAAATAGGTATTCATTCTTACTTTAAAAAGGATTTATTCATTTTAACTGTTTTACACAAAAACTATTCATGTGAAGAACTGAAAATAAAGAATTTATATTATAACATATTTTACAAATTACAGAAGCACACACTCATCTTTTATTACAGTTGAAAATAAAATACGAATTACAATAGAGTGGATACTTTTAGATGGAGTTTATTATACAGTAGTTAACAATCATTTTCAGTAGAAAATAGTAAATTAGTAATGCAAAATATAAATATAGTTTAGAAAGACAAATGTAGTGCAATTCATATGCAAAATTTAAAAAGCCGTTTTTCATTCCTTCTTTATAAAGGTGTTCTTTATCCATTAATGATGTGACACATAAAAAATATTCAGGTAAGAACAAAGAATAAGTAATAACATTATGCAGTATCAATGCTGATTCATTCAGTACTTCAGAAAAGGAACTACGAATTACAATAGATAATATGTTTTGTAAATATATTGGTAGAAGATTGTGAAATATTGGAATCTAGAGATGTTAATAATCGTGTCCACTGGAAAATAGTGAATTGGTACTGAAAAAGAGAAATATATATATTTTACTAGAAAACGCAGCAAGATCAATGAAATTGAGAAATATATTTTTTACTAGAAAGTGCAGCAAGTTAAATGAAATTGAGAAAAAATATTTTCACTTCAAATAGATACAGAAACTATCACTTAAATAATATTATGAAAGATTTTAGAGTAGTTAAGGCTATTAATTTAGAGTAGTTAAGGCTAATTAAGGCTAAAAACTCTTTCACAGTGTATAAACATACTAGGCTTGATACTGATTTAAAGTGGTGAGCTTAACCCAAGCAAACCATATAAGGGTGGATTTTATCCCTAAAATTAAACGTATAAATTTTAGATACATTGCAAACACACACATATATAAGGATATTTTATGTAAATTGACTTATTTTAATTACAATTATAATATTTGCTAGTTACTATAACTCCTTTATTTGCTATAGCTAAAAGGCAGATTCTTCAGGTGTTTGGAAAAAATTTCATTCTATTTCTAAATGCTAATAAACCTATAGCCAAGCTTCAAGTCGTGTCATATCTATTTTAGTCTAATCAGCTTTACTTAGTTATTTTTGGGAGCTAACTTAACTTTTTATAGAATAAAAAATATAAAACATCTGTGGATAACATTTTTTTCATTTTCGTGTGAGTTTAATAAAGATCCGAGACTGGGTTAAATTGTTAGGCCTAACCACATTAAAACAAATAATGTTTTTCTTTTAAAATTACTTATCTAAATTTTAGACAAACACGCTTATATATATATATATATATATATATATATATATATATATATATATATATATATATATATATATATATATATATATATATAAAATGTCGTGATCCAGAGTTAAGGTGGATAGAAAAGTCTTCTTGATAATAATAATTTTAGATAATTATCGTTTCTTCTAAAAGCAGAACCTGCGCTATTTTAATTGTTCGTGGCGGAGCAATGCGTGGAAAAGGTGTTGACCGCTCCATGTATACGCGTTGACTGAAACTTATATGTTTGCAGGCTCATCAAATAGCTCAAAAATGCTTCCGCCTAGCCGGATAATCACAAAAGCTTACGCGAGCGTGGTTCTTTTTCATTTATTTTATTATTTTTAAAAGGTTCCCTTCTTAAAATTTTTTTAACTTACATAATTTCCAACTACCCCTTTTTTAGACTTGACACATATAATTCTCTCTCTCTTTATATATATATATATATATATATATATATATATATATATATATATATATATAGATATATATATATATATATATATATATATATTATATATATATATACATTATATATATATATACATATATATTATATATATTATATATATATTATATATATTATATATATTATATATATATTATATATATACATATTATATATGTTTTGTATATATACATTATAAATATATATATATATATATATAACATATATTATATATACACATATATTATATATATATATATATATATATATATATATATATATATATATATATAAATACACACATATATATATATTTATAAAAATATATATTATATATATATTAATTATATATATATATATATATATATATATATATATATATATAATGATATTTAACACTGTTAAATTATTTTCATTAATATTACATTCTTTAATAATTTTTATGTGAAACCTTCAGTTCTTTGTCCTAAAAAACATCTCAAATTTTATTTTATTTCTAAATCCTAATAAACCTGTTGCCGAATGCCAAGTCACCAAACCTTATTTTAATCCATTCAGCTTTGCATAATATCTTATATAAACATTTCTATTCATAGGCGTATTCCACTTGTTTATCACGATATTTTATTATTAAATACCAAACTCCATCCAGACAAGTTTAAAAAACAATTTTGTCAAGTTTTCGAGCAAACTGGCTCAGAACCGGATGTAAATAAAATCTCACTCCTCTTTCTCATAATTTTTGCCACTATTCTTAGCAGTATTGATATGTTTTAGCAGCACATATCTCCGAGTGATGTAATACTACTTCAGTATATCGCATATATGGTGAATTCTATTTAAAAAGTTTCCGTTCAAGAAGTTCCCGTTTAAGAATTTTTTCCCCTTACGAAGCTCTTTTTCAGTGGTTTCAAATTTAATATTTGTTTTTAAATAAGTAAATCTTTCCGATCAATAAGTTTTACATTTAAACAATTTACTGCTTAAGAAACCTTATTGCCTTTAAATCCGTTTATGAGGATTGATTAAAATTTTAACCAACTGAATAAAAAAAAGTTAGACAGAAGATAGATTGTCCACATTAAGGAGTTTTGAAACCCTGGTTATAACTCCTGGTACAACAACCATTTAGAAACAAACAGCTTTTCTTTACAGAAAAAATTGTTCCAAATTAAAAAGTTTGATACTCTGCCTGTAAGGCCTGACATAACAACCATATACAAACAACCTTACTTTATAGCAATAATTGTTCCAATTTTGGAAGTTGTGATACTCAGCTTATAAATTATGAAAAGAGAAATGTCTGTACGACAACAGCCTTATTTTACAGTAATAATTGTTTTAAATAAAGAAGTTTGATTCTCTGCTTGTAAGGCCTGGAACAATAACCATTTATAAGCAAATTTAATTCGATCCTTTACATGAACCATCCTAAGCTGAACAGTTGTGAAATGAAGGATTAAATCTGTTATAAATAAATCAATCTTGAATTCTAAGGAATAAAAATATTAATGTTAAGTAATCTAACCTTATATACAGTTATTTTATTCTACATTTTAACTATTGCTTGTGTTAGTGTTAAAAGAATAATTCAAATATTATTCTTGCATACAATTAAAATATTCTTGGTAAAAATTAGATATTTTGAAAATATACATTCTAGATTAAATTAAAATATTATGCTTATTTGTAATTTTAAAATAGTGGTTTATATATACATGAGAATACTTTGAGAAGTAATAGAAATACAACTAAAATTTTGATTAAAATATTTGCCTTAATGTGTTTTTACATAAGTTCACCAGTTACAGTTTTAATCTCACGGTTTCTTGAAAAACTTCTTAAGCGGGTTCACTGAATATACCATGCACAAACCGTTTATATAAGAAAGTGTAACACTGTAACATATTACCTGTTTGAAGAGTTGCCAAGCGTAGCTAACAAAATACCGTAAGTTAAAAGGGATCCAATGATGGCGAAGAAAAAAGAACGATCAATGATGTACATTTTCCACACAGTGAATTTCAGCTGTTTTGTAAAAGAAATGGTTGTTAGAATATTTCTTTCTGCAGGGTCATCGAATCTTAATGACAAAATATCATCTCTCGTTTTCTCTGATTGCTCCACAGCAATTGTTGCTGAAACGCAGATTACCAGAAGAACTTGCACGTAGAAAACGGCTAATGTCGAACTGTAAATAGACTGAAACAGAAGAATAGAGTTTAATGAAACAATTTTCACCCAAATTATTGGAGATTTTTATTTAAGTATAAGAAACAAAATAATAATCTTTTAAAAGATTTGGTTTTTAGTACCCTGTACACCAAGCCATACCCTGAAAATATTACCTGTCGGGTAGGTCCGACTTATTCATAATGAATTATAAGTATTGCCAAAATATAACAATTAAATTTGCTTAGATTTTTATTAACTACAGAATATCATTATTTGTAATAATTGTTTTATAATAAAAGCATTTACAAACATCCCATTATCAATATCCGTAAATTTTGAACTTAAATTAACTTAATTGTTGCTTACACAACTTACAAATATACGAATTTATATATATATACAGATAGATAGATAGATAGATAGATATAGGTATATATACATTTATAAGTATGTGTGTGTAATAGAATCATATTAATAGTTTTTAGTGATTTTTTTATTTGAATGTATTACAATATTTTTAATCATTACTTTTAATATGTTCCTGGTAATTTTTTTCTGACAGAAGCGAAAAGAATTTTCACCAAATACTGTGATTTAAAATGAATCTATTCATTTACTTTTATGTTTCTATAATGTCTTGATTTTTCATAAAATTTATGGAAAAACGTTTACAACATGCTGATTATAAAATTAATAAACAAAATATTGCCTCTAAAAGTTTATATTTTATGTTAAGTGCCAACGAAGAAGAATGAAAATATATAGATATAGATACATAATTCCTTTGAAATTTGTAAATGTTTTAATTTACTATTACCGATGTTGATACACTTCAACTTTTATGTGTACAAAGTTTAGATAGGCTTAAGTAACAATTTATATAAAGACTTTTTTATGCCAACGGTATTAAAGGAGCACCGGAGAAAGACTGAATTGGCTGACTGCTGTCTTTGGTTCGAAACCCTGTAATGCATGGATGTTCATAGCCATACTGATTCAGATTTTTGCAATTAGTTCTGGTCTAGATAGATTTTGCTTTGTATTAAACATACCATAAAACTACAAAAGAAATTAAATCAACCACTAATTCATCAAGGTTATGTCAAATTAAAGCTTGAAAATTAAAAACATCTTTACCTTTACTCTCTCAATATATCTATTAATTAGATACAGGTAAACTAGAAAAAATAGTTTATTTGTGAAATATATATGATCTTTATTTAACATTCTAAAAATACTATGTTGTATAAATGTATTGCATATGCATGGATTTTTTTTCTCGTGTTTATATTATTCAGAATTAAAAATAAAAGTATTTTAAAAAATCTAAAATATTTTATAATCATTACCTTTCTAAATGCTTATTTAACTGTAATTTAATACCATCTAAATTACATGATAGATATGGAATAAAATCTTTAAAACATATAAAATACGTATATTACTTACATAATATTATGCAATTTTTTAGTGATAAAATCGGAAATTTTAAATGAAATAAGTGTGTTAATGATCAATGCTAATTACTAAAAGTACCATATTTATGTAATTTTACAAGTATATCTTCTTAATTTTACATGCTGATTTTCTATTTACAACATATTTCAACATTTAAAACCACCTAAATGCATCACTTTGTAGAAATAACCTTTCAAATTAAACAAACTAAGCTCTTTATAATAATCGATATTTTTACCCAATGAAAAGGAAACAAGTATTTCTGAACCATTTGTTGTCTATAATATGTACCAATTGTTAATATAATAACTACTTACATTATGGGTTAACATAAAATATTTTATTGGTTTTCATTTACCTGGTAAATGTTCCACATGTTCATCACGAAAAGCCGATACCCATGAAAAAATAGCATCAACAATATAGTACCAATCACAGAAAACAGGGGGCTTGATAATGCATTCTCAATAGCAATACTTGCTTTGACAGTTTTTCCAAAATCATTTACAAGATGTACCCTCTCTTGACGTCTACGTTGACCAATAATTTTTCTTGAAATCACAGAAAATTCTTTTTTTATGAGGTACCCACAAATTGCATACATTACTGCGTAACCTGTTACTGTCACAATAGAAGAAAACAGCAAACAGAAGGTGACGGCGTACAAACAGATATCGGTGTGCAGAAAATCACTTAGTACATACCCGAAAAAGTTTCCAGCGTTTCTAGTTTCAGCTTCTTTGGGGCTAAAACTTCTGATTAAGAAAAACGTCGTTAACACAACCATAAATGTCGTGCATATAAAAACCAGTACTAAAATGCAACTGACCTTTTTAATTTGCAAAAACTTCAAGCAAAAAAATCTGTTTATTTTTAAGAGAATGAACTTAAATTCGTTTCTTTTCTTTAAAAGCAAAATCCTGTTTGCTACATTGAATGCCCTCTGAAGAGCGTATGTGAGGTGGATCTTGGAGGAACTAAAGATAAAAGCATTCGTGCTGAAAGACACAGAGGTTACTATTTGTATTACCAGGCAGATGTTCCACAAATAGTAAGAAAATATGCATAGACGGCGTTTTAAATTGCAATTTTTCTTCTTGTCATCATCTAAAGATATATTTAATCCTATAATATTAAGTATTAATACTATTAAACGAACAACGCTATGCATATCATCAGTCACGATGTCTTCTGTAGCTTTTTTGCTCCTAAGACGGGGAGATTTAATGAAGAACATGTTATCAGAATCTTCCAGTACTTCCAAGGAACTATGGAGCTTCTCTCTGGACTTCAGACTGCTCATATTAAAATCCTTTTAATTTACAAATTTAAAAATGTTAAAAACCCTTAAATATCAAAGAATTTAGAATTATTCTTGATAACTTGCGTCCTCTTAATACTTTGTTTACAGGATTACTTTTGCTATATTATACTAAATTCCACAAAAAATAATAAAATACAGAAGTGAATTATAAGATTATTTTTAAGATTCCCAACTTACAAAGCGAAACAGCTTATGTTTAAAGATTTTGAACCTTAAACCTTCTCCCGCAATAAAGTTGTATTGTGTAAAGGTGTTATAAAAACTGTTTTCATGAGTATCAAATTTAGGAAATTGGAACCTGTCAGCCACGAAGACTGGAAAATGGATTATCGTATCGATATGATCATTGATCTCCGAGAAGTGCATACACAACACATTGCAACATACATAAACGAAGAAAATCAATGATACTCAAGTAAATTGGTACGCTATGTAAACGATGTATTGCTTATCAGCCAAATATAAAAGATTATTGAATATTATGTTCCTAAAATAAACTCTAAAGATCTAAATAATTTCTCATAAGAGGAAAACGGTTGAACTCATTTAGATTTTTTATCGTAACTGTAAATTACGTTAAAAGTTACATTAAGCATTACATAAAAAGTATATGTTAATAAATCATTAGGATACATTTATCGTCACTTGATGCATTAGTATAAGAAACTATATTTAAATTTTCTAACTGCATACTTTCATTAAATAAGAAATAATTTTAAAAAACTAGACTGTTTCGGTCTGTCAACTAATAATTTTCTAGACATTATAATATCATTCAGTTATTATGAAATGAATTTTCAGGTTTAAACGAAAAAGTTTGGGAATAACTTATATATAGAGTTTAAAATTAGGTAGAAGTTAATTTAGAAGAAAATTTAGAAATAGCTATAGGCCTTTGGACCCAGTGGCTTTTTTGTTTCAAGTGCGTTGACGTAATTTTGTTTATTTCTTGAGAGTTTGGGTTAGGATTGGTTTGGAGTGCTACGGTCTACTTTTTTCAACAAAAGGATTAAAGAGACCGGGACCTACAGCTTAAAGCCGATTCCGATAGGCTACGAACATCCATGCCACTGTGGGATTCGAACCCACGAACTCCGGTACCGAAGGCCAACACCCTAACCAATCGGCTATCGTTCGTCTATCTCTTGCGAGATAACGAGCCTAATGTAATTGATTGATTTAATTTCCGAGATTAAGCAGCTACAACAATTACCACATTCATGTTATGTTGGATCTTAAAATTAAATTTTTATGCAATTAAATCTAATTTAACTTAAAAATTCCAACTCTAATAAAAAACCATTTAGAACTTCATGCACATTTCAAAAAATTTCTTGTGTAAATAATGCAAGTTAAAATAATTATAAATTTAGAATATTTGCTTCCTTCCTAGATACAATGATATTCCCTTTAGAGATCCATTTAAACAACTATGTTTCTCAATTTATGCAGCTTGCTATATTTTATGTATTCAGTAAATCAGGGTCAGATGAAATAAGAGATTAAAATAACCTACACCAAAATAAATGGGGAAAATATATTGCTACCAGCTTAGAGAACAAATGTTAACGTATATGAGGTCGTAACTTGAAGTGATAGT
>CM063505.1:96193928-96196428 GCA_032207245.1 Pardosa pseudoannulata | reverse complement strand
GATGTTCATTGTGTAAGAAGAAAACAACCACGAGACCCAGCGAAAATACCACTGAACCACCGGATCGGAAGAATATGCACATTCTATTCAGCTCTTGCTGTGTGTGTTCTCATTTATTATTCTGATCTCTCTAGAGAAAGATATATGCTACTTACCTTAAATAAAAGTTAAGTTTCACTACAGATTAGTCAATCGTTTCTTGAATCCATGACTATCATTTAATGCTTAGGCTACTCGTTACCCAGTAAGCTCGGGAAATTAAAAATAGTAAGAGCTTAATTTCTAGTGTAACCGACAGATTATTAACGATACCTTAAATATATATATCGAACCGGAATAAATCTACAGTTAAAACAAAGGCATTATACAAAGGTTAATGTTTAGGATAAAAATATCATTACAAATTACCCCCCATATAAAAGGCTTCTCTTTGACATTAAGAAAATTTAGACAATGAGAATATGAAATTATGTTAGCGAAAAGTTAAAACTTGTTTTGGTCTGGCACATAGAACTTTAAAAATTTATACACCAAAATACGTTCAATTTTTTTCAAACTGTATATAAAATTTTTGTAACTTAGTGTGAATTTAAATAAGTAAATGAGTAATTTTAACAGATGAAAAGATGTCTTGTTAACAATGTTCAATGTTTTAATGGCATTGCAGTAATCCTATGTCAGTGTTAATTGTAGAAAACAGTGAGTTTCAAAATTTTAAACATTAATTTTTATTTGATTAAAATATTCAAACTTTTTTTCTTAATTACAATTGGGGGAAATCATAATAATTCCAAAATAACACCTTTTGTTATGTAAAATCAAATTCTTTCTTATTTTAAAATGCAACAAATTACAGTTCAAAATAATACCTTAGTTATATAATATCAATCTTTTTTCTTTCAATTCAAATTAAAAGTATGTTTCAAACTTTATGTATTCAATAAAACTCTCAAGTTCAACTAGACACAAAACCGAAGTAATTTATTACAAACACTATAATCATTATGTATGAAATCAAAACTCTTTACCAAAATGAAGGTATAACTTTAATAATTTTATTTATTCTTAAATACTTTTCAAGTTTCTCAAGATATACCCTTTTTATTTCTACTATGAAAGTTAAATCAACGATCAATGTCAATGTGGAGAGGAAATATATATTAAATCTTCATCATCAATATCATCATATTATTTTTCTTATTATTCTCAATTCTTGTTCTTATATACGGTAGCATGCTAGAAAACAATTATGACCAAAATCTGTAGCAATTACCTGTCTAAAATACGACAGTAATGACCCAGAGGTGACGCTTGCAATGATTACGAGATTCTTAGAAGTTATTATCTCACCTTGTAAAAGTGAAAACTTACTCCATAATGAACATATGTCTAAATCCAATCTTCAAACTATCATACTGAGTTAACTATTTTACTTTTTGTATTAAATCATTTTTCTCATATTATAACTTTAAATATCTTAAACCAAAACAAAACTTCAAATTTAACATATAGTTGAACAAAAGCTATTAACCTTAACTAATCAAAACTAAAATAACATCAGATAAAATGCTTTGATCAAACTAACAATTTATTCAGGCATTAACATACAAGATCGAACTGTTCTCAAAAGCTATACATCGTAGTTAAACGGTTATCTGTTCCAACCAATCAGAAATATGAATAAGAGTCACTTGTGTGACGCCGATGATGGAGTTTAAGCGTCATAATCTATTTCAAGTTACTTATGGAACTTTAATAAATCCTCAGGGAAAATAAAAACATTAAAAAAAGATTGATTTTTGGGATAAAAATAACATTTTATATAAATAAATGTTTATGTAAATGTATGTAATGGTATATTAGGGTCAATCTGAAATTTTTACGATACAACTAGGTTTTAAAAGTTATACTTACAAAATTCATAGAAGTACAATATACTTACAAAATTTTAGGTGTGTCCAAAGTAGTCTCCTCCCGCATCAATGCACTTTTGTAGACGAATTTTCCTCTAATAAAATGCCTCAAGAGATTCATTTCTTGGAACAGATGAAAAAATTTCATTTATAGCCACATAAATCCTTTCTTCTGATTGAAAACGACTTTCTTTTTTAGATTAAAGAAAAACCAAAAGTCACATATAGCTATATCAGGTAAATTAATCGGAGGATGCTCTATCACTTTAATTTCCTTTTCTGTAAGAAACTCAACTGTTAATCCGGGTATATGTGAATATGCACTGTCATGGTGAATCATTACTCCCTTAACATTCACTTCTTGTAAAATTTGTGAAAGTCATTTCGTGGTATACCAGATTGCTGTTATTGTCTTCTGTCCTTCGAACTTGATGGTTTTGACCAATCCCGTACTTCCCGTACTAATAAAACGGCATACATCACTTTTTTCAGTGCGCTTTGTCTTTTGACCATTGTGAGCATGGGATTATCTTCAAAGACTCATACTTTGCTTTCTTGATGTGTTGGAACTTTATGTACGTTTTATC
>CM063505.1:96186428-96188928 GCA_032207245.1 Pardosa pseudoannulata | reverse complement strand
CAAGAAAGTTAAGCTATTATTAAACATAAACATTCTTTAATCGATAAGTAATTTTCCTGAAAAGTTTGTATTCTTTCTATAACATTATTCTTAGAAAATATCAGTCGATTGTGTGAAAGCTTAAAAATAAAAAAATAAATCCATATTTTCTCCATACACTTAACATTGCAAAAATATTAATTTTCGGCTTAAATTTTTTGGTAACAAAGTTTCAATTAATTTTACCTTTAGGTCCAGTCAACAGTCGTTTATCCTTTTTCAGAATTCAGAAAAGTTATCTAAGTTTCGAATTAATGAGTTGAAAGAGTGCAAAGAAATAATTTAATATGAGAAACAGAATAATAAATGAATATTAAAAGCTATTGTTATGAGATTTTGACAAATACACGATAATGTCTTTTGTGAAGTAGATAACCTTGTGTAATCGATATTTTTATTGAATATATAAGTGGAATGATAGATTAGCAAATCAAATATTATATTTTAACAGCTATAAACTATAAATAAAGCTTTATAAATTTAAACTAATTAAAAAACCTTTATCGAAATAACAAATTAAATACAAACATTACATATGAAACAGTTTTCTTGAAACATATTATATCATTAACTGGAAGGGAGATAAAATAATATTTTTAAGAGAAATAAATTGATTATTACTGGCTATTTTAACCAATACTCAACTCTTTCTCATTTAAATTACTTCCCAATATAGAAAATAAATACTTAATCTGTTTTCTTTAACCGGTTTCAATTTCATGAAGTGGCATTTTTTGCTGCATGCAAAGCACGTTTTAATCATGTTCTAGAAGCAGTCATATAAAGAATTTAGAATGATTATATGTATGCAATGAAATTTTTGTCAATTTCAGTCTAAGATTTTATTATCCAGGTAATTCTTCACACGAAACTCTAGGAAATATTTTAGAACCTTCATTAGTAGAAATTCTTACGGTTCCATATCTAAAAATAGGGTTCTAATGAGTGGGATACATGACCCATGTGACTTACATTATAGCGGAGTTTTCGGCACAAATGACTATTTAAGAAAAGGTCTGAAATTTCATAACGGGGATTTTTCGTAAAATTTCGATAGAGTTCCATCACAGTTTCGTTCTGCCACAGTCTCGGTAAACTGATGTAGTATAGAGTGTTCTGGCAGTTTCGATATTTCGAGGAATAACGACGTTATATTGAATTTTCCAGTGTCTTCACACTTTCACATAACCAGGTTCAACGACTGCAGGGCGGCGATACCCCCCCAGGAAGTCAACTTCGTAATGAGGCAAAAATCCTTATTTCATATATGTATATATATGTATATATATATATATATATACATATATATACACATATATATACACATATATATATACATATATATATATATACATACATATATATATACATACAAACACACACACACACACACACACACACATATATATATATATATATATATATATATATATATATATATATATATATATATATATATATATATTTATATATATATATATATCAGGTTCTCACTAAATAACACTAGAGTCCTGATTACATTTTCATAGCTCTATTCAAATCTCAGAGTACACTGCTCATCAATCATCTTCAATGGTGTTGCACATTGGCTCCTAACTTTTAACAAAGGCAGGCTTAGCTGCCTTGGGTAGCCACAGCTCTGTCTGCGGAATGTGCACACTGCTCTCTGCTACCAAATACTGCGAGTGATCCGTATTTATGTGGCTAACACATCACGCAGCATCACTCCCAGTAATAAATCCCTACTTACAATCTTTTACAATTAATCTACTATTTAAATTCTGACACACACACGCATATATATATATATATATATATATATATATATATATATAAATTACATATAAAATATCTCTTAAAATTTTTTCTCTTCCCATTCTTCTTTTATCATATCCTTTCATGTCTATGTTCCCAGCCACATAATCTGAAAATTAAAAGGACAGTCCGCGACTTCAATTATTTTAACCCGTTTTTCAAAGCTAACTCTGAAATACTCAAATTTGTTGTCCACTTGCTACATTTTCCAGCTGTTCCAGTCGAATGGTTCACTTTTATCAATGATCTAATAGCCTTTCTGATTGCACGTTAGCTGAAGTACGCTGACTAAACTTACTTCTTTTTCTTTGAAATATGCTCCTCGTCATCTCGCTGTGGCGTCCAACTTTATAATAGTTTAGTGTATGTGTTTTCATGTATCATACCGTACTCCGCTCTTGATCGACCACTACGGAGTCGTTGTTCTATTGGTTTTCTTGTATGGAGCAACAGATTCTTATTTTTAAGCTTCTCACTGCCCAGTAAACCCAGGGATGTAAAAATAATAGAGGCTAATTTTATCTAAACATAACTAGATTATTAATTTCACCTCCTTATATATATATATATATATATATATATATATATATATATATATATTTAAATGTATATAAATATGTATATATATATGTATATGTATATATAT
>CM063505.1:96166428-96181428 GCA_032207245.1 Pardosa pseudoannulata | reverse complement strand
GTCATTCCCGTCTGGACTCTTGAGACGAATACGCAGTTTCTCGTTTGAGAAATATACTCCGACTTTGCTGGAGAGGTTTTATTTCTTTTCTCTGTATGGATGAAAGTAACATCTATAACATAAATTTCATCAATGACATCTGACAACGGACATCTAGTTCTTGCATCATTAAGGCTGCTTTATTTCTCTAAACCAATTCTACGACATACCCAAAATGTATAGGGGAGGACAATCAACAAAATTAGGACATCGCGACCGCTCTGTGATCCTTTACAACATTTAAAAAAAAGTTAATTCATCTCTTCTTTGAATGGTTGGCGAGCCAGTTGGTCAGTAACAAATGTCAAATCAGCTATCAATTGTGCAACAAGGATTTAATTTCATATGAAATTTGAACTGAATAAGAGAATTAAAATCGTAAATTAAGATTTTACTGATTATAAACCGGAAGTGCTCTTCAATCGAGGATATTTTATTCTAAACCAAAATTGTTAAATTATTTAATATAGTAAAAATTATTACATCTAAATGTTCTTAAAATTGTATCAATTTACAATTCTATGATTTGATGTTTCATTTCTTACCCACCAAAAGTTAAAAACAAAATCGCTGAGATTTTTTTCTATTCTCAAAATCCTTCACTCGAGTAACAAATGCTCAAATGTACAGCAAGGTCTATTTTTTTTAAGGTATACGTCAATTCTCTAGGAAAATAATCCATTCTCCCAAGTTATAAATGCCGTCGTCAGGATTTTTGTTGCAGGTTTTTGGACCTGGGGCACAAAAACCGACAGAAAAATGATTTCCCAGGAACTATCTCAAAACAAAAAAAAATTATCACGTGATTCATATGGCGTTAGATATAGTTACATACTTTCATACTTGTAGAGATACTGGTAGCTGTCAGAAGAGAATATGAAAGTTTGAACATTATGGCTAACAACAAGTGTGACACTAAAAAGATTTATTCCTCACACACATATACATATTTATGTGCACACGTGTTTCTGTCTATGTATTTTTTAAATTATTTTAATTATAACTTTAATTCTTATTATTTTAAGCCAAGTTTTCCACACTTGTCTCTAAAGAATTTAAACTAATATTTAAACTTAATTTTCCTTAAAAATCTACTATTTTAGAAGAATAGTTTTGAAGTTTTACAACTTTAACAATACATATAATATCACACACACACACACACATATATATATATATATATATATATATATATAAATATATATATATATATATATATATATATATATATATATATATATATATATATATATATAAATATATATATATATATATATATATATATATATGTATATATATATATATATATATATATATATATGTATATATATATATATATATATATATATATATATATATATATATATATATATATATATATATATATATATATATATATATATATATATATATATATGTATATATATATATATATATATATATATATATATATATATATATATATATATATATATATATATATATATATATATATATATATATATATATATATATATATATATATATATATATATATATATATAGATAGATAGATAGATAGATAGATAGATAGATAGATAGATAGATAGATAGATAGATAGATAGATATACATTGTGTCCCAAAAGCTCGTTTACAAACTTAACATGGGGGTCAGTCATATCATGCTGAAGAAGATTTAGATAGGATAAAAAATAATCATTTCAGGCGTGGACGAAGAAGAAGGATGAGTAACACAGAAGTTTACATAGAAGAGTTTAGTAACACAGAAATGGCCGACATGCATTACGTATATGGCACCGCTGATGGAAATGGACGAGCCGCGGCACGGATGTACCTTGAGCGCTTCACAAACAGATGTCAGCCAAGTCATGTTTTGTTTGGACATTTGTACAGCAGATTGTGTGAATCAGGAGACTTCGAAGTATGTAGCCACATCAGCCGAGAACTTACTACACGCATGCCTGTTGTAGCTGAAACCGTGCTACAGGAGTTTTGCCATCAACCCACAAACAAGTTTCCCAGCAAGCGAACGTGTCTTGGGTGTAGGTCATTCCACTATAATGAGCTCACTGCACGAGGACATGCAACACCCTTACCATTTCCAAGAAGTACAGGCATTGCGTATTGCATTCTCACGCTGGTATTTGTAACAGCGGGCCGCACAGCCATATTTTCCATCGTGGATTTTGTTTTCTGATGAATCCTGCTTTACTCAGGATGGTGTCCTGAACCTGCACAACATGCACATATGGGCACATGAAAACCCAAGGTGTGCACATGCATACATTTCACCGTAAACGTTTGGGCTCGTATCGGTGACATGTTGATTGGTCCTTACCTTCTACTTGTGTTGACACATGAAGTCCATGGTGTATGAGACACCCGTAACATCGGACATGGATCTTAACGCCAGGATCGCGGAAGCGGCAGCAAGTGTCCGTGACATTCCTGGACAACGGCTTCGTTTATATATGCGCCGAAGTTGTGAAACGTGCATTGTTGCGAAGGGGAACAATTCTGAGAATTTGCTGTGATGTAATCATCATCTGTAGTAAAAATAATATTAACATCGCTGTCGATATTATTGTTTTTCTCCTGCTCCACACTTGTGAGCATAGCGTTCTAGCGGTCTCAGTGTGTATTTTCAGACACGAGTTCCTAGGTAAATCTTGTTCATCGTGATATGACAGACCAGCATGTTAAGTTTGTAAACGACCTTTTGGGACACCCTATTTATAGATAGATAGATAGATAGATAGATAGATAGATAGATATACATATTATTATTAATTTAGTTCATATATAAGTTTAATGAAACTTTTAACTTAAATAAAATGTATAGTTAAATGCATGCGCTCTATCTGATTTATACAGTAAATCTTAAAAGTGATCGAATATTTTAGAAATTTATAGTGAAAATGCTGTCTCTGGAATTGAATTTGAAATAACCGTCAGCTGCTTCTTTATATAAATTCCATTTGACTGTGGACAAAACGTAATAGAATGTGCTTTTAAAATATTGAAAATTTTTGTATAAGGAAGAATATAAAGAGAAATGGAAAGAGTGGGTCAAAAATTCACAGGAAAATGCATTCTGATAAATACATCGAAAATAATATTTCGATTTCACTTCTTATATTTACGTTATTATAAAGTTTAAATTTTTGATGATTTATTACATTTTAAATTAAAAGAAACATATTTTTATTACTTTAAGTATACATATGTGCTTTTAATTTGATGAAACAACCAACGGTAGTTAAATTGTAAAAACTGGTGTATTTATTCTACCCTAAATTCAGATGAAGGGTAAATAGGGTATTGGGTTATTATGAACCACTCAACTAAATAAAAAGGAGTTAAAATTAGCGAATGTCTCTTGATTATTTTGTTTTCATTTTTTAAATACCACGGATATTTTCAAATAAAATTGCAAATAATCATAGGTATTTTTTAGTTAGCCGAGTTTAAGAGTTTAACGGTAAATCGGGACTACTTAAGAATTGGGTTCCCCTTGGAAAATTTGGCTGATATATTGGCGATAATTACTATAACGCAAATGTAATCCATCCAAACACTGGCGATTTTAATTAATGTACATTGCGCCATCGTAATAAAATTATACACACTTACTTAATTAGAGAAAACGACTTGAAAACCGAACATTTATATTTTTCGGCATTTTATCCCTTAACAGTCTATAAACTCAACAGCTCCAAATTATTAAAAATCAGCCATAGTGAACCATTAAGGGTTTGTTATATCTAATTTTTTTAAGCATTGCACACTTTTAATATACAAGAAAAGAGTTACACAAGGAGAGTTGGATACAAATATGATATAAATTATCATACAGATACAGATTGTTTGGACACGGTGAGATCAGGAGAAAATGTTAGGCGGCCATACTTAAACCATTATCGCCAAGTTGGCGAGGGAACCCAGTTCTTTAGTCAAGCCCGGTAAATCATAAAAATGAAGTAGCAATTTTCTGTCTATAGTTCACATTTATCAAATGTAATGTAAATAAAATGTATTTGTATTTTTTATGTGATTAAACTTTTCGAAATTATTTTTATTCCTCTCACTTGATCTAAGAACTAATACACATTTTAAAATGAAAGGAACCTTCCTTTGAAAAACTTTAATTACTCGGACAGGAAATTATGCTTGTAGGAACTAATAATGTGTATATTTTAAGTAGAAATATGCACTATCGTTTTTAAGATTATATATTAGTGTATCAGGTTAACCAGCTGAATTACTTCATCAGAGCCACGGTAGCTCAGTCGCAAAGGCAACGCTCTCGTCACTGGCAGGTGGCAGGTTCTGAGCTCGAGCCAGCCTAAGATCGCAGTGTTTCTTAAAGGTGACTGGGATACGTAAAATATGTTCTTGGTCACAATGTCCTCCAAGTTCTCAATAAATACCTCTGGGGTAGTAGACCAAGCCTATGGCTCTCTGCCGCAAAATTACGAGGACCTACTTGAGCGAAGTCGTTCTTTCCCCTTAACGATGCTTTATGGGTTCATTTATGGGTGGCAGACCAAATCTATTGGCCTTCTGCTTGGTGTATGCTTTTAAAATTAAGAGGACGCACTTTAGTAAAAGTGTTACTCTCACTCTAGCGGTGGTCTTTAAACAAAAGAAAGGTGCACCCTTCGCCTTAATGTGAGTAGCATATGGCTCTATCGTTCTTGGTTTGCTACGTGGCATCAGAAACAACAAAAACAACATTATTTCACTCAAATTGAGATAGTAAAACACTAAAATTGGATTGAGTGAATTAACCCTTTCGTAGGCCATTTATTTCTTACTCCACTTTTCTAAACTTTCAAAACAGAGCTACTAATTTTATTCAATCGATCGAACAATTTATGACAGTGCAAAACCGAAGCAGGAATCGGTCTTCCCGTCGTTTCAGTAACAAGGCCAATATATTAGAATGGGTTTTGAGCTTCCCACAGGTGTATTTTGTAAGATCGTGTAGGTGGGAAGTTATCTTCCCACGACTCATGAAAGGGTTAAAGAAGATTGTTCATATTACAATACTGTTACATTATGACCATCCCTACATTTTACAACGAATTCGCCTGGATGACTTTCAAGGCCCTTGAACAGGTTTAAGTGGTATTTAACTGCTGCTGGAGAGTCTGAAGAATCATTCTTTCACTTACTTCTGTATGTGATGTGAAAGGCTGATAGAGAGTTGCCTGGTTAGATGAATCACAGTTTATCATTCATCACCCCGATGGCCGTATCAGGATACGTCGTCTTTCAGGCGAACAGTTGCTCCCTCGGTGTACAGTAGGTTATACACAGGCCGGAGGTGGCGGTATTATGTTTTGAGAGACGTTCTCTTGGGCATCTCTGGGATCCGTGGTTGTGGTAGAGCAGACCATGAATGCTACAGGGTATCTGAACATCATTGCGGTCCAGTTGCACCCTTATATGGCCTCTGTTTTTCCAGCTGGAAATGAAATGTTCCAAAAGGACGACGCTCCGTGTTACAAGGCTAAATATGTGTTGGAGTGTTTTCGAAAACATGATGCTGAATTCCAGTTGATGTCCTGGCCACCTAACTCACCGGATCTCAATCCGATAGAACACATTTGTTACATTTAAAAACATTTCATGCAAACATTGAAGCTTCGGAGAAATTGCAAGCTAAATACTTTAGATACTGATATTTATTTACATATAATTTTCACTGCAATAGTATTAGTTAAAAATACACTTTATAAAAGCAATTAAATAAATTGCTTAATGTAGAAACATTACAGTTTTATTTTTTAAGAATTAAAGAGTAATTTAGCTAAGATCAATACATCATTTTTTTACATCCTTTGTTTTACAGTTGTCATAAATCTAAAATAAATGACTTTCAATTGAATTGTTTTACATGGATTCAAAAAGAAAACATTCAGACCGAAATGTAATGATAAACGATTCAAATATTTTTACATACAATTTGAGATTTAATGGATAAAGAGAATATTAATCATTGTACTATAAATAAAAATATTAAGAAAATTTTAAGCTCAACATTGTTTAAACAACAGTACTTAGAAAAATGCATTTTATCAATAACATTTTTGTAAATTTGCATTACAAAAGTTATGATGTACTAATTAATCTTATATTAACAGAAGAATAAATAACTGGAAATCTTAAGTTATAACACTGAAGCGTAAATTTAAACTAAAAAAGTCTTTGCTATTATCACAACGAAAATAAGAAAATTTTAAAACCAATTTGTTTCGATTTGTTTTTCCATGATAAATGATTGCTATCTGCAATGCTGGTATTATGTTGATTTTGGGAGTTATGGTACAAAATAGATATAATAAAGTTTCTTGTTTATTTTAAAAGAAACAATAAATTGAAATAAATGGAAATATTTTCCAATTCTGCAGACATGTATAAAACCATTTTTCATAATTATGGTTTTCTTAGAATTTAAAAGCAGTGTTAAGGCATTTATAATGTGTTCAATGCATAAACAAAAAATTTTAATTCATTAATTCTCTTCCTATCCCTTCAAAAATTCACTTTAAAAATCTATAGCTTACAATTACTGAAAAAAAATCGTTTTACATCTTTGAATGTTGATGAGTAACTGTATTTACCTCAATTTCTGATTTACAATTGAATTATATACAAGTCTTCTACAACTGTATGGATTATTCTTAATATAATATGCGTTAAATCTAGATATAAAAAAGGAATTGTAAACACATTTTTAAATAAAAATTTGTATTGCATTTAGATTTACAGAATGCAATACACAATTAAACAGATTGAATGAGTTAAATTAAAAAGTGTGTTGTGCAACGTATTTTAAATTTTCAAAGGTTTAATTCTACCTTACGTAGCAAAGTAAAGATTCTAATGGTCTATGAAAAGTATCTTAACCTTTTCGAAGGCCGTAGGAAGATTACTTCCCACGTACATGATCTTACAAAATACACCTGTGGGGATCTCAAAATCCATTATAATATATTGGACTTGTTATTATAACGATAGGAAAACTGATTCCCGCTTCAGTTTTAAGCTGTCATCTTTTGTTCGATCAATTGCATATAATTGGCACTTTTGTTTTGAAAGTTTGAATACGTTGTGTGAGAAATATATGGCCCACAAAAGGCTTAAATGAGATAATAGTTTTTGTAAACCCTTTTAAGAATCTGAAATTCGTTTTGTATTTAGATATGGTAAGATAAGATATACTACCCAATTAGATAGAGTGCGTTGAATTGAAAAAGTAGGGATTACATATTTTAAAATTTTAAAGTATATATGTTAATTTTAGCTCATGTAGCTAAGGAGAATATTAGCGTCAACTGTAAAAATTCAAATTAAAACAAATAAAATTGCTATAGGAAATGAGACATAATATCTTTGTTGGCAGACAGATGATCCAAAGAAATGTCATTTATCAATTATCATTTGTGCTGCGTACACGTCAAAACGGCTTTTCCAAACGAAATTGCGGTATCGTTGAATAAAATGATAGAAGATGAAAACTTTTCCTTGAGAAACGTGCCTGATGAGATCTGCCATTTTAAAACAAAAATATTCTTAAACTAGCATATAGCCCGTCATATGACGGGATCAGCAAATTTTTAATTTTACAGAATTGTAAAGTACCCTAGGAGGAAGGTAAAAAAATGGTTTGTTTTTTTGGATGATAATTATCTGGTAAAAGCTCAATAATTTGTTTATGTTCATATTCTTCTAAAGTCTCCGGATACCGTAAATGCAGTTTAGAATCCCATTGAATTCATTTAGTCAAAGTGTGTGGTTATGTATAAAAAATAAACACATAAACGAACAAACGTCTTAATTTTCAAAGATATATAACCTAAAAACTAGATATTTATTAGCCCTTGAAATAGACTTTTATGAAAATAATTTGTTGTTAATACCGGTGATAAAATTTTCATTGCAACAAAAAATAATCGATGATTAAATTTAAAATTATCAAATATGTACCTAATCTAATTTTTAGCCAAATATAAAGAAAAATTATTTACTTAATATTTAAGTTCAGTGATAAAACGCATGACAATAATGCAGATTATATTTAAATAATTTAAAACAAGAAATATTTATATGAGATGGTTAAAAGAATGACTTCATAATGCTACAAAAAATGTTATTTTTGCCTATTTCTTATGTGATAAATTAATAAATTTAATCGCCTGCTCTTAACCGGGGAAAATAGGGCTTTAAATAATGGCATTAAAAGCTCGAAAAGGTGGGAAGTGGTGGATTTTGAACATTTGAAGACTACAGTATTTTTTGCTGTGATATAAAGCATATTTATACCAATTTATTTTAGAATCATATCAATAGTTTCGGAGAAGATAAAGTTCAGTGATAAAACGTAAGAAAATAATGCAGACAATATTTAAATAATTTACAATAAGAAATAATTAAATGAGATGATTACAGGAATGATGTCATAATGCTAGATTTTTTTTGTCTGTTTATTATGTGATAAATTGAAAAATCTAACTGCCTGTTCTTAACCGGGAAAAATAGGGCTTAAAATAAGGGCATCAATCACTCGAAAAGGGGGAAGGGGTGATTTTGAATACTTGCTCTGAATTTTACTAACCTTAAATCATCAAGAGTACAATATGGATGACCCTATCCATTCCAGGTAAAACCGCTTCATAAATTCCAGGAAAGAAGGACACAATACAAACAATTATGCCAGTAGCAAACAAAATACCACCCTTAAAATTCATTTGTTCGTTTCTTTTTTGTCGTATATGTACGTAATATGGGCGAGACTCATTCAAATCACAACACAGTTTATTTCAGGTGAGATACATGAATTCCATACAACAAGCAAGAACTTTTACACATTGTGCACATAGAATATCTGATTCCGCACATACGCTTTTCAAATAGGGATTCCTCAGGTAAAAAGACTACTAATAATCCCTAAGAACAATTGATCACGTGATAAAAATACCCATGTTTAAAGAGAACGCGCTAATTATTGTAGTACAGACAGAGGTTGAATTAAGTTTATCGCGTGTCTGGAGGGAAAACTTAGAATTACCTCACAATCTCTGAACGTACTTTATGAACAACAGTTAAATTAATAATAAATTAATATTAAAATGCGTAAATAAGGGATTTTAATATTACACGTATATAAAAGAAAATGTAAGTCAGACCACTCTCGATAATTTCAGTTTATGGGTACTCCTTTGGTGTGATGCACAGTAATAACATTTTTTAGAGTTATGGCAATACAAGACAAGGATATCTTTAATTTTCTCAATTTTGACTGGATTTAAACGCATTGGCTTCTAAGCAACATACATCAATCAAAGTGTGCAATCATCATACATCATACAATAACTATGGAAGCAAATCACGAGAAAGGGGTTAAAAGCCTGCATTTCCGTACTGGAGATCCGCTAACTTAAGAAAGATTTGGCTAATGGCTCAGCCTAAAGGGTAAGCTGCACGAGATTACTAGACTAAGATGCTCAGGAAGACAAACGGTCATCCTAATGGACTCACTGATGGACCAATTTCCGAGTGGCATCCAACCATGGAAGAAGAGAGCAGGTTAGCGTATACTCTACGTACCCTTAAAAATTAGAATGAAAACACAACGACTGGGAATAATGTCCTAAACAGATGAAAGAGAATGACATAATACAAATGATACCATAAAGAAGATTCATAGGAAAACTGAAAGTTTATTTTTGAATTACTACATTAATTCCAGGGACTGGTATGTCTACAGGAGTGAATACGTATTTCAATTTAGATAGCTTATAATCGAATTGGATTGTCATTAATTAATCCTGAGTTTAAACAGATTTGATTGATCTTATAGAATGAATTATAAAATATTTTTTTTAATCTGTAAGAATAGTAAGTTTCATTATGTGTAGTTTCCCTTTATTAAACAGTTTTTTATATTACTTTAATTTCTAGAGTCGACAAAGCGTGTTCGTCATTACTCCGAATTTTAGATGAAAATAAAGGATTTTTGCTAGGTAAAAAAGCTCCCTCTCAATGTGGGCTCTCTGTATTTATCTACCTATCTATCTATATCTATATGTATGTATATATATATTTTAAATTTAATGATTTATTTTTATATTATAAAACGAGGGGAAAAAGTTTAACATAAAGCCAAATTTGCATATTAAATAATGATAAAAAATATTGTATATAATTATTATATTAGTAATTAAAATTGAAGCAACAATTTATGTGTTTGATAAGACTAACAGGGTAATTCATTACATAAGTACTATTATAAAATAATTTAAATGCTTATTGCTATTATTTTGGAATATATATATATATATATAATATATATATATATATATATATATATATATATATATATATATATATATATATATATATATATATATATATATATATATATATATATATATATATATATATATTCTCAGGGGTTTTCAAAACTTAAACCAAGGGTAAAAATTCCCGCGTCATTTTCCATTCCCCTTTTAACCCCTAACCTAAATTGACCACTGGGGCTACAAGTTACGCCCTCAGAGAAGGGGGCTGGCCAATTATACACCTACATGGCCCTAGCGGACAATTTATTAAATTTCCGAATAAAAAGGAGATACACGCTAGCGGAGACAGATTTTTCTAGATATGTTCCCACAGTTGTTGACCCAGGTGTTACGTGTCTTGTACATAGAACTTCATGCTAGCTGACCCTTCAGTTTGTCCCTATGATAAAGTAGGAACCCGTCCTTCAAAGTTATCTTAATAAAGTTATCTTAATAAATTTCATTTTTATGGCCATGACTGCAACCCCCATCGAGAAGTCAGTCTCATTACGATATATATATATATATATATATATATATATATATATATATATGTGTGTGTGTATGTATGTATGTATGTATGTATATATATATATATATATATATATATATATATGTGTGTGTATGTATGTATGTATATATATATATATATATATATATATATATATATATATATTGCCAAAAATAAAAAAAGTCTGTTAGAAATAATATTCTAGTTCTTAAATATCCACTGTTGAATAAATTACATTGTTAAAATGATTTCTTCCCCAAATTCCGGGTTTATTCTCCAAATTTCCCGAGTTTATTCCCACCTCTTCGAAATTCTGGGGTTTTTACATATCTAGGTGTAGCACATGGAGTACTTCTTTTACTTATTATTTTTTTACATTTTTTTAGCATTTTTCCTTATCTTGTCTTCTCACTGTTATATTTGTATTTTGTAATATAGATCAGGGCATTTTGCTATAATTAATATTAAAGATGCTCTAAAGCAAACTTGTATATCATTATTTTAACTTAGACAAATGGATTTAAAGTAACAACATCAATGTACTACATCACATCATCCTGTATGTATGGATAAAAAGTGGCACTGCAACATTATAAATAACACAATGTATGTCTGGTATTGAAAAAAAAACGCTGATTTCTATTTCCCAATTCTATTCAATTAATTCACTTATGTCAAACAGGATTTCACACACGTGACTGCAGAAATATTTACTAATAGGTTAGATTTCAGTTCAACAGAAAATAACGGTATCTACTTGGTTCTGTCAAAATTCCATCTAATTATAAATTTTCATATCTTTGAAACATTTTCAGTAGTTTATATTAAATTTGTTATTATTATAAAGTGAATATTAAATTTTAACTATTACGAATTACTCTATTATTGTCTACCACAATTTTTTGAAATCAGCAAATAACTTTAAAACTTAATAAAACGCATAGTTTTGTCTAATCTAGACTGTATTACTGTTAATTTTTCGCAATTTACTTGCTTTTTTACAACGATTTCATAAATCAAAAACTTATGATTGCTCTTAGGATTTGTAGAAAACCACTCTACGATTTTTAATAAGTGTTAGTCTACTTTTCCTTACTAATATAAAACGATGTTGTCATTTAAATCTTATTATGGTTGAAAATGCAAATTATCTTTTCATTTCAGTTTATAAATTATATTTAGAAAATGTTTGGTTTGGTTTGGAGTGCTACGGTCTACTTTTTGCAACACGAGGGCTAATGAGACCGGGACCTACAGCTTAAAGCCGATTCCGAACGGTTACGAACATCCATGCCACAGTGGGATTCGAACCCACGAACTCCGGTACCGAAGGCCATCACCCTAACCAATCGGCCATCGTTCGGCATTTAGAAAGTGAAAAATATTTATAAAAAGTCTAGATAACATTGTTTAAAAACTTTAAAATGAAGAGTGCGTTGAGATTATAAAATATATCAATCATTACAAGTTATTTATATCTGTATCTACGATATCTAAGCAAAACTTAGGTTTCATTAGCATAGGCCTACTGTGAACACGCTACTATAAGTCATTTTCGAAAATTCAAGAGTTCGCTAATGTAAAGAAAGAAAGAAACTATATTTTTTTTAATTACACGTGAATTTGATAAGTTATTCGGCAGAGAGTACTTAAATTCAACAAATGTTTATCGCTTTTCCAGATATCTCAAATGTAACTATTTGTGTAGTATATCTAATACAATAAAAAATACTAAACATTTACATTTTATAAATATTACGTTAAAACAAAATCTAATGATTCATAATATATTTGTCTAAGGGAGATGAAATGAAAAATTCCGAAGGTTTATAATAAACCACAGAAAAAGCACTTAATTTCTTTCATAACATTGCATTTTAATAAAAGATAAATTCAAATTTAAAATCAGAGTTGATATACCTAAAAGAAATTTTTCTAGAGGATTGAAATTTAATTAAATTTTCATGAAAAATAATATTTATGCAGAAAAGAAAACAATGAGATTTTTTGAGAAAAATAATAAAATGTGTGTTAATTCAAAGATAATTTTATGATGATGAGTTTAAGAAAAACATTCCATAATAAAAAGGAAGCTTAATTATATTAATTTTGTTCAGATAACATATGCTATTTGATATCATTATAATAATATTATGCTGCTATAAAATTTTTCTTCTTCATCATTCATTTTTTTTTGCAAAAGTAATATTTTGCGGAATTATAGGAATAAGGAATTATTTTGCAATATATATATATATATATATATATATATATATATATTTATATATAATATATATATATATATATATATAATATATATATGTATACATATATATATATATATATATATAATACATATATATATACATATATACATACATTTATATATATACATATATATATACATACGTATATATATTTTTATGTATATATATACGTATGTATATTTATATATACATACATACATTTATATATATATATATATATATATATATATTTTTATGTATATATATATTACATACATACATTTATATATATATATATATATTATGTATATATATATATATATATATATATATATATATATATATATATATATATATATATATTATGTATATATATATATATATATATATATATATATATATATATATATATATATATATATATATATATATATATATATATATATATATATATATATATATATATATATATAAATATATATATATTATATATATATATATATATATATATATATATATATATATATATATATATATATATATATATATATATATATATATATATATATATATATGTATATATATATATATATATATATATATATTATATATATATATATATATATATATATATATATATATATATATATATATTATATATATATATATATATATATATATATATATATATATATATATATATATATATATATATATATATATATATATATATATATATATATATATATATATATATATATATATATATATATATATATATATATATATATATACATATATATTTTTTTTATTGTACTAGTTCTTACTAGCTATTATATTTCTTGTGATTCAACGATTCTTTCATGTCTATCCAAAATATTTATGACTGATTTTTTTCTATATAATTTACTTGACGAAATTTCACTTCTTATATCATTCTTTTTTTTTTTTTTTTGGCAAAGTAATAATGTGCGGAATTATATGAATTAAGGAATCATTATATAAGCATATACATTTACGCAAACTCGTACAAATATATATGCATAGTTATATAATCATTAATTTATTTTAAAAATAGCTGTACATATATGCTTTTATAAGCTTATGAGTTCTTGGAGTTATTTGAAATTTGGATACAAAATGCAACAGATAGTTATTGAAATTCTTAAAATAGCAGTATTACTAATCAAAGTGTATTCTTCGTTTATTAGAGACACACAGTATATAAGAGCATGGTATATACAATAGAACAGGTGTAGTGTACTATCACTACACGGCTAGAAAACTCATATTTGTTCATATATATATATTATATATACATATACATACACATATATATATATATATATATATATATATATACATATGTTTATATATATATATATATATATATATATATATATACATTTAATAAGCAAGTTTTAATGTAAGTCATGTAATACTAAAATACAAGAAGATCGACTTTTTCATACCATCTTTTCACAAAAACACAAAATAAGAAATATCTTTTTGTTTATTTATTTATATTATTCAAGATAGTTTTCTTTCCAGAAATTTCATTCATGCTCTTTTTTCATTGGAATAAGAAGAATGTTAAAGAATTTTAAAGAAGAATGTTAAATTTAAAAGAAAAGAAATATTAGTCGACAACTCGTATGACAAAATTTTATCTTTCCACAAAATTACAAGTAGAATAAGAAAGGAGATACAAGAGAAAGATTTAATACTTAGCTTCCGATATCAGTCAATTTTTGTAACTGAACAAAGATCCATACATGTTGAGAAAAATTCCTAACCACCACCCGGTGAAAGCTTGCCAGGTAGTGTTGGATGTTTATCCCTTGCCAAGCAGAT
>CM063505.1:96156428-96158928 GCA_032207245.1 Pardosa pseudoannulata | reverse complement strand
TTATACGCATGATAAATATATTACAATAATTTTTGTGAATAAAACTAGGGTGAAATATATGTTTACTTGTAGGATGAGTTTTAATGCCTAATAAATAATTTTAATATTTATTTCAAAAACGCAGTAAAAGACAAAGGGAACTTATATAAGTAAAATAATCAATTCAAATATATTTTACTAATCTAAAGAACTGAAATTGAAATTACGTCCAAATTAGTTATGTTAAAAAATATTTCTCTAAAATGATATACATAAATAAAATAGGAAGAACGAAATCTGCTTATGCCTAAAATAACATCTTGAAAACCTATCAAATGAAAATGTTTCACTCTGTACCTGTAACCCTCAAAATTAAGTTGTACTTGTAGTTATACAAAAGTAATATGTTATTTTGGAAAATAAAAATGTTCCCACAATAATCTCTATTTTTAAGAAATTATACCTACATTTATATGAATTGAGTCTATTTTATCAAAAAGACAACAAATGATTATATAATACTTCGTTGACAAGGATATTTTTAAAAATATCCAAAGACGATGTATCAAATGATGTATGATGATGTAAAAAAACACAGTCTTTCGGAACCCCCGAAACCTCGAATTATGTTTATTATTAAGTTGGAATCTATTAAGTTGGAAATGTGCTTCATCGGTGAACCAAATGCAGTCAACATCAAAATCGTTATTATCAGTCGCATTGAGCAACCGATTCGCAAAGTCAAGCCATTGTCGTACGGTTGATGCAAGTAATGCCTGGTGACACTGAATGTTTATGGTGATTCACTCTCTGAATCATAAGGGGAATATGAGTAGGCTACTTCGCAGTATTGTATGCGTTCAATATTGTACGCTTAAAACCAGTCTCTGTTGCAATCCTTCGGATGGATTCCCTGGGTTGTTGCTGAACAATTGCAGAAACTGTGGCGACATTTTCTAGAGCAACAACTATTGGCCTGGAACCAACATTTTCGACAAGATTGTCTTCCATGCTACCTGTCCATTCGAATTTGGAAAAAAAAGCCTGCGAATAGATTTCGAAATAGGTCCTTTTTTAATATTAAATATTCTTTGAAATCTGAACCTTGTGGTCATGACACTGTGTTTTAACATGTGACATTCCAGTACCAGAAAAACACGTTATCCCATTGAATGTATCTTTACAACCGTTTTTACCGATAAGCTCAATTCTTTCATATTTCAATGGTCGAATGAATCGTTTGTGGCATACATTATGACAGCGATTGACAGTTGCAAACAACACTTAGCGGCTTTTATGTCTGAATTTTGTCGCAATATAATCCTGTTCTTTATCTTACCCCTTTGACATTTGTATACTTTCCGTATCGTTTTTTAACTGGTCATTGCTGTTAGGAATGGAACTTTTAATGGACCTCTGAGTTTTTTAACACTATTTGTAGGTATTTCGATTACATCTCATTCTATTGACAACTATTGCAACTATATTTTCAAACTTTTGTATAAAATTCTCACAGACTTCACAGTAAACATACCGTTTGTGGAATTCTTCTACATATCCTTGTTTACAGGCTAAATATATATACATATATTTATATATATATACATATATATATATATATGTATATATATATGTATATGTATATATATATATGTATGTATATATATATATATATATATATATATATATACATATATATATATACATATATATACATATATATATACATATATATATACATATATATACATATATATATACATATATATATATATATACATATATATATATATACATATATATATATATATATTTTTTTTTTCATTGTACTAAGAGAGATTTTAGATCGTCAAAGATTTTACCATGCTACATCGATCCAACTCTAGTATGTTTTCTTACTAGTTAATATATTACTTGGGATTCAACGATTATTTCATGTCTATCCAAAATATTTACGACTGATTTTTTCCATATACTTTACTTGACGAAAATAAATGGAAAAGTTTAGAGATATATTGGAAAAGTATTAGTTGTTTTGAAAGTGTTATGTTGGATATATTTATCTCCGAATGTTGCACGGTTTCGATTTGCATATAATATTTCGAAGAATACTTAAGAAATTTCAGATAACATATGTGGTTGACTTGAATTCAGTTTAAATTAATCCGTGAAAAATCATTCACGGATTACTTCAACATTAAGTTTTGGCAGATCCCTTTTTCTACTGATATTAAATTTGTAGATTCCTACACTCATTTTCTCCATACAAATAAGCAATAATTTAATGACTTGTATTATAATTAAATATGATATATCTAAACGTAATGATTATTATATAAAAGCTTATAAATTTAGTTTTAGGTATATATATATACTATCTTCCAATAAGTATTTGGACACGTATGCAAAGTATGTTATCTGCGGTCGTGAGGTATGTCACAGCCTCTGCCGCTATACATTGCGTAAGTAACATCATCGGCATTAGTCCCATGCAAAATGCCGCTCAGTTCGGAGCTCTCTG
>CM063505.1:96051428-96151428 GCA_032207245.1 Pardosa pseudoannulata | reverse complement strand
TAGATTACTTTTTATTAGTCAATACAAAATATACAGAACATAAGCAGTCCAATTATTGATAAAATGTTTATTTCATGATTGTCATAGCTACCTAACTATATTTGAAAATTTTAGAGGGCTATTTAATACATAATAAAAACGTGTGAAGTATTTTGCAATCAGATAGCAATCTTGATTGGTTTCGAAGTTATCAGTTCTTTAAACTGAAAAATATTTGACTATTTTTCCGAGGCATTTATGTAGTACCTGCTTTCTTCATACTTTCAGTAATAATAATATTGGAAGTAATCTATTTAACGTGTTTTTTCTAGTTTTATTTCAAATGTTTACCTAACAGAAAATAAATAATAAGCGTGTTGACTATTCAGTTTTTTAAGGAATAATTTGAAGGATTCACAAAAAATTATTTTAATATCCATTTACAACAAATTTAATTTGAAGAAAGCTTTTGAAATTCAGTGGAATTTTTATAAAAAAATTATGTGCACAAATATATTTGTATGGCACCTGATTTGCTCTTACTTCCAGTAATTATAATTTGCTGTTTACATGAAAGTATATCTATTTAATTTCTCAATAATTATTAAATATTTGAGTGAAAAGAAATTAAAAATACTAATTATACTCGACAATTATGTTTGAAGAAATAATTTGAAAGAAAAGATTATTTTAAGACTCATTTCCATCAAATATAAATTTCACAAAAGTTTTTGAAACTCAGTGCAAGTCTTACATAAAATTATAAGTAACAGCATTTGTTTTAGATAATCTTGGATATCTATATCGCCTCCGTACATGTCGATAAAATTATGTACTTGTATTTAAACAATATTTATTTGAAAATTAATTTAATAAAATTTGGTTATTTGGGAAAATAAGTACAATTTAACAGAAATTTAAAGTTTTTCAAGTGTGTAATAATAAACCTGCAATTATTTATAGTTTGCTAGAAACTTCGGAAAAATCACAAAGATAAATTTATCTTTGAAAATGACCACGGACATAAAATTTTTTGAAAGAAATCCTCTAACAGAAAATACATATGTACGTAATTTGGAAGATAATAGTGTTTTAAACTCTAATTTCGCAATTCTCTGTGTTTTGGGACTAAGTGTGTACAGAACAGGTGAATATACATGTTTAAAAAGTGTACTAACAATTCTTTACTTTCTTTGTTGGATTTTTATGATAGGACTCTACATTTCAAGAATAATATATACATGCATAAACTACAATGCATCGCTGGATTTTAAACTTTTTCTCTGTAACAGACTCTTAAGTATTATTTGTGTTATAATTTGGGTTTTACTCTTCAAAAACGTAAGAAGAATAGAACTTATCAGCTTAGAGATAAGTAACTTTGAATTCGCGAAAACAATAATGCGTAACTTGAAAAGATTTGTCTTTTCAATTTTAGTGATTTATTTGTCTATAATTTATTTTTTCTTGTTTATGTGGTATCATAAATTAAAATATTCAGCTACTTTGAGTCCATTCATTGACACCATCCTTTTTGCAACAGGAGCAATAATATTCAATTGTTATTTAGCAATATACATGACATTCTGTTATGTAATGAGAAGAGAATTCTCTCTGATTTCCGATCTTACTGAACATTACAACTCCAAGAAAAGTAGTAGAAGGATCATGCTCTCTTACGATCGTGCAATAGAGACTGGAAAAAGAATAGATGATGCTTTGTCTGCACCAGCGTTCTTCATCATACTTATTATCTGGGTACAGTTGTTTCTTTGTGCATATCGTCCTTTAAAAGTGGAATTCAAAAGCAAAGAAGAGGTATTTTGACAACCTTTTCAATTCAAAATATATTCATTTTCTTTTAATGAATATATTTTATTCTATCATTTTTTAAGCTATAGATTTTTTATTGTCTATGTTTGTAATTCGTTTACTATACTAACGTTTTAGTATAAAATTCCTTAACAAAACAAGATCTCCTGCTTCAATTGCTTTAAAATTCTTCTCATGGACAGCAGGGTTAATCCTCATATTAAAGTATGATTTAGCGTTATAGCAAATGCTTATACATTAGAAAAATATTCTAAATCAAAATGATGTCATACTGCATACCTAGAAGGTGTTTTCCCTCCGGTTAAGAAATCACTCCCGGTAAAGATTAATTAGTGACGTCAAACCTCCACACCAGTTGAGATAATTCTTCTAATCCACTTCACCGGGCGGCATGTTAAACTGCCGATAGCACGTGGCTGTTATGTAGATTAGCAAGTGAAGACTGTATTTAAGCCGCCGGCAAATGCAAGCCTGTATGCTCTTTCGTGGCCGCCCTGTAAGGGATGTCCGTTCTGTAAACCGTTTGTTTGTAGGTAGCAAGTTGCTACCAAGTAGTGTACAGTTCTTAATGTTTCTTTTATAGTAATGTTATTTTAATAAACGAGTCAGCCTCTGGCATTTCGAGTGTTTTTCTTCGAGAGAACTTCACATCTACTGCATACCTGCTATTGATATGGCGTAGTATTCTTACACAAAAGATAGCCGAAAGATGGCCGAATGGTTAGGGTGCTGCCCTTCAGAACCGGAGTTCGTGGGTTCGAATTCCACTATGGCAAGGATGTTTGTAGCCGTTCAGAATCGGCTTTAAGCAGTAGGTCCCGGTCTCCTTAGCCCTCGTGTTGTAAAAAGTAGACCGTAGCGCTCCTATACCAATCAAAAGCTGAAAAGTAAGTAATTTTTAGTTAATTTAAAAAACATTTAAAATATTAGAATAAGCCCATTACTATTATTCATTCATCTCATAAAGTGCTGGTTTTTATGCACTGAAATTTTTAATTCTCGATCACGTTGTCTCTATGGCCAGAGTGTTATAAGAACATTCCACACAAAAACACCCAATATAAATAAACTATCCAAATTTCCAGTAACTGTCTTATAGGTCTTCTAGACCCCAGTAACGTGCATTTCCGCAATTTTCTTTGAATAGTTTTCTCAGAAAGAGAAAACTTAATTTATTCGTGCTCCGGAAACCTATTGCATGCATACACTTTTGCATTTTTATTTAGTGTTTGTGATCAATAGATAGATACTGGGAAATATACATCGTTATTTGATTAAAATGATGGAGTATAAAGATATGATTTAATTTAACTTGTGTGTGTGTGTCTTTTGGAAGGCTAATAAAAAAGATCTACAGTTCAAAATACTTTTAAAAAGTAATATTTCAAATAATACAAAATATTTTTTTAACTTTTAATAAAGTATATTTCTCAATACAAATATTCTGTTTATCATCAAATGCATATTTAATCAGAAAAGTCACAGTGGGACTCTAGATTGTGACGATCAGGAGGTTTCCACTGATGTTTAGCACAGCAGCATGGCTTAACTGAAGACTGGGTTTCTTCAAGGAAGTTACACAAAAATATAAAAACATCAAAGTTTATTATAATTCTTTCTCAAAACAATGTAAATAAAAACAGGTAAACAGAACATCCAAAACAGTTGGCCGATAATACAAAACTAAGTTGCAAATTAATATTCTGGCAAATGACTAATTTATGTAACTTACCGATGAAAAAAATAACTATATCGACGAAGCAAAAACACGACGAGCAACAGGTATCACCAGGCAACAGCAGGCTTTATTTTTCTTCTTGATTTCTTAAGTTTTACAATTATTCACATGCTGAAGGGGAAAAAAACCCACGGAGCATTAAAAAAAACGATTTCCAAATTACTAAGTAAAGTGCTCTCACATAGGCTTCAGACATGAAAAATAAAACGAAATCAAGTAACCAAGATTAAAAATATTTAGAGTTAAAATCCCGTGATTTATGTTAACCTTTATCAAATTGAAATTTAATAGAAAATAACTTAACCCACTAAATGTCAAAAAGATTAAATTATGATTAAAAGTTTAGCGAATTACAAGGAATGTGATCCGTGTAACAGAATCCGAGTTGGTAACAGAATCCGAGGACCGAAGTGCGTTCTCGTGTAAATGTGGTTAGCGCGACTCCTTACAGGTTAACCCCTTCGCGACCAACTTCTCGTATACACGAAATAGCGATTTCACTCTGATTAGTCCACCGTCGCCTCCACGCGATGATCTACGATTGATATTGAAATACCAGCGTCACGTATGCTTAATAGGAAAGTTTTATTTTTATTTTTAAATGCTAGATTTAATAACTAGATGGCGCAAACGTCAACTGTTTTCACAATGGTCAACTCGTATAGCATTTACGTTCTGTTCCTCAAGGGGAAGTTCTATGCAAGATTTTTAAATCTTATTAAAAGTATAATAGTATTCTATACTTCTAATAATAGTACATAATATTTTCTACAGACCTTTTATAAATCGTGTCCTACCAGGACATTTTCTGTGTGGGATTTGTTTATATAAAAGTTTAATTACAAAGAAATAGATCATTCCTTTTGAATTTTTGGATGTTTAGAACTCTTTCTTAAAATTATTTTCTTAAAACGTAGAGAAATAAAGTGAATATCTGAGAAATTTTTATCTCATAGAAATTCTATTTAATGGTCACAGTAACCGAAATATGATCTAAATATCAAATTGTTTTGTATTATTAGCTAAATATTATCGGTGTTACCTATCTGCTCATGATTGAAAAAATTGAAATATCTATGATTAATATTTTAAATGTTATTTATTCTATATAAGGGAGACAGATATTTAAAGAAGCAGATGTCCTTAAAATATGTGAATGTTTTGTAATTACATCAAAATATAATATATTATTAAACTATTCAATTGTATTAGTTCAGTGAATCTGTTTTACCTAACTTGGTGGTATTACGTGACTGTTTTCGAATGTTTATATTGATAGTCAATCTAATTTAATCAAACTAAAAATTAAACAGACTTCTTAAACAGTCTTAAATTGTAAAAAATGGAATTGTAAAAGTTATCGTTTCAGAGTATCAGCAATGTGTTTTAAATGTAAATGAACATAAACAAAATTTTAAAAATAAAACTAACGTTTAATTTACTTAAAACATACAAAAAAAAGGTTTAAGACAAATAAATATGGTATAGAATCCTTTAAACTGGTAACTTAAATTGTTAAACAATATTACTACTAGTAAAAGAAAAACATTGAAAACGATTACAAAAATGAATACATTTGATCTTACTAAAATTTAGGCTAACCCAGAACCAGGCACGAGCAGAACCTCATAAAGCGAAGTTGTTTTGCACCCCTCATTACGCAGATCGACTTCTCAAGCCACAAACAAGTTAAAATGAGCCGCTTAAGTAAGACCTTGTATTATTAAATTCGTTGGGATAAATTTCCCTTACCCAATTAGAAGCTGACTATTTTATGGAGTTGAGAAGTCTGCCTGGTCAAGGTTAGATTAAGACAAGTACTTTTGTCTAGTATTTTGTGTATGAGTGAACAAACAAAGGTGTTTCATTTGACCACATATATGTGAAGTCGGTAGTTTCGCGCCGTCTTTAGTTGTTTTTCACTTTTTTGTTGCTACTTTTGTTTAGAAGATCCCCGTTTCATTATTCCTCGTTTAGCAAAACAACAGACAGTATCGCTTCGAAATTTCCAACTCCATATTTATTTTCTTTCAATTATTTGCATTCAAAGTGTTATAACTTTATTTTGTATTGAAAATTGATATACAAGTTTTCTACAAAGTATAAAATAAAATAGAAACCATACTATACTTTTGTGCCGACTTCATTTATTTTAAATTTTTTTAGCCACGTTTATTTAGAAGGTCACAGTCTCGTTATCCCTCAAGTAACAAGATAGTAGAGATACCAAACCATCCTCATATTTATTTTCTTTGAATTCCTTGCATTCAAATTGCTAAGACTTATTTTTTTTGTATTGAAAATACGAGATTCTAATTTACATACAAGTTTTCTATAACATATAGAATAAAACAGAAACTATACATGAACTATTTAAAAATTCAGCATAAAAATTAGAAATAAGATTAATGGATAATTTTAAAGCATCTCAAAACGAAATATTTCTTTGCCTATTCATAATTTTACTGTCCGCTTATATATTTTTAAATTGCATGGCATTTTATAGCATTTGGATCCTTAAAATGTCTAATATATTCTTTAATTTTAAACGATCATTATAAAGGGATATGTAATTTATTATTTTATTTTAGAATCTTTTTTAACAGATAAAAATGCTAAATGTCTTGGTCTCCATTTTCAGTGTTTCTCATTTTTTCTAAATACTAAAATATTTTTGTGTGAAATAGGGGTGTCAGATCTTTCTACTTTAGTGTTAGATTCAAATGTTTTTTACTGATTAAGATTATCTAAACAAGTGATTTATTGCACAATTTTATACTCTCTCTCTCTCTCTCTCTCTCTCTCTCTCTCTCTCTCTATATATATATATATATATATATATATATATATATATTTATATATATATATATATATATATATATTATATATATATATATATATATATATATATATATATATATATATATATATATATATATATATATATATATATATATATATATATATATATACATATATACACATATACATATATATATATATGTATACATATATATATATATATATACATATATATATATATATATATACATATATATATATATATACATATATATAACATATATATACATATATATATACATATCTATATAATATATATATACATATATATATATATATATATATATATATATATATATATACATATATATATACATATATATATATATATATATATATATATATATATATATATATATATATATATATATATATATATATATATATATATATATATATATATATATATATATATATACATATATATATATATATATATATATACATATATATACATATATATATATATATATATATATATATATATATATATATATATATATATATATATATATATATATATATATATATATATATATATATATATATATATATATATATATATATATATATATATATATATATATATTTCAAAACAAATAACACTAATTTTATTACAATCCATCAGCAGTCTTTTGCAAAATACTCCAGCAAATATTAGAAAAAAATAGTACAATATGCAAATATTTTTAAAAAAATGTAGTAAATCCTTGAAAAAGATTTTCATTTAGTAACATTTTAATTAAATGTACAGTTTTAAAGAATTTATTTTTCTAAATTTATTTCAATTTTTTAAATATTAAAGTGCATTATATTTACAAAATTCATCACTTTTATATTACAAATAGTTTAAAAATGAACAATTTTCTTTTAAATAATTTGTGACTAGATCTGTTTTTCTTGAATTTACAGTAAATATTTCAATTTCAGATTCTTTTCTTTGTGTCTCGGATGATTCAGAACATAATTTCGCTGCTTGGGATTTGCATCTCATCGTCGCTAGCCATGGAATCTGCTGCAAACACTCGAGATAAGTTAATGTCGCTTATGATTAGAGTTCCCGAGTTATACGAAAGTGCCTATAATGTTATTATACTGAAAAAACTAACATTTACTGCAATGAAAATGTATGTTCTTAATCGGTCTTTTATATTTGCCGTATTTGGTACTCTTCTCACTTATGGTATTTTGTTCGTTACGCTCGAATACAACAAAAACTAGTGAGTTATTAAACTTTTCACATACATTTGGAATTATTTTATAAACGTCTCTTTAGAGTTGCAATTATTTACCAACACACACATGGGTTAGAAATTCAATTTCTGTAATCTAAGCATGAGTCAGAAAAACTAGATGTACTTCGCATTCCCTCTATATTACTTAAGATGTATTGTGGAGATCCAGAAGAAATGTTTCCAATGTATATCTTACAATATTTTTAAAACTTAAAAATATGTATACATTACTAGTTTTCACTACAAGCGTTGAAAGATCATTTTTAATCACGAAAAAAATTAAAAATGTGTTTTGAAATTTTTATGTTTTACTACTACAAGGGTTAATAGGAGCAATAGGAGCAAAAACATTCCCATACGGAAGGAGGGAATGTAACAGTGAGTTACACTACTGGATGAAGCTAAAGTGGGAGACTGACAGAAGGAAGAAAGTGATATCAGTGACCCTCCTTTGACCCCATTGGACAAGAGTGGTTGCTAACACGGGTCAGATTTTTTTGCCTTGGCAACAGTGGTCATCGGACTTGTTCGGTAGATTTTGAGGACCCTTCAGAGAAAGACCAGGCGAAGACGGAGTGAACAGCATAGCATTATCGGATGCAGGAAGTTGCTCAACCATTTTCCTTACCATGTTGAGACGGCATATTGGCCATATGAGAATTGTTTTATTTGCTTCACCATATTCCTTATCAGACTGAGACGCCACATTGGGCACATGAGAATTGTTCTTCATTAAAAACAGTACTGTAAATAAAGAGTCAGCAAAAGTGTAAGTCTTCGCTCGTTTGTATCTGGTGTTTTATCCCAACAGGCTTGGTATAAAATATGGAATAAGACACAATGGTGACAAAAAGGGAGCAAATTTAACACTATTTTTGGTGCATATAGACCTCACTATAAATGTAGAAAAAGGTTTGACAGTCTGGCCTTAAAAGCTAGAAGAGTTAAATTACTACTGTGTAACATTTTTATAAATTACTCTTACTCATTTGTTATGCCAGGCTGTTATCGATTCTTGTTGTCACAGATGGTATGTAATTTTGTAAAAGAAAAATAAAGGATATAATTAGTTTCTCAATATATGTTTATTCCCATAGTCATTCAGCAAATTACTTTGATTTAAATTCACCTGGTAAATAGAGAAGCTTAAATTCAATGAACTCTATTCTTTGCCAGGCAAATTTAAACCTGGTAAATGTTAGAACATCAATTAAAATGTAAAATTTGTTTGCAAATTTTCAGTTACAATGAATTAAGTTCAACTTTGCTTATCCATTAATAACATATCTATGTAACTATAAAAATACAAATTTTCTGTATAGATTTATATACATATGTACGTAATTTGTGTTTGCAGTGATTTTTTTTCAGTGAGATTGAAATTTTACTGCATGTCAGATTAAGACTTTGTACTCGCTTCGAAAATAAATCCTGCCCATGCCACTGTTACTTGCTGTTGGTCGCTGTTGAACAGCCAAAAATCTGTGCGCAATCGCTCGTAAAAAATGCATTGAAAATGTGGCAAAATTTAAAAATATAATTATATAAATAATTAAAACAGACAAATTGTAAAGTCACCATGTTCTGGAACGCTATACTTGCGTGTGACCTGCTCACCTACTTTACTGGGGCAGGCATGTTCGTAGATCGTCGCTGGGATGCATAACCAAAAAATAATTCCTCTAAAAGCTTAGAAAGACAATACACATTTATTTAGAAGATTTTATGAAAAATTAAAGTAAATGAAAATAACATATTTCAGGGTCTTATAGCCAGCCATAGCCAGATTTTAGATAACCGAGCGTAGTCTTTCCTCACATCAGCACAGAGAGATGTCTCCCGGCCGCCGGCTCTATCTCGACTCCTAGTATCAACCCGCTCTCTTGCAGATCTTCTCGCTCTTCCTTGGAGGGCGGGGAGATCAGCTTTCTCAAAACTTGATCCCTTTAACCCTCTAAGTGGTTCGCACGTACAATTCCGCCAAACTGATGATGTCTTCAAAGCGTTTGTCACGTACAATTTTCGACCTCCAAAAACGTTCTGAAAATGGATGTAGTGTACATTTCTGCAAGTGTTTGAGGTAGGAGGGTCAGGTCGATTATTTAGAAACTACATCCCTCTTTGACTGACATTTATTGAGGGATGCACCCCTACTCCCTCAGGCACAAAGACGCTGATAGCTTTGCATGGCTTTGTAAATCTCTATTTAGAAGTATTTCGTTTGCGGTAACAGATGTATCTCTAATTGCACCACTTAAATATCTTGGATAACTATCGTAAAAAAAAATATAAATAATTCTCTTAAAGAATATTTTTATTTGTACTTTTAGAATCCATTATTTTTTATTGGATGATTTTCGAGACTTGACGAGCTTTATGTGTATTAAAAATTAACAATCTATAATATCTATTTATATATCTATTTATAACCGTAAGTAAAGGAACAATAACGAGTGTGGGTTTCCCGTATTTCATTTAGTCGACAAAGGGTGAAGTAAAAAATCATAGAACACTTCGGCCACTGACAGAGTAAACCTTTAGCGTATTTTTTGGAGAATTTTTTTATCGGTGTGTTCCACTCGGAGGGTTAAAAGAGAAATCCTCCCATTCAGATGTACTGCAAAAACACACAAACTACACATCCGAAAACCTTATCACCTTTTGCCAGTCGTCTCCTATTTCCATATTTTTTTTATATTGTCCCTATCCTATTTTTCTTAACGCCGGGTGGAAGGGATCAAATGGGGGCGATTTTGCTGATATCAAGAAGGAAACCCATATGCGAAACATTGGTCAGGGGGTCCAAATGCCTTAAGGCGCCTCCACACTATGGTCCACTGCAAGCCATCACCACCGTCTGGAGGGGCTTTGGCTTATCGTGGCCGATGGCGGCAGACGATAAAATAGCCTTGGCGGACGATGGCTTCGGAGGCGGTTTTTCTCCAACGATCAAAGGCAGCCAGATGCACAACTTAAGTGCGCAGTAGACCCTATGGACGAATCAATGCGCTCAGTTCATTCAGTGGCCCAGCGTGTGGATGCGACCCGTGAACCATCGTTCGAGGTCACCATCAGGAAGTGGTGAACAACTGGCCATAGTGTGGAGGCTACATTACACAAATAATAATAAAAAAAGAAAATAAATGAGAATAAGAATCCCCTATATAATAATAGCCTAAGTTATCTGTCCATCTGTCCTCGAATTTATGAAGAGTTGGACCTGGAATGGATAGAGGCATCTATATTGGATTCTTGATGAGTTAGAGTTAGCCAAATTCAGAGCGAGTAAAGTTTATCTTCTCATAAACTATCGATCCGATTCTAAAATAAATTGCTATAAATATGCTTCATATCACAGAGAAAAATACTTTCGTATGTAAAACGTTCGGTGTCCTCCCCTTCCCCTCTTTTAGAGCATTTAATGCCATTATTTCAAGCCCTATTTTCCCCGGTTAAGTGCTGGCGATTAAATATAACAAATTATCACATAATAAATAGGTACAAATAACATTTTCATCAAGCATTATGATACCATTCCTTTAACTTCCTGATTTAACCCTCCGAGTGGAACACATCGAGGAAAAAATACGCTAAAGGTTTACTCTGTCAGTGGCCAAAGCGTTCTATGATTTTTTCCTTCCCCCTTAGTCGACTAGTACGGGAAACCCACCCTCGTTATGGTCCCTTTATTTCCGGTTATAAATAGATATATAAATAGATATTATAGATTGTTAATTTTAATAGACATAAAGCTCGTCAAGTCTCGAAGATCATCCGATAAGAAGTAATGGATTCTAAAAGTACAAATAAAAATATTCTTTCAGAGTCTTATTTATATTTTTTACGAAAGTCGTCCAAGATATTTAAGTGGTGGAATTAGAGATACATCAGTTACCGCAAACGAAATACTTCGAAATAGAGATTTACAAAGCCATGAAAAGCTATCAGCGTCTTTGTGCCTCAGGGGGTAGAAGTGCATCTCTCAATAAATGTTAGTCAAAGAGGGGTGCAGTTGCAAAACAGTCGACCTGAAACTCCTACTGCAGAACTCCATGGCGGAAAGCACTGGCAGAAATGTACGCTACAGCCATTACTCTGGGAGTTGCGGTTCGTACCGAACGTTCGTTGTGACGTCACCTTGACGTCAGATTGCGGAAATTTTGAGAGCAAACGATACTTCGGTACTCTGGGGGTTACATGCGGAAATTTACAGCAACCTAAACTATCGGTAACTTTCCGCATGTAACCCCCAGAGTACCGAAATATCGTTTGCTGTCAAAATTTCCGCAATCTGACGTCAAGGTGACGTCACAACGAAAGTTCGGTACGAACCGCAACTCCCAGAGTAAGGCTCTACATCCATTTTCGGACTGTTTTTGGAGGTATAAATTATACGTTTTAAAGACATCATAGGTTTGGTGGAATTGTACGTGCCAACCGCTTAGAGGGTTAAACATTTCTTATTTTAAATTATTAAAATTTTCATGCGTTTTATTACTGGTTAGATATTACGCAAATAATTTTTTTTATATTTGGCTTAAATAATAGATTAGGTACTATGTGATAATATTAAATTTAATCTTCGATTACTTTTTGTTGCAAGATAATTCTTAGCCAAAAAGAAAACAATTTTTTACCTGTCTCATAGAATACTTTACAATTCTGGAAAATTAAAAATTTTACTGATCCCGTCATATGACGGGATATATGCTAGTAAATAAAAATAGTAGTAAATAAAAATAAAAATAAATAATAAAACAATTTAATACAGATTAAGTGGATTATATGACTGAAATAAATTATACTTGATCGTATGTAGTTTATTTCACATTTTATTTTATATTTATTTATTTACAACACTTGCAAATGGGTTTTAAAATTTTTAGTTTTAAAGTCATGATAACTTATATTTTACAATGTACCAATAATAGTACACAAACTTTTTTATGCAACCATGTGCATGTTAGAAAAAGTACGTGAGTAATATAAATTAGGTTTTTTAAAAATGATCTTTAATAACCGATAGTATTGTAATAGCAGATGGAATAGTATGCCTTTGCAGTTTGTTTAACAACCATACACTTTGATGCTTATTTAATTATGATATGTCATTTTTATGAACTTTATCAAAAACGATCACGTATGTGTTCTAGAATGAATTGAAATGAGTGTTAACAAACCACATAAAAATAGCTGACAGGACGAAATGGGAGGTGAAAAAATAATCAGTATGCAATGTCTTTCATAAATTTTCAATAGACAAGATTTTTCCAAGTCATTTCAAATATTTTATTTTAAATGCAATGAAATGCATTTCTTGAAATGCTTTCTATGTCTCTTGAATTTATTTCTTTGATAAAAAGGCGTAATTTCGAGTTTTTAATAAACCTTTCTTATTAGGTGTGACTTTAAATACTATTTTCATCAATCCTTTTTGGATAATTTTAATTATGTTTATTAGTGAAATTAAACTTAATCGCGTAATTCTTTAAGAATACTTTATATTCAAGGTATTTTTTTGCCTTAGTGTGGATTTTCGACTTTCTAAAAATAAGTATCAGTTAATCTAAAGTATATTTATCACATTTTTAAAATTCTGCCACCTTCGTATTTTAAATATTGTTCATAGTAAAGAAACTAATCAAACAAATTTAAGAGCCTTTAACTTATGTATATTTGATACATTATATTTATTTTCGTATTATTTTATTTGCAATGCGTTATCAAGAATAGTATTTGTGTTTATTTTTTGTTCTGTATCTCTTTTAAAACAAACACACTTTGAAGATTAGGTATTTACATATGTATTGCCATACAAATATATTTTGAAATATTGAATTAAACTCAAATCCCTTGAATTTTTTATTTTTATAAATAATATCTTCTTGCATCATATCTGTTAAAATCAGTTGCCGAACAAATCTGCAGCCGGCATAGTCATGTGACCAAGTGTATTCTTTTCGCAGTTAAAGTCCAAATTTTAAAGGACGTTTAATTTGTTTTGGAGCGTTCGGGTCTACTGTACAATCGCAAGCGAGACCGAGACATACCGCTTAAAGCTGATTCTGAATAGCTAGGAACATCCATGCCATAGTGGGATTCGAAATCCCGTTCTTCGAATCAAATAGCAGCAACACCAATTGGCCTTCGTTCGGAAATTTTAACGCAGAATGTAGGGCTTTAGTCTCGACGTTTCGATGTTTTTTTTTTCACTCAGTGCGAATTTATATCCTTTTTCTTCTTTAGATAAATCACATTCGGTTTATACATCTTCTCTTCAATGCAAATAGTTGTGTGAATGAAAAATAAAAGACTGGTGAAACGACGAAGTTTTTCATACATGTACTGCAAGCTATAATAAAGAAGGAAATATGATTTATAAAAAAATATATTCCTTTTAAAAAAATCAGAAATATTCTTAAAATTTTAATTTAAAATCAGAAAACGTTATTTACTGAAATAACCTTAAAAGGAAATTTAACCTTAAAGTCCTAAATTAACCGAATTTAAAAAATAGTAAATAATTAAGTCTACAGTATAAGGAAAATCTGTATTTCTGAGTTATGCTCCTACAGATAAATAACAGAAAGTCATATTCCATCCAATATCTCCGTCTGAATAAGTTTTTTTTATTTAATACTCTTACTTAATCCTGAATTCTGTGCCCCCCCGCCAGTATTTTTATTAAATAAATAAATAATCAGAAAATGACATGTATGTTTTAATTACACCAGTTATTTGATTGATGGAATTTTACTACAACATGCCGCTTAATGCAGCAAATTATATTGAAAAATAAACATATTAAAAATTATAAATTGTTATTTGCAAAACTTCTCCTTAAGTGTGTTATTACTTACGACATCGGTCTAATCACCATATCGTCATCTTAAAAGATATTATGTTGCTGTTGCTCATTCTCCTGGTGTAAGAAACTGTACACCAGTCCGAAACACCATCTCGCATAAAATCATCCGTTACCTGCACGTCATCATTCATCATCTGCCTCTATGAGGAGCCCAAATAATTAGGAAGGTGAGAGGTAGTAGCGGAAAGAGAACGGGAACAGGGAAAAAAAGTAGTTTTCCGCTTTCTCAGACCTCATAATATTGTACGCCTACATCTAAATCTCACCAATGTCGATTAGAAAAGCCATTGGTTTGTCACTGCACAACAGAGACAAACCCGGACTCCTTGCAGCGTAGCAGTTATTAACTGGTGGAAGACGCCATGTAGAAGGTAGTATATTTTTATGGAGGGACTGGTTTTCCAGGGACGTGAACTTTACAGAGTTGTTGACTGGAAGATCAGAAACATTTCTAGCAAGTATATCTGCAATATTCTTACCGTGTGGTGGAATCCCTTTGAGGCATACCTATTTCCCCAGATTTAGCTCAGAGAATTCTAGAATACCCTGGTCAGGTTTATCATACAGTTCGGATAACAAACACTTTTGCTGTCAGTCAAAATCGAAGTACTACTTTTGTCAGTTGTAAGTGTATTGTGAAGAACTTTTGAAATATCTATTATTTCTGACCTAAACATACTGCAATCTTCAGGGTTTCGGATACTAGATTTCATAGTCCCATCGGAGTTGCTGATGAAGACACCACTATTAGCTCTCTTATTATAATGAGAATGATTCATAACCATAACTCCTTATTAAAATACACTCTTCCTCTCGAAGTTTAACACAACAAGCGAATACAAAGTATGCTATAAGTTTATATTATATTAACTTTCTTCTTAGAAATAATAATTAGAGCTGTGTATCATTGTTCATCCTCTTTGGAGAAGTTAAACAAAATGATGTCTATAGAATCCAATATAAAAATTAAAGGAAAGCGAAAAAGATGGAGACCCACCCACACACACACCAGGTGGATAGATTTTGTAGAGAGGAATTAAAGAGAACTGGGAGTCCATCATTGGCGATCTATTGTCTTTAATAGAGTCAGGTTGAAGAACTCACGGAAAAAGCTTTGCATGTAGCAGGCTGTAGTGCTGACGAAGAAGAAGTTTATCATTGTGAATAATTTGACTTAAATAGTGTAGATATTTAAGAATGACGAGGTAATGAAATCATTCATGTCAACGGATAATTTTCAGATAAAACTACATTATTATATACGTCCTTATTTGTCAAAGACAACACAAAATATGGTTATTCATATTTTTTGATAAAATACTACATTAATAATAATAATAATTATTATCTTGATTCTCTCTTCCAGCTGTTGTATTTATCTAGTAATCTATTCAATAGGAAAAGGATATAATTAAATTTTATTCGTTTACTTTTAGATAAAAGAATAATTAAAAAAGACTTATTTTAAAATTATTTTGACGGAATTTAATTTTGCTAATTAGTTAATAATGAATTATATTATTTTAAAATTTCCCTTAATTTACGTTGATAAGGAATTTTTATAAAAATTAAACTATAATTTATAAAAAAAAATTTAATTAGTTTGAAAAGCGGTTTTCCTATTTACAATGTAATTTACAGGCTTTCAATTCTAGCTTCCATATTATTTAAAATACTTATATCAGATAGCCGAACGCTGGCCGAATGGTTAGGGAGCTGATCGTCGTGGGTTCGAATTTCATTATGGCATGGGTGTTTGTAGCCGTTCGGAATCGACTTTAAGCATTATGTCCCGGTCTTATTAGCCCTCGTGCCAAAACAGTAGACCGTAGCTCTTCAAACCAAACCAAACTTATATCAGATATTTTAGACACGTAATGGAACCTTCATGTTTGATAAGATTTTAATTTAATTATTGGCTTACTTAAAGCTCAAAAATACTCTCAATATTGAAATCATTTTCATGTTATATTTACATCAATATACAAAACTTCAAGACTTATTTCTTGCAGTACATAATTACACTAAAATCAAAGAAGACTAAAAATCCTCGTTCGGAATTTTAAAAACTTTTTAAAGATTTCTTTTTTACAGTGATCTTCCTTTCCGCAGCTCGTGGGTTCGAATTTCACAGCTGCCATGGATGTTTATAGCCATGCGATATTAACTTTAAGCATTACGTTCCAGTTTATAAGTTTATCAGCGAAAAACTAGACTGTTGCTTGCCCAAACAACCATATTCCTTTATTTTTGCTCACATTCTAGGAATTCTATTCTATTTATTTATTTTTGCTTACAAGACTATCTCTGAATATTTATGTACTGAAGTGGTGGATTATCCGGACTGTATTTCGTGTGAATGTTGTCATCCAATGACTTTTGAACATTTAAATAATTGTGTTGTACTTTCTTAGAATGGGAAAAATGTTAAAAAGTATTGGACAGCACTTGAATTAATGGCTTAAGTCTTAATTGCTCGGCATTTGTAACATAAATAAATAAATTTTCCATTTGTGTATCGTTACCATTTTCGGGCAAACATTTGACATTACCTGCAAAAGTATGTGTTATTAATTTATTTATTATTCGAAAGTATATTAAAATATTTTTTGATGGAGTATTTTTTAAAATTGATACGTAACTTGAAGATTAATTAATGCACATTCAAAGGAAAAATTAAGCTGAATAATTTTTCAAAAACGGTGTAATTAGGGCCTTTAAAGAAAGGCAGGTTTCAATAAATTAAATTTGAAGAGTAAAAACTTGTATCGGAAATTGAAAATGTAAAACTGTAGCTGAAAAGCCTCATTATCAAACTCGTCGAACGCGTGTAATTAATTTACAATAAAATGAAATCTCTGGTCTGTAATGAAAATAAACGCTACAAAAATATCTTTCATTGATCCTTAGAATGTTTTAGGAGTGAAAGTAAAATAAAATCAACCATGAAAATCTGAAGTAGATAAAAGTAAAATTTCTTTGCTATTTTGTCAAAGAATATTGCAGAGATATAGAATATTTTAAGAAATTGTGCATCTCTCTATAACTAGAAGCTTAATAATATTCTTGAAATGACATGAGAAATTTTCTATGATAAAAGAAATAAAATTAGTCTAATGAAAGGGAAAGCCATGTAAAGAGAACTGTTATAATAATTGCCCTCAATGTTGTCGATTTAATTACATTTTATGTATCCTGCAGTTCAGTGATTTAATATTACCTCAACCACATACAATTCCATTGAACGATGACTGAATGAAAGAGAACTGCACTTTGGTACCGGAGTTCATGGGTTCGATTTTCGCTGTTGGTATGGATGTGCGTGCCCTTTTATTAATCGGCTTTTAGCTGTAGGTCCCGGTCTTATTAGCCTCTTGAACAAAACCATTGAACATGGCTCTCCAAACCAAACCATTTCAAGCACAATATCGTTTGTAAAACATGAATCTTTGGTATATCCAGACAGCGTGCACACATTTTTGGAAAGATTTTGACTTTTCCCATTATTTTAAGTTTATATATTAAAATAAAAAGATAACTGGTGTCGATTGAAATAGGGTTTAAAAATTGTCTTCAGAATTAACAACATTCTGTACTTTAAAATGTCACTTGAAAGTTAAACAATGGATTGGAGTATATAAATTTTTGTGTCTTCCGAAGAAGTAGCATAAATTTCGAACTCCAACACTTACGATAAGTATCATAATAAAAAAGGAAAAGAGATCAAAGTTTACATGTGACTAGGTAAAGGTAACAAAGTGAATATTCAACAAATGTACAGAAAATGCCAATACGTAGAATACATTAGGAATCAGAGTTGTTATCCTACAATTAATTAATGGCTAAATAAGTTTAAAATCTATTTACGCAGAAATAGCATGGATTTAGAATTCCAGCACTTACGGTATGTATCATAATAAAAAGGAAAAAAAGATCAAAGTTTACATGAGACTAAGAAAAGCAAAGAAATGCATTTTCAAGAAATGTATAGAAAATACCAGTATGTAGAATACTTTAGTAATCAGAGTTGTTATTCTACAATTAACTGATGACTAAATAAATTTAAAATCTATTAATGTATAAATAGGAGTGATTCAGAATTCCAACACTTACGGTATGTATCATAATAAGAAAGAAAAAAAGATCAAAGTTTACATGTGATTAGGAAAAGGCAAAAAATGCATTTTCACGAAATGTATAGAAAATAACAATACGTAGAATTCTTTAGTAATCAGAGTTGTTATTCTACAATTAACTGATGACTAAATAAATTTAAAATCTATTAATGTAGAAATATCAGAGTGCTGGAAAACCCCTTTCATATTTTAGGGTTTTCTTCGCAAATATGTGGTATGCGCCTTATGGTGTAGTCACGCCACACCTGTAAGGTATAAGGCTAAATTTTACAATGACTTTCTACAATGTTATTCACAAACCCCGTTTAGAAATTTAAGGCTTTATCCAAAAAGAAGGAAAATGCGGCATATGTGTAAGTCCGTCACACCTGGTAGAGAAAAAGAAAAAGTATTATAAGAAACGCTCATGCCTCGCACATTCTTAGAAATAGAAGTTAGTAGCTAGGTATTATGAAATTAAAGAAAGGACACTCTGAGGTCCGAATTATATAAAATTGTGGTCAACACTTCAAAAGAAGACCGGCTCGTAAAACTTACGCAAAACCGCGAGTTTTGAAAAACACGATTTGAACAGAACGGAATTTAAGCCAGGTGTAATAGGTACAAAGATACCGCACTTATAGATTTAAGAATGAGAAAGTATTTTTGGAAAATCATAAAAGGAGCCGCGTCTACGAATAACTCCCTATACCCCTTCAATGCATAAAAGAAGGGACAGCATACAAAGATTTGAGAAAAGGCATCAAGGAAAAGGGGGGAAAAGATAAAAAGAGCACGTTTTCAAGATGGGCATGTTTTCGAGAAGGGAGTTTAGAAAAATATATAAATATAAAAATGCTAATAAATAAATAAATAAATACGATCGTGGGGTACTAATCCAATGAAAAATCAGAATTTGAGAACTGACCACCTAAATTTTCAAGAGTGGCTATTTTTCCAAATGGGACGGAATTAAAAGGAGGGGCTAAGAAAAAGGGTAAAGAATATATATACGATGGATAGTGATAGAGAAAAAAGAGAGAGATCGCTTTTTAATTTTCGCAGTAAAATTTTCTGCGGTATTTTATGCATCGTGTTAGTAACAGATTATTTTGATGCACTCAAGATGGGTTTTCCTCTGCAGTGGGGTAAGTTCTGCTTTTTACTATTTTCTGAAGCAATGACAATTGTAGTAATATTTTTATGTACATATGTAAATAGTAAATAAATTCTTTTTTTTTATCTAAATTCTTCTTGATGTATTAACGAAATTAATTAGTCTGAGCCAATAGGGTTGAACCTGGGTAACCTTATGGATTTAAAGTCAATTAAACTAAAATAAATTATCAAGAATAAAATGAGTAAAAATAATATTTAAAGTAAAGGGGATCGGCTCATTAACGCCTAAGCAACGACGTAGCAAGAGATTTAGAATTCCAACACTTACGGTAAGTATCATAATAGGAAAGGAAAAAAGATGAATGTTTACATGCGACTGGGAAAAAGCAAAAAATGCATTTTCACAAAAAGTAAAATTGTCAAAGAAAGCTTTAAAACCAGATATTGCTTACAATTTCCATAAAATCTTAAAACTAGATATAATAGGAAATGTTTATTACTATAAGCCATTATTTAAATTAATTTCTTATTAGAAAATAAAATGTCATAAATATCAAGTTGCGTGAGTTTCGTGACAAACAAGTATACATGGATCAGAGATGTGTAACATAGATTATCAAATTATTCCTATAGAAAATCAAACAATCTCAATAATTTGAAATCAAAACTATTTTTACTAGTGCAAACTAATATTTTATTTTGTAAGAAATGACTTGTATAAATTCAGTTCTTCTAAAACCTATGAAAACATAATGAAAATAAAAGGTAAAAGCATCTTTTTCATTTATTTTTATTATTGTTTATTTCTGCCTCTATGGTAACCACGATAAAAATTTAATAAATCATTTTAAAATGACGAATACAAAATGTACACCAAAATCATATATTTATGCATTGTGTAAACGTCAACTTCAGCTAATGTGTAGTTCATTTAGACTGTGGATAATGTACAATGGACATCCATATTAGAGTTTGGAATAAAATTTAAATTCTTTTAATACGCATCTCTGAGATATGCATAATATGTATTATATACATATTTTTGCATGAAATGTTTTTTGCAAATTTCCTGTTTTTATTTACTGTGAAAAATTAGAAAGCAAAACTAACTCCTAATAATTACTCCTTCTTATGGCAAAATGTGAAAGTCAATTGTTTATCTGAAAAGAATTAAGGACTATTAATAGCGCATCAATATTCTGTTTTGTAGTATAATTTAAAAGACTCACTAAAGGAAGGAAATTTAAAATATTAAGTATATCCGAATATTCTGTTTTAAGAAATAATTTGAAAGATTCGTTAAAAATATTTTAAAATCCATTTACATCAAATTTAAATTTGACAAAAGACTTTGAAACCAGTGCAAGTCTTTCCTAAAATTACGGGCACGAATATTACGAAATAACTGCATTTGTCTTAGTCAATGCTCGGATATTTTTTGTCTCATCTGTACATGTCAACACATTTTATGTACTCCTAATTAAACGCAATTAATGTAATAAAACTCCTTTTTTGACCAAATAAGTAAAAGTTCAGCAAGATTTATAGTAATAAACCTTCAATTATTTAAGTAGTTTGCTTTGCTTGAAATTTCAGAAAATAAAAAAGGAAATTTTTCTTTGAAAATGACCACGAATATAAAATTATTTGAAAGAAATCCTCGGAAACAAAATACACGCAATTTTGCAGGTAATAGAATTTCCGAATGTAATTTTGCAATCATCTGTGTATTGGGACTAAATGTGCACAGAGCAAGAGAATATAATTGCTTCAAAACTTTCCTAACAATTATTTATTTTCTTAGTTGGATTTCTATGATAGGATTCTTAATTTCAAGAATAATATCTGAATGTATAAATTATAATGCTTCGAAGGATTTTAAAATTTTTCTCGGTAATGGACTCGTAACGTTTATTTGTGTTATAATTTGGGTTCTACTCTTCAAAAACGTACGAAGAATCGAACTTATTTCCTTAGGGATAAGTAGCTTTCAATGCGCAAAAACAATAACATATAAATTCAAAAGATATGTCTTTTCGATTTTAGTGAGTTATTTCTTTATAATCTGTTTTTTCTGGTTTAAATGGCTTTCTGAACATAAATATCAAACTTTTTCGAAGATGTTCGTAAACACCATCAGTTTTGTATCAGGGGCAACAATATTCTGTTGTTATTTAGCGATATACATGATATTCTGTTATGTAATAAGAAGAGAGTTCTCTCTGATTGCCGATCTTACTGACAATTACAACTCCAAGAAAAGTAGTAGAAGAATCATGATCTCGTACGATCGTGCAATAGAAACTGGAAAAAGAATAGATGACGTTTTGTCTGCACCAGCGTTCTTCATCATACTTATTATCTGGATACAATTGTTTGTTTGTGGATATCATGTTTTAAAACTGAAATTCATAAGAAGAGAACAGGTATTTTGTAAACTTTTTCAACCCAAAATATATTTCAGATTCTTGTATACGGATATACATTTTTGATTTCACACACACACACACATATATATATATATATATATATATATATATATATATATTTGTATATATATGTATATATATAAGTATTTATATACATATATTTATATATATATATATATATATATATATATATATATATATATATATATATATATATATATATATATATACATATATATATATATATATATATATATATATATATATATATATATATATATATATATATATATATATATATATATATATATTTGTGTGTCTGTGTGTGTAAGTGTGCCATTCGTTTACTGTACTCACTATAATCTACTTTTTGTATAAGATTCCCTAGCATACCAAAATCTGGTCTTTAATATTTAAAAATTATTTGGATTCTTTATAATGGACTGTGAAATTTAAAGAAACAGTTCTCCTTAAAATATGTGAATTTTTTCTAATGATATCAAAACATTATATATTATTAAATTATCAATTCAATAGTATTAATTCAGTGAAGTTGTTTGACCTAACCTTATGGTAATACGCTATTGTTTTTTAATGTCTTTATGTGGAGTTGATACTTTTGTGCACCTTCAATTACTTTAATTGCTCTTTAGCTATATTTATTTAGCATTCTAATTCTAATAACAAAATAGTAGAGAGTAGTGCTTCAAACTTACCAACCTCGTGTTTATTTCCTTTGAATTCCTTGAATTCAAAGTTGTAAGACTTTTTTTTATATTGAAAATACAAGATTCTATTTTACATACAAGTTTTGTATGACATGTAGAATAAAACAGAAACTATACATGAACTATTTAAAAACTCTGCATAAAATTGGCAATAAAATTAACGAGTAATTTTTAAAGCATCTTAAAGGGAAAGAATTCTTTGCTAATACCTGATTTTATTGTTATTAGTATTACATGTTTTAAAATTACATGACTTTTTATTGCAGTTGTATCTTTAAAGTGTCTCCTATATACTTTAATATGCGATCAGTATAACAACATATAAAAGTTATATATTATAATTTTTACTATTTTAATATTTATGTATTTTCTTTTAGGATCTCTATTTAAGAGATGAAAATGCTAAACGGCTTTTGTTTAATTTTCAGTTTTTCACCTTTATTTAAATTCTAAGCTTTTTGTCTATTTCAGATAGAAGTGTCAAATCTTTGTACTTGTTTCTTATCATTGCTGTAATAACCTAATCATATGATTAGACATCAAGTGTTTTTTTTTTATTTTATGATTAACATTACTTATACAGTCGTTTTATTTCACCCTTTTACATCACGTATATATCAACGAGCAAATAAAACTAATTTTATTTCAATTCATGCGCAGGCTTCTGCAAAATACTTCAGCAAATATCATAAAAGAAATCTCTAAAAATATAAATCTAAAAAAATGTATTAAATCTTTGTAAAATTCAAAGAATTTAATTTAGTAAATAAAGATTATAGAAAAGGGAACAATTTCGTTTTAAATAGTTTGTGACCAGATCTATGTTTTTCCTGACATTACAGCATATATTTTTATTTCAGATTCGTTTCCTTGCGGTTCGGATGATTCAGGACATAATTTCGCTGCTTGGGATCTGCATTTCATCGTCGCTCGCCATGGAATCTGCTGCAAACACAAGGGATAAGTTAATATCGCTTATGATTAGAGTTCCCGAGTTATACAAAAGTGCCTATAATGTTATTATTCTGAAAAAACTAACATTCACTGCAATGAAAATGTATGTTCTTAATCGGTCGTTTGTTTTTGCCTTATTTGGTACTCTTCTCACTTATGGTATTTTGTTCGTTACGCTCGAATACAACAAAAACTAGACTTTAAACTTTTCATATGCATCGTAAATTGTCTTATAATCTTTTTTTAGAGAAACATGCAATGTGGTTACCAATCCAAACATGGATTAGATAATTAATTTTTCTAATCTAAACGGAGGTTAGAAAAAGTAGATGATCTTCGCATCCCATGTGTATTTAAGATGTATTAGAAGAGAGGTATCCTGTTACACATGTTTTCAATGTATGCCTTACAATGTATGTCTTACTTTTTAAAATATGTATACATTATTAGTTTTCACGGCAAGTGTTGAAAGATCATTTTTGAACACAAAAAGAGTAAATTTCTTCGCAATGGAACTGCAATGGGCAAATTTAGCACTATTTTCTGTTGGTATAAGCCTGATTCTAAATGTAGATAAAATTTTGGCAGTCTCGCCTTAAAAGCTAGAAGAGTTTATTTACAACTATGTGACATTTTTATTAATTACTACTACTGATTTATTATGCCAGACTGTTTTCGATTTTTGCTGTCACACATTGCAATGTAATTTTGTAATGTAAAATAAAAAGATATGTTATAATTAGTTTCTGATTATATTTTTATTCCCCTAATGATTCAAAAAATTACTTTAAATTAAATTCGTTTGGTAAACAGAGGAGCGTAAATTCAATATGCTCCGTTCTCTGCCAGACAAATTTAAACCTAATAAATATTAGATCATAAATTAAAATAAACAATGTGTTTGAAAATTTCAAGATACAAAGAAATTACGTCCGCGTTGCTTAGCCGTTAATTACATATTTATGTATTCATCCAAAACTAAGATTTATGTATGTATGTACCTACTTTGTGTTTATGTGTGTAATGATTTTTTTTTGTAACATTGAAAGTTCACTATATGTTGGATTAAGGCTTTGTAAACTCTCCGGAAATAAATACGCTCTTGTTACCTGCTGTTGGTTGGTCTTGGTCATTCAAAAATCTAGTTGCATTTCGTCGTAAAAATATATTAAAAATATTGAGAAATTAAAATATAAATATTAAAATCTAACAAAAATTAATTTTTAAATAAATTAAGGGGATTATATGACTTGAAATAAATTATTACTTTCAAGTATATATAGTTTATTTCAGGGCTATATTTTATAATCCTCTATTCAAAACACTTTTATATATTGGATAACAAACACTTTTGTTGTCAGTCAAAGTCCAAATACGATTTTTTTCACTAGTAAAGGTATAATCAAGAGCCTTTGCAATAGCCATTATTTCTGGCCTAAAAATAACACAATTGTCAGGGTTTCAAAAACTAAATTTATTAGCCCTATCAAAGTTGCTGATGAAAACACTACTCCCAGCTCTGTTATTATAAGACGAATGATTCATAGCCATAATTACGTTTTAAAAATTGAATTTTCCTCTCAATTTCACATAGAATGAAAATACAAAGTATCTTATAAGTTTATATTATTTTTTTATTATCCTTCTCCTTAGGAACAATAATTGGAGCTGTGTACTATTTTGTACAATTTGACTTAAATAGTGTAGATTTTTTAGAATGACGAGGTAATAAAATCATTCGTGTTAACATTTAACTTTCGGACAAAACTGTATTATTATATACGTCATTATTTGTTAAAGACAACGCAATAAAATATCAGTATTCAATTTTTTTTTAAATTCTATAATAATAATAATTACAATTATTTTGGTTTTCCCTTTAAGCTATATTATTTATATAGTAATCTATTCAATAGAAAAGGGTAATTAAGTTTTGTTTGTTTACTTAAAGATAATTAAAGAAGATTAAAGATAATTAAAGAAGACTTATTTTAAAATTATTTTGTCGTAATTTAATTTTGCTAATTAGTTAATTATGAATTATATTATTTTTAAATATATCTTAGTCCAAGTTGATAAGCAATTTCTTTATGAAAATAGACCTATATTTTATAAAAAAAAAATTATTCAGTTTGGAAAGTGGCTTTCCTGTCTGTAAAGTTATTACAGACTTTATTTTTAACTTATATCAGTTATTTTAGACACATATGGAATTTTCATGCTTAAAAAGATTTTAATTAAATTATTGGATTATTTATCATTTGAAGGCTCAAAAATGCACTCAATATCAAAATCATTTAAATGTTCTATGTACATTAATATGCAAAGTTTCAAGACATATCTTGCAGTACATAGTTACATTAAATTCAAAGAAGCCCACAAAATCACCTACAAATTTTGGTTCAACATTTTATAAGCACATTTAACGATTTACTTTTTTCACATTAATCATGGCTACTGCAGTTCGTGGGTTCGATTCACCTGCTGTCATAGATGATCGTAATTATTCGAAATCAACTTTAACTCTCTAAGCGGTTTGCACGTACAAATCCGCCAGCTGTCACAGACAATTTTTAACAGCCAAAAATGTTCCAAAAATAAATGTATTGTACATTTCTGACAGTGCATTTTCCCCATGAAATTATGAGGTAGGAGGGTCAGGTCGATTGTTTAGGAACTGCACCCCTCTTTGACTGACATTTATTGAGGGATGCACCCCTACTCTCTGAGGAACAAAGACACTGATAGCTTCTCATGGCTTTGTCAATCTCTATTTCGAAGTATTTCGTTTGCGGCAACATATATATCTCTAATTGCACCACTGAAATATCTTGGATGACTTTAGTAAAAAAAATATAAATAATTCTAAAAAAAAAAAAAATTATTCGTACTTTTAGAATACGTTATTTCTTATGTGATGATCTTCGAGACTTGACGAGCTTTATGTGTATTAAAAATTAACAATCAATAATGTCTATTTATATATATATATATTTATAACCGGAAGTAATGAGACAATAACGAGGGTGGGGCAAAGGGTGAAGTAAAAAATCATAGAACACTTTGGTAACTGACACAATAAAACTTTAGCGTATTTTTGGAGACCTTTTTTTCCCCGGTGTGTTCCACTCGGAGGGTTAAGGATTTTGTTCCGGTTTTATAAGCTCTCGTGCATCAAAGCAGTAGACTTGCTTTCCAAACCAACCAATATTTATTTGTGCTCACATTCTGGGAATTATTTTCTATTTATTTACAAGACTATCTCTATAGAAATGAAGTGGCGGGTTCACCAGATTATGTTTTGTGTGATTCTGATCATCAAATCAGTTTTGAACTTTGAATAATTGTGTTGTACTTTCTCAGAATGAGGACATTGTTAAAAAGTATTGAAGAGACCGTGAACTAATGGCTTAGGCGCTAACTGTTCGCCATTTGTAATAAAATAAATAATTTTTCTATTTCTGTTTATCGTTACCATTTTCCGGTAAACATTTGACAGTACTTGCTAAATTCTATGATATTATTTTAATATTCGAATGTACGAGGAGCATCCAGAAAGTAAATTTCCCTATTTAAAAGAAAAAAGGAACTCATACGGACAGATTTATTAGCAACATGTACAGCAATGTTTCAGCTATTTTTCAACATAGCCACCACCATAATTGAGACACTTGTCATATTGTGGGATCAACATTTGTATACCTCTGTGGTAGAACTCTGCCGCCTGTGAATGGAACCAGCCTTCCTATCCCAGAACACCGTGCACATCCCTTTCTGTACCGGCAGCGTCTGTTTGAATTTGGTCCTGACCGAAGATCCATTATGATACCAATGCATTGACTACTGCTTGGTTTCCGTGGTAAAGCTAAAAATCCAAGCCTTATTGCCCGTGACTATCCTGTCGAGGAACTCGTCACCGTCGTCGTGATACCTTAACAGAAATGTCAGTGCTGTTCCTAAGCGTTGAATTTTGTGTTCGGGTGTCAGTTTAGGCTCACAGACCTGACAGAGCCGACAATGAATTTAAATTGGAGCACTGTTTTGTGCATTCATGATCACCGACCGAATCTTGCAGGCGGTGGGAGAAGAAATTCGAGTTTTCATTTCGGACCACTGCTACCCCGTTTCTAACACGAAACAGGACTTGTCCAGCTGGCATATGATTAATAAGTCATAGATCTGTTAAGCACGCGCAATTGATACGGATAATTACGTTTATTTTAAATGGGAAAATATCGGGAATTTTACTTTCTGGATGCACTTCGTATACAAAATTATTTCTTTTCAATTTTTTTTTAAATTGATACTTGACCTGGAGATTAATTAATGCACATTCCATGAAAAAATGAAGCTCAATAATTTGTAAAAACATTCTAATTAGGGCTTTTTAAAGAAAGGTAGTTTTCAATAAATTAAGTTTGAAGGGTAAAAGAGTGTGGCGGTAAATAAAAAAATAAAAAGTAACTGAAAAAGCTCATAATTAAACTTGTCAAACATGTGTAATTAATTATCAATGAAGTGAGATCTAAAAAAAGGAAAAGCGACAAAATTTTCTTTCATTGAACCTTGACTCTATTCGCAGTAAAAGTAAAGTAAAACCAACCATAAAGATCTGAAATTGAAAAAAAAAGTGTTTAAATGCAATATTTATCTTCTTTTTGTCAAAGCATACTGCAGACATGTAGAATATTTTAAGAATTTGTGTGGCTATTTATAAATAGAATCCTAATAATACGGTTGAAATGAATGAGGCACGGTTGAATGAGAAATTTTCTTTTATAAAAGAAATGAAAGGAGTGTAATTAAAGGGAAAGCCATGTAAAGAGCATTGACATAATAATTCTCCTCAATTGTGTGGATTCAGTTACATTTTACAAATCTTGCATTGCATTTCAGTGATTTAATATAATCTCAATCACACACAATTCCATTTTGAAAACATAAAATTTCTATATATCCAGATTGCGTATCCGCATTTTTGAAAAGATTTTGACTTTCGTCATTATTTTAAATTTACATCTTAAAATAAAAAGATAACTGGTGACACAATTGGAATAGGGTTTAAAATCTGTCTGCGGATTTAACAATATTCTGTACTTTGAAATGTCACCTGAAAATTAAACAATGGATCGTGGACTATAGTGTTGAGCTTTTTAAAGAAATAGCATCTATTTAGAATTCCATCACTCATGGTAAGTAACATAATAAAAAAGTGATATTTGACTGGGAAAAGGCGGATATATGCATATTCAACAAGGGTACAGAAAATACGACTGCGTAGAGTAATTTTTCGACTTGTTATTATACAATAATAAGTACTAAATAAGTTTAAAATGTTAAAATTACTTTTTTTAATATTAGCTTCAAATACGAGGCGCACCCCAAAAATAAGTTTCCCTATTTAAAAGAAAACAAAGAACTCACACTTTCACGGACATATTTATAGGCAGCAAGTACAGCAATGTTTCAGCTATTTTTCAACATAGCCACCACCAGAATTGAGACACTTGTCGTATAGTGGGATCAACTTTGGTATACCTCTGTCGTAGAATACCTCTGTGCCGCCTGTGAAGGGAACCAGCCTTCCTGTCCCGAACACTGTGCACATACCTTTCCGTACCGACAGCGTCTATTTGAATTTGGTCCTGACCGAAGATCCATTATGATGCTAATGCCTTGACTGCTGCTTGGTTTCCGGAGAATGTGCGAAATCTAAGTCTCATTGCCCGCGACGATCCTGTCGAGGAACTCGTCGCCGTCATCGTGATACTGTAGCAGAAATGCCAGTGCTGCTCCTAAGCGTTGAATTTTGTGTTCGGGTGTCAGTTTTGGCTCATAGACCTGACAGATCTGACGATGAATTTCGATTGGCCAAATACTTTGTGCATTAAAGATCACTGACCGAAAATTGCAGTCGGCGGGAGAAGGAATTACAGTTTCCATTTCGGACCGCTACTGGCACGAATCGGGACTTGTCCAGCTGGCATGTGATTAATACGTCACAGATTTGTTACGCACGCTCAATTAACACGGTTAATTAAGTTTACTTTAAGGGGGAAATTATCGGGAAACTTGCTTTCAGGATGCGCCTCGTATATATAGATACTAATAATTATTTGGATACAATTGCCAAACTTTAACAAACGGATAATGGATGTAATTCCACCGCTGTTTAGCTAAACACTTTATTGTATTTACTGTATCAGATTTACTAAAGTAAGAAAATATAAACTAAATAATTTTACATTCAAAATGATTCAAAAGGTAGCAAATATGGTATTTATTTAGTTATATCAAGTTAAGTCAGGCATTAGTTTCTTGTCCAAACATCATGCTCCCGTTACAAGAAAAAGCGCTACTGGCAAAACTGTTTTACCAGAACCAGCAGAACTCCATTTAAGTTCTAAAATAATTCCATCGTATGAAACTGGTAAGAAGACTGCCAATGTTTGCACGTGTCTTACGCAAGATGATCGTTCTCCAGAAAGTAATCCTTGGGAATTTTGATTCTGGGGTGTCCTGAAGTATAAGATCTGATGACAGCATCTATGCCAGATTTGTAGAACAACATTCGGCGTTATGTACTTGATATTCAAGTCAACTATGGAAAATATGGTTCTGCGTTTACAGCTTATTGTTGAAAGTGAATTGGGACATAATGAGCACTTTCAGTGCTACTTTTTAATATTTTTTAGCATTTATAAAGCATATGTAACCCCTTAACGTGCAAGCTTGTGTTAACTCGAGCGAGCTAAGTGGGCCAAACTGTGCACATTCGAGATAATTCGAGCAGCTTTGTACTTTATGTTGCTATAATTTTTCACCCTTGAATGCTATCGAAAATTAAAAATAACAATGTGAAAGCAAAAATTGGCAAATTGAGACTTACATAATTCGCATCCTTTCTTAACAGCTTCTTTGTTCCCGACACCCTACTGCTGAGATAGCCTTGGCATTAAACCATTCAAGTTCGACCTCATCAAAAATGTGATGAAATGTCGTGTATAACCCTACCAAAAATGAAGCCTGATAATATGAGAAGAAAAAGTGTGAAAAAAGTTTTTTTTTTATTTCTTTCTTAGTGCGGAAATCTTTGTTGTATAAAGAATACATATATGAGTTGCTATATCGCTCTGGGTCACATATTTTATGAATTTTTATACTTCAAGTGGTATTATGTTGTTTGATTATGCACAGATAAAATTCGTTCAGTGTTAGGGGGTTCCATTAACCCCTTAACGTGTACACTCGATAACGCCAAACTCGGCACACTCGAGACAATTCGAGCGGGGTTGTTCTTTATGCTGCTTAAATTTCTCACATTCGAATGCAATCGAGAATTGAAAATAACAATGTGAAAGCAAAAAAAAAAACAATCGTTTTATTGATATTTATCATTTACATGGGATACTAAGCTATGACACTTACATATTCAAGTATAAAATATATATTTTTTTCAACTTTTCACTTACGACTTATCTCTTCCTGTGAGCCGCTTACCGACAGCGTATTTATAATAATATTGTGATTTATTCATTTTTCAATTTATATTTTGTTTAATTATAATGCAAAATAAAATATAATTGTCAACTATTTTATTACTAAACTATGGCTGTAAAGACATCCCAGACTCAAGGTATCACTTTATTAATGTTATTCTTGAGGTATGAAACATTAGGGTTTTATATTTGATACTTACGCATCAAGGGATGACACATTATACTGTCAATTAGTAGATTGCTTACCAATTGAACAATATACTCTTTCGATAATAATAATAATACTCTAAAAATTAGAAATCATACCAATTGTATAAATATCCAATCTACTCAAATTTTGATTATTTTTGTATTTTCGCAATTTTCTTGGCAAGACAAAGTTCTAAATTGTGTTTTTTTCATTGAAAAATTGTTTCTTTTTTCCGACCTTTTTAAAAAAAACTGTGCATTAACGAGTTAAAATAATCGAATATAATAATCGAAAACTATTTTGTTTTTATGAACGAAACTTTTTTTAATTTTACACTTTAATATATACTGCATATTTATTTAAATTAAATATATAAAAATTTTACGAGATCACAAAAATAAACGATTTTTAAAATTAACTCCGATAATTTGTCAAAGCATATTCCTTCTTCACTATCATTGTCACAACGGTTCATTTTATCAATTTTGTATTCAACAATAAAAAATCAAGCTTCAAATTCACAAAACATGACTTGTACGTTCTGGAGCTAGGAATTCGATTGAAGACGAAATAACGCAAAAAAAGACCGAGTAACTCCACAATCATAACTTCTGGAAAGAAAAAATGCAAAGCGTTGCATTGCAACGTCAAACAACAGGCATATAATATCACACATACATACAATTATACGCCTTTAGTAGATTTGTGGTGGTTAGCGGGTATCCACCACAAATCTACTAAATACGTATTTTTACGTGACCCGCGTTCCAGTGACAGACTGCAAAAAAAAAAAAAACGTAAAAATACGTTGGCCGAACTCGATGTGTTAAAAGTTATTTATAAAAGTTTTCGTTGTATGTATTTACGTAATGACAGGAATACGGAAGATTTTTATATTTAATTTAAACGTAAAAATTAATTTCATGGTTTAGGATTATTAATATAAATACGAGTTTCATATTTAAATTCCACAAATTAATAAATTTTTCACTCGAATATAGAAACTCATAAATTTTTAGGTTCATGATTTTGGGGCCAGAGATGTATTACACTGATTTGTGACAGATGTGATTGATGATTCTATATTCATAATTTCTTAGAAAGTATATCTCAACAATTAGAGAAAATAACACTTAAAACACTTCCCAGTGACCCGCGTTCCAGTGACAGACTGCGAAAAACGTAAAAATACGTTGGCCGCACTCGTGGTTTTAAAAGTTATTTATAAAAGTTTTCCTTGAATTTATTTACGTAATGAAACGAATACAGAAGATTTATATATTTAAGATAAACGTAAAAATTAATTTCATGATTTAAGATTATTAATATAAATACGAGTTTCATATTTAAATTCCATACATTAATAAATTTTTCATTCGAATATAGAAACTCATAAATTTTGAGGCTCATGATTTTTGGGCCAGAGATGTATTACACTGATTTGTGACAGATGTGATTGATGATTCTATATTCATAATTTCTTAGAAAGTATATCTCAACAATTAGAGAAAATAACACTTAAAACACTTCCCAGTGACCCGCGTTCCAGTGACAGACTGCGAAAAACGTAAAAATACGTCGGCCGCACTCGTGGTTTTTAAAGTTATTTATAAAAGTTTTCCTTGAATTTATTTACGTAATGAAACGAATACAGAAGATTTATATATTTAAGGTAAACGTAAAAATTAATTTCATGATTTAAGATTATTAATATAAATACGAGTTTCATATTTAAATTCCATACATTAATAAATTTTTCATTCGAATATAGAAACTCATAAATTTTGAGGCTCATGATTTTTGGGCCAGAGATGTATTACACTGATTTGTGACAGATGTGATTGATGATTCTATATTCATACTTTCTCAGAAAGTATATCTCAACAATTAGAGAAAATAACACTTAAAACACTTTAGGAATGATAAAAATGTTTATTAAATCGAACTGGAGAAACAGAAGTTTTATTCATGTAGAAAACTATTACCTAAATTAAATTTCCCTAAAACATACACAATCGATGTGAATGCAAAGCCCATTTTCTCATCATTTATATTTTTTTCTATTTCCTTTCTTCGTATGGATTCAAAAACATTTTATAAATTATGTATAATTAGTTGATAGGAAAAATACATTAATGTCATAGATTTAGTAACTCCTCAAATGTTTATGATACACTTTCAGTGATTGTCATAGCTACATGAATTTTCTCTTCCCATTCATGTAGTAAATTAAGAAATTTAAAACCTTTGTTGCATTCTGTATATAGATAGTGTTCTTAAAGAGCTGTCACAATATTAGTTCTATAGTTTGTATATGAATTTAAATTAATGTGATTAAATTAATTAATATTGTGATATGGTTTTCTAATATGTATTATATATCCTTTACTTACATGCTTTCAAACATATCATATCTTAATGTGTGCAGTTCATGATTTATTTTAATTTTCAATTGTAAACTGCTCATTTTAAATAAATAAAGCTAACAATGTAACTTAAAAAAATAAAGGATCATATCTGTATCCTTCTCTTCTGTATTTTGGATATAATTTGAAGGACTCATTTAAAAATTGTTTTTCTCTTTATCAAATGAAAATGGAATTTTGACCAAATTTTTTTATGCTTTTTCAAATCATGTCAAACAACATATCACTTACGTTACGAACAGCATTTTAAGAAAGAGAATTATAACATATTAAAAATATCTGATTATTATAATTTATAATATATGATTTAATATATGATTGTATAATAAATGCTAGGATACTTAATTTTTCTTCAGTTACATTCTGCTCTTATTGATTGCTGTATAATTATATGTATGAATGAAAATTAAATAAAGTTATAGTATTTCAGTATTTTTAAAAAAGAAAGGTTATATTAAATCTTCACACGTTTTGAAGTAAAATATTTCAATTTCTTAATTTATTAGTTAGAAACTGCAACACAAATATCATTTTTGAAAATGATGCCTAACGTACAATTATTTGAAGTCATACCTGGGAGAAATAATGTACATCAGCATAAATTTTCAAGAAACATCATTTCAAAAATTCATTATAGAATTTTCTGTGTGTTAGGATTTAATGTTTTTAGAATGAGAGAATATACGTGTTTTCAAAGTTGCTTAACAGTTGTATATTTTTTATGCTGGCTTTCTGTGATAGTGATTAACATTTCAGGAATAATATATTTATCTATAAACTGCAAATGAGAGCCGAATTTCAAACTGTTTCTCGTTGATAAAATCTTAAGATTTATTTATGTCACAACTTGGATTCTGCTCTTTGTTAACTTTCGAAAGATTCAACTTATTGGTTTAGAGATAAATAACTTTGTATGTGCAACACAAATAACTCCAAATATCAGAAGATTTGTTTTTAATACTAATAGTTTATGTGTCGGTAATCTATACAGTCTTTATCAGTGTCCCTAATTTAAAAGCTGTAACGTTTTTTGAGACGTTTATTGCTGTTATCCAGAAAGTCTCAAGAACGATAATTTTCTGCTGTTATTTAACAATATACATGACATTCTGCTATGCAATGAAAAGAGAATTATCTTTAATTGGTGATCTTACCAATAACTGCAAGACGAAGGAGAGTGGAAGAAGAAATTTGCTATCATTCGATCACGCAATAGAAACAGGAAAAAGAGTAGATGATGCCTTTTCATTGCCAAAGTTATTTATAGCTCTTAACTGGTTGAATTTCTTTCGCTTTGTTTATCGTCTTTTAAAACTGGATTTTCATACTAGCACACAGGTATTTTTTTTTTATAAATATTTCCTAATCTAGTCGTAAAGCGTCGTTACAACAATATAGAATACAACAGTAAATCTAACTATAAGGTTAGAAATATGCTGTTCTGGTGAATCTGCTTACGATATAACCTTGATTTTCCATCTATGTATCGTTAATTCGTACAACATTATGAAATTCAACAGGAAATCTAACTGTAAAGTTAGTAATGTGCTAATATGCTGTTCTTGCAAATCTGCGTACGATGTAATCTTTATTTTCAGTCTATGTAACGTTAATCTGCACAACTATATAAAATACAACAGGAAATATAGCTACAACGTTAGTAATATGCTGTTCTGGTGAATCTGCGTAAGATGTAATCTTTATTTTCTCTCTGTGTAACGTTAATCTGCACAACAATATAAAATACAACAGGAAATATAATTATAACGTTAGTAATATGCTGTTCTGGCAAATCTGCGTACGGTGTAATCTTGATTTTCCCTCTATGTAACCGTAATCTGCACAGCATTATAAAATACAACAGGAAATATAGCTATAACGTTAGTAATATGCTGTTCTGGTGAATTTGCTTATGATGTAATCTTGATTTTTCTTCTATGTAACGTTAATCTGCACAACAATATAAAATACAATAGGAAATATAATTATAACGTTAGTAATATGCTGTTCTGATGAATCTGCGTCAGATGTAATCTTTATTTTCCCTAGATGTAACGTTAACCTGCACAACAATATAAAATACAACAGAAATATAGCTACAACGTTAGTATATGCTGTTCTGGTGAATCTGCGCAAGATGTAATCTTTATTTTCCCTCTATGTAACGTTAATATGCACAACAATATAAAATACAACAGGAAATATAATTATAACGTTAGTAATATGCTGTTCTGGTGAATCTGCGTATGATGTAATCTTTATTTTCCCCCTATGTAACGTTAATCTGCACAACAATATAAAATACAATAGGAAATATAATTATAACGTTAGTAATATGCTGTTCTGGTAAATCTGCGTATGATGTAATCTTTATTTTCCCTAGATGTAACGTTAATCTATACAACAATAAACCGCTGTAGAATTATAGTTTTCTCAGAAATGATCATTTCTTTCTATTTCTCTGCAAAGATATTTTAGATTTCAAAAACCAGGAATTGAAGGCGTGGAGGAATTTTTAACAGAAGAGGATTATTTATATTATTATTTCCAATACGGGGGCACTTTCTTTGGCATTTGTCCCAACCAACCTGCAGATATCTGCTGATCATTTGTTATGGAAGGACCGTATAGACCACCAACATTATTCCCTAGTAAAACACATACAAAATCAATTCTCTTAATATTAAAGCAGCAACCAAGTAGAAGAACGAAAGCTTAACTTGCCACCTCCTCAGGTATCGTTTTGAAATATGAAGGACATTTAAAAATTTAAATATTTAGAAAAATATTATTATTATTATTATGTCCTAAACATATGAAACCACCCATAATTAAAGTATTTTTTATTGAAATTATATTATTTTTCTATATAACGATGCAAACCTATATAAATATAAATTTATTAACTCCCCATAAATATTGTCGTAACGACGTTATACTGTAAAAAATTCGTTTTAGGCTCAAAGTGAACAAAAATAATAACATTGCTGAAAAACACAATTGGTTTCTATGAATATTATTATTGCAAATTATGTAAATGATACTTTAAATTCTTTTAAATTTAACACTTGTATGATTAGGATCGTATCAGAAAAGAGATCATGTACGTGAGAAAGTATATAATATATTAAACTAAAGTGACTATGGTCTTGATCACGAATAAAAATTAACTTAATAATTTTTTATGTCAACTTTCAAAAGTGAGAATGGCAATTAAGATACTTTTCCAACAGTTTTTAATGCCTTATATTAATTTTATTATTATGTCCTAAGCATATGAAATCCTCCATAATTAAAGTATTTTGCAATTAAATTATATCATTTTTAGACATAAAGATGTAAACCTCTATAAATATAAATTTATTAACTCCCGACAAGTATTGTTGTATCGAGGTTTTACTGTAAAAATGCATTATAGAAGCAAACTGAACTAAAATAATAACATTGTCCAGCGTTTGGGGAAAAACAAAATTGGTTTCTATGAATAATATTGTTGTGAATTATGTACATGATTTTTTAAATTCTTTTAAATTTAATACTTGTATGTTTAGTATTGTAAGAAGAAGATGTTTAGTATTGTAAGTATGTTTAGTATTGTAAGAAAACTCGAAACTTAGCTTGCCACCTCCTCAGGTATCGTTTTGAAATATGAAGGACATTTAAAAATTTAAATATTTAGAAAATTATCATTATTATTATTATTATTATGTCCTAAACATATGAAACCACCCATAATTAAAGTATTTTGTATTGAAATTATATTATTTTTCTATAAAACGATGCAAACCTACATAAATATAAATTTATTAACTCTTCATAAATATTGTCGTAACGACGTTATACTGTAAAAAATTCGTTTTAGACTCAAACTGAACAAAAATAATAACATTGTCCAGTGTTTGGGGAAAAACACAGTTGGTTTATATGAATATTATTATTTTAAATTATGTACATAATTTTTTAAATTCTTTTAAATTTAACACTTGTATGTTTAGTATGGTATCAGAAAAGAGATTATATACATAAGAAAGTATATAATATATTAAACTAAAGTGCCTATTGTCTTTATCAAGAATAAAAATGAGCTTAATAAATTTTTACGTTTTCTTTACTTTTTATTATTTAATTTTTACGTTTTATTACTTTTCAAAAGTGAGAATGACAATTAAGATAGTTTTCCAACAGTTTTTAATGCTTTACATTATTTTTATTATTATGTCCTAAACAAATAAAATCCTCCATAATTAAAGTATTTTACAATGAAATTATATAATCTTTTGACATAAAGATGCAAACCTCTATAAATATAAACTCTTTAACTCCCTATAAGTTTTGTTGTATCGAGGTTTTACTGTAAAAATGTATTATAGACGCTAACTGAACATCTGGTCTTGATCAAGAACAAAAATTAACTTAATAAATGTATACGTCACTTTTCAAAAGTGAAAATGGCAATGAAGGTAGTTTTCCAACAGTAGGTAGTGTAATAATTTCTAGAGCTTTTATATTGTCATTATCACTAAGATACTTTTGATTATCTTTGCACTTGTAGAAAATTTGATTTACTTTTTATTGTTGCCAAACTATTTAGCGGAAGATCAAAATAGCACATCAATGTAAGTACATTTTGTATTCAGAAAAGAGGTCATATACATAAGCAAGTATATAATATATTAAACTAAAATGACTATGTTCTTAAACAAGAACAAAAATTAACTTAATCATTTTTACGTCACTTTCCAAAAGTGAGAATGGTAATTAGGATAGTTTTCCAACAGTTTTTAATAACTTCTAGAGCCTTTATATTTGTATTATTACTAAGAGACTTTTTATTATCTTTGCATTTGTAGGAAACTTGAATTCGTTTTCATTGTTGCCTTTAAATTACTAAAAAATAAATTTTGGGGAACCTCAAAATAGCACATCAAAGTAAGTACATCCAATAATTTGAGAAAGTTTAAGCTAATGTGTAAGCACATTCATAATATAACAAACAGCCATCTAGGTAAACATTAAATAGTCTTCAATAGAGGTTACAAATACTATGGTCTCGAGCACCATGGATGTACTAACTTACTGGAAAACAGCAGAGTACTTATGGATTCACATTTGACACTTTTGAGAATTAACTGAATAACTAAATTTACTCCCATGTAACTAAATTTACTCCCATGTAATAATTCCGCTGCGAAATGTACCCGCACACCAGCGGCGTGCGGTCCATATGTGCAGGGTGTGCACTGCACACCCTAGCAAAATTATGAGAGACAATAATTTTCTGCACCTATATCTACCTATCTTTGTATGGTATATAATAAATATTATTTATAATATATTCAAATATTATGTTGATTTGCTTGCTTCTATTCTCGCAGTGCGTGCGGTACTAGGTGCTGCACCACGTAGAGCGTTCAAAAGCAAACAAACATAAGAAATTTTTATGTGTACTAATAGAAAATTACTGCGCACTAATAGAAAATCACGCTTTATATGTACGGGCTACTGGAGAAGCACAGCAAACATACTATGGCACTGAGGCAAGTGTAGCTATTTTTCATGCACTTGGCATTCAGAATCATCCGAAGGTACGGTTTATTAAGCGTTGTATTAGAGCGGGGACATACGTGCTGAAGCGATTTTGGTTTTCTAACTGATTAACTGGCCATACGATTTTGCAGACAGTTAACGTTTAAATTTACATATTGTATGATTTTGTTTCCATGGAAATATAAAAGAAGTATTTCATCAATATAAAGTTTTAGTGTGGTAAATTAATTTCGGTGATGTATTATTATATTTATAGAAATAATTCGCTGAAAAACAACTTTGTCTTGTTAGAAAAAAACGAAACGAATTCTAACAGAACAGTCCGAATTTTACTATTTATTGTGTTTCACATACAGTATATAAGTTATATCTGTAACACCATATCCCTGGTTTTGTTTTTAAAAATTGTCAAGATGTTTTTCGCAGAATATATGATTTCCAAATGTTAAAAAAAATTAATAAATATAATTTAATCCACTGACGAACGAGAAAGAGTTCGTTCTATCGTGCCAGCGTGCAGCGAAATCCTCTGCACGTGGACTAGACTTTCGGTTTGTCGGCACCAATGAGCATCCTGATGAGGCACCGCAGCGGCGGGCGCCGTGTCGTGCTACGTTTGCTGAAAATATAAGTTTTTCGTGGAAATATAAGCTTTTCGTTATTTTAATAGTAACACGGATAGACGTATGGATTTTGTGTACAAATGAATAATAAACGTTAAAGAAGTGTTTAATGTAAATTTTATGTTTTTATTATTATTGTTGTTGTTGCTCTCTGCACACCCTGCATGAACACCTACTGCACACCACTGCCACACACAATGTGTTAAAATAAAACTAAAAATAAATCTTTAAAAAGTGACATAGAATATTTTCTGTTCTATAGTCTCTTGTTCCACAGAAAAATTTAAATGATTTTACTGCTTAGGAATTTATTCTATCTTAAGTGCTATAAAATAATTCGTTTTAATTTTTTTCCAAATTTCAAGATTACTCAAAGTATTTAATTGAAAATCGAGTGGTTGGAGGAACCGATTTCCCATATGAATTCTGTTAAATATATCTATAACTTCATTTTCATGAATATATAGTAAATGTCTCCGCTTCAGATTGCCTACTATGCGGCCCTTGTGATGCATGACCTAATTTCGTTGCTCGGGATCTGCATTTCATCGTCACTCGTCATGGAATCTGCTGCGAACACCAAGAATAAGATAATGTCTCTCTTGATGAGATTCCCTGAGTCATACGAAAGCGCGTATAATGTAATTACTACGAAGACACTAACTTTCACTGCATGGAAAATGTATGTTCTGAATCGGTCGTTTATTTTTGTTGTAATTGGCACACTACTGACATATGGTATCTTGTTTGCTACTTTGGAAAAAAGTTAAAAATTAGTTTAAAATCAGATTTTCATACAATTTTCAATTTTGTTTTAACTTTATTTTGAAAAATATGGTAATCATGCATTGATAACTTATATATTTCTGAAACTATAGAGGCAAATCTCTTGATCTGTGTTATACACTGAATAACTTTTACTGCTCTATGTAATTACACGTTATTCGATTGAAGGAAGACCAATAATTTGAGTCTTGGTGTATGCTTAAAGAAATCAATAAAAATCATATTTAATATAAATATGGCTACATCTCTATTTCATGCTTATTACACTTAAATAATGTTGTTTACACTTATTATATTTTCTATTTGGCTTTTAAAACCAGCGCATACAAATTCCTGGATAATTTGGCGGAACAACGAAGTGGATGAGATTTTAAAATGTATGTTAAGGAATTAAAAGGGATAGAGAAATGATTTGTTAAATCTTAAATTATGGAATTAGAAATGTAGTCATCTAAACAATTACATTAAAATTACATTGGACGTTCATTAATTTGCTCCTCGTAGCAATTAGTTTAGGATATGGAAAAGTACTATCATTTAAAACTTATGGTGCTTGCAATACAAATAAAAATTAATTAATATTTCCCTGTAATGAACAAGGTATTAGTTATGTAAGATTATTTTTTAATTGAAGGTCTTTTAATTATTTCCTTCACTTTAATAAAAAGATGATTCAATAGATTGAAATTTTAATTTAAAGTAGAAATAATTTCACATTATTTCAACTATATATCCCATACTACCAATCTGTATTTTTATAAGGTTCATATAGTTCATATACAGATACTTAATTTTATGTATTAAATATTTTTAAAAACAAATAATTTTTTTCCTCTAGATTTTTGAGGGAATTCTGAAAGAAGAAAATGTTGTATGATATTAGGCGTTGTCCGCAGACAAAGCTTATTTCATGGTTGTACTTTATAGTCTACTTTTAAAATCAAACTTAAAGTGGTATTAATTTTTTTTTACATTGTGATGTTGTTCTACTTCTGTCAGTATAAGTTTGACAATATGCTAATTTACATTCCAGCGTAATGCTTTTACCTAAACATTTAGGTTTTGTACGTGCACGTGCATTTTTACATTATGTGGATAAGTTAGGTTTTTATATGTTTCAATTGATAATGGATATTATTATAATAATTATTATGATTTTATTTATTTTTAGACTTGATTTTAGAACCAAATAATCTGGGGATCTGTCTTGTTCTTTTACGTGTTCATTTTTTTTGTTAAAAGTCATCATACGAACATACTAGAAATGAAATGAAATGAGAGTTAATAACGCACATCAAAAAGATGGCTTCTGTCTTGCTGTTAACCATGTTAAATATGATGCCGAAACCATGTATAGATAAAAGGTACTCACTTCCTCTGAAACCTCCACAGTAAAAAAGATAAAAAATAAACATTGGAAAGTTCTACACAAAGATTCATAGTGATTTTGAAGAATCCATCTTGGGTCTCTATGATTCCAATGTACTAACTTACTAAAAAACAGCAGATGACTTATATATTCAACCAGTCGCTTACTTTCCAGCAAGGACAGAAGGTTCTTCCGGATTGTTGTTGGTATAAAGGTGGCCCTGCATCACCCTCCCCTATAACTGATTGTTTGATCTTATCAAAGAATATTTTAATGACAATAATTTATCAATTTTTTTTCTGAGAGGCGGGAAATTTCTGAAGATCGATCAGCAAAGTTTAATCATCTGGGGTTAGCAACAATAATAACAATTGGGTGAGTAAAACAGATTAGATATAAGTATGTTTGTAAAAGCTTTTCATTGTAAATGTTTTTAATGAATCTAATTATTAAGGAGTCTCATATCTTCTAAAAAATCTAATAGAACTATACTAGAAGTACGTTTAAAAGAAATAATCATAAGTATTTGAACTAAGTTGTATATATATATATATATATATAAATTGATTTCTAAATAATGTACAACAATTAATCTCTGGAGATCGTCTAGCAAAGTTTGACCATCTGGGCTTAGCAACAATAATAACAATTGGCTAAGTAAAACAGATTAGATATAAATTGGTTTGTAAAAGATTTTCATTGTAAAGGTTTTGAATGAACCTAATTATTAAGGAGTCTCATATCTTTTAAATAAGTCTAATTGAACTTTACTATAAATATGTCTAAAAGAAATACTTTTAAGTATTTGAATTAAGTTATATATATATATATATATATATATATATATATATATATATATATATATATATATATATATATATATATATATATATATATATATATATATATATATATATATATATATATATATATATATATATATATATATATATAAATGGATTTCAAAATAATGTACAGCAATTAATTCCTGGAGATCGAACAGCAAAGTTTGGCCATCTGGGTTTAGCAACAATAATAACAATTGGTTGAGTAAAACAGATTAGATAGAAATAGGTTTGTAAAAGCTTTTCATTGTAAAGGTTTTGAATAAACCTAATTATTGAGGAGTCTCATACCTTCTAAAAAGTCTAATAGAACTCTACTAGAAGTATGTCTAAATGAAATACTATTAAGTATTAGAATTAAGTTGTATATGCATAAATAAATTTCAAAATAATGTATAACAATTAATTCTTGGAGATCGAGCAGCAAAGTTTGGCCATCTGGGTTTAGCAACAATAATAACAAATGAATGAGTAAAACAGATTAGATGGAAATAGGTTTGTAAAAACTTTTCATTATACAGATTTTGAATGAACCTAATAATTAAGGAATGTCATACGTTCTAAAGAAGTCTAATAAAACTCTACTAGAAGTATGTTTAAAAGAAATACTTTAACGTATTTGAATTAAAATGAATATACATAATTTGATTTCAAAATAATGTACATCAATTAATTTCTGAATATCGACCACCAAAGTTTAACCCTCTGGGCTTAGCAACAATAACAAAAATTGGCTGAGTAAAACAGGTTAAATATAAATTGGTCTGTAAAAGCTCTTCATTGCAAAGGTTTTGAATGAACCTAATTATTAAGGGGTCTCATACATTTTAAAGAAATCTAATAGAACTCTACTAGAAGTATGTCTAAAAGAAATACTCTTACGTATTTGAATTAATATGTATATATATAAATTGATTTCAAAATAATGTGCCACATTTACTTTAGAAATATATGAATTGTATATTTCATCACAATTAGCAATGTTTTAAAAAAATATTCTAGAGATAAACTATGTATGTAATGTAATTAAGATAATTAAAATTTATGTCATTTTCATGCCTAATTATTTATAATTACTTTCTACTTCCACTGTTTCCTAAATCTGCACAATTTATTTTATTTTCTTAGACAAAATGATTTTTATATTATTATTTTTATAGAATGAATATTCTAGATTGATTTAATTTAAATTATAAGTTTAAGACTACTTCAAAACTTAGGAAATTATAAAATAACTCATATTGAATATTGTAGGGAATTTAATATAAAGTGCAGAAGAAAATAAATTTACATTTCATATTATAAAACGGTTTTACACTAATACTATTATCTAAGATGTAAATTTTGTTTTAAAAAGTTTTACTATTTAATTTATCTTTAATGGTATTTTATTGGGCTGATAGAGATTTTTGGTCGTAAACTTGATATTAAAATACGTTTTGAATAGCCGCGGTAGCTCAGTCGGCAAAGGCTTTGATCTCGAACGAGAGGCTGGAATGGATCAAAGATCAATGTGTTCCTTAATAGAGCCTGTGTTACGTGAAAAGGATCCGAAAGCAAAATGATTTTTACATTATAATACTTTTATAGAATGAATTTTCTTGATTTCTTTAAATTAAATGACAAGTTCTGAGAAATTTAAAACTATTTCAAAGCTTAGAAAATCCTGAAACAATTCGTATTAAATATTGTATTACATTTAATAGAGAAATGTTTTAATTATAATTTACATTGCATATTACGAAAAGGATTTAAATTAAGACTAGTTTTTAACGTGAAATTTCTTTAAAGTTTCACAATTGAATTTCATATTATTGTATTTTTTTTTGGATGTATAAAACTTTTTGGTCGTAATTTTCTATTGAAATAAGTTTTGAATAGCCACGGTAGCCCAGTTAGCATCGATCTTGGAACAGAATTACGAGATAGGAACTCGGGTGGATCAAGAAACCATTGTGTTCCTTAAAGGTGGCTGAGTTACATCAAAGGGCCCATGGTCGCATTATCCTTTAAGTTCTAAGATGATAAGAGACTGGAGGTAGTAGGTCAAACTGGAGGTCTTCTATTCTGTCTCCATCTCTCAGTTACTAATCACTTGAGCTGATATATATATATATATATATATATATATATATATATATATATATATATATATATATATATATATATATACATACATATATATATATGTGTATATATATGTAAATATATATATATATATATATATATATATATATATATATATATATATATATATATATATATATATATATATATATATATATATATATATATATATATATATATATATATATATATATAATATATATATATATATATATATATATATATATATATATATATATATATATATATATATATACATATATATATACATATATATATATATATATATATATATATATATATATATATATATATATATATATATATATATATATATATATATATATATATATATGTATTTCATTGGATTGATAAAGAATTTTGGTCGTAATTTTGCTATTGAAATATGTTTTGAACAGCCATAGTAGATCAGTTGGCAAATACATCGATCTCGAAAGAGAAGATTACGAGATAGGGGCTAAAGTGGATCAAGAATCCCTTTTGTCCCTTAAAGGTGGCTGAGTTACGTCAAAGTGTTCATGGTTGCATTATCCTTCAAGTTCTAAGACGATAAGGGACTGGAGGTAGCAGGTCAAACTGGAGGTCTTTTATTCTGTCTCCATCTCTCAGTTACTAATCACTTGAGCTGAATCATTCTTCCATTCTAGCTGTGCTCTTCAAATAAAAAGCATATTTATTTGTCTTAATTCGAGTAGCCTTTAGTTCTCATACTTTTTTTAAGAAGCATTAGCAACAACAATATAAGTTTTGTACATTAAAAGCATTTTCTTCTTTTATCAATATTGAGAGAGTGTGTTGAAAAACACCGTTTTTCAATTTCTTAGCTGTCTTTTAAATCTTTCACTCAAAACATCTATTTAAAGTATGATTTTGTACCTGTGTTTGTTGTGAACAAAAATCACAGAACGATTTGATAGATAAATTTCTAATGTCTGAAAAACTATCTAAATACTATATAAATATAAACGATCAAGAAATTCTCTATCTATTTCTCTATTAAAAAAAAGGCTAAAATCTCTGATAAAAGTTAACTAAAATTTAAAATTTCTTAAGTGTATTTTTCGAATGATTGATTTGTATGCGCGATTTATACATATGTATATATGATATAATGAATCAACTTCAATGTTATAGGGGAAATAACCTCTCAGCGATTATCTAGTTTTTCGAGTTTTTACACAATTATATGTTAGCGGAAAGTTTGCTGAAATGTTTATTGCATGATTGTCATAATTTTATTTCAAACTTGTGACATGAACTATCAAGTTTGAAATGTCTGTTTCATTCTGAAATTTTGACTTCCTACTTGACAAGTGTTGAAACTAATATTTTCGTCGGCAGTGAAACCAGTTTAAAATATTTTTGCTACACATTTCCCATTTTGTATCAAATATGTGTTAAAGAATTTTATTTATCTTTGAGTTATTATTGATTTATGTTAATTGTCAAAGTCAGTCAAGTATGTAAACTTATTCCTATTTATTTTCAACAATTAAAATTAACTAATCAACTAACCAATTAAAATTTCTGAAAGGAATTGAAGGAAAATAACTGACATTCTGGTTTAAGGAATATTTTGAAGAACTAGTTAAATATAAATTTGGCCAAAGATTTGGAAAAACTTTCGAAAGAAAGTTAAAGCTGGAATGAACAAAATATCGCTAAAATCACTAATACTAATTTTATGCTTTTTGAATTACAATATTTATTTCAACCGATGCTTAAATATTTATGTATGGCCTGTTCTTATATTACAACTCTTTATTTGCCTGAATTTAGATATTATTTAAAAAGAACTAATTCAGTTGTTTTAGAAATAAAGCTTTAACAAAACTTGTAAATAATATCCGAATACTCAAACATATGATATATTATTTAAAAGTTTGCAATTTATCTTTGTTGAAAACAAATTTTAAAAAAAACGTAACAAACTTTTAAAATATATTTTTAGCTTATGATATGTATTAGTGGGTTACACATGGTACTTACAGGATGTTTCTGTAATCATTTTATTTATTCAAACTCATTATAAATAAATAAACAGTGATTAATGTATGATTTACCATAAAAATATGCTTTAAAACCTTCAACTAAATTCATATGACATATTATATATGTATATGACATATTATATACGTATATAAGCTTTGATATGTGACAATTGTATACTTTCCTGATGGGCTATTTTACTAGTCACCTGGTATCAATTTCGTTGCAAAATTCACTATTTTATCATGTGTTTCAGCTGATAGCAGCCTTTGCAGTCTGTTTTTGCATTTCACAATATATTCTTTGTTAAAATGTTTTAAATATCAACTTTAGAACTGTAAAAAATGTTATTTCTTTTACATTAATACATCCTTCCTCGGCTGTAAAATAAAACTTTTCTCATTTCAAGTTTAGGCAAATCAGTTTGACTTTAATATCACAGATAAACGAAAAATTTAAATGTAGAAATTCTTAATGCCTTCATTTTATCCCTTTTTTTCCAATCTTTCCAGATAACAGTTAACTACAAACCAAACAAAAATTACTGCACCACTAGAATCAGAAATGGTCATATAATTACGTAACACCGTAACTCCGAAAACTCGCCAAGCATGAAGATATTTTCGATTTACTTTTACTTTCAGATTGAATCAACTCTAAACATTTGTTTTATTTCATATTTGTTCTTCGAAATTAGCATTAATACTTTATTTGTTGTGCAAATTTGGAAATTTTGCTTGTTTTTATATCGTGAAATATTATATTTTGCAGCCTTTTAATTCATTCTTATCAAATTCATACTCCACTAATATCGAAAACAAGTTTAGGAAAGTAAAGAAATATTTATTATTGCAAATTGAATGAATTGATTTTATTTTTGTAGGAAGGGACTTTATTTTAATTCTCTTGAAATTTGGCAAACATAAGTCAATTTTTCAACTATTTCTATTTATCTTTCAGTTGCTTATTTTATATTCCTGTACAAAATGAAATAATCAATTACATTAAATTAGCTTTAGTTGTTCAATGCAAAAAGTACAAAAATTAATAATATTGTAAATATTTATTGCTTGGTTGTCACAGATACACAATTTCTGTTTCATACATTAAAATACATCTGTGACACATTTGTGGGACTCTGTATTTGAAAAATTGTTCTTGAAGGTTCTGAAATGCATCCTATCTATTTTTTATAATTCAATCTAACTTACTTCTGTTAGTAGTTTATTAATAATATATATTAAGATACAGTTTTATTTGTCTGTAATTCATAATTTCTTAACATAAAGAGTAGTTAATGTTGAAACATACATTTGCTTCTATTTAATTTAAATACTTCTACAATTTTTCTAAAAGGAATTGAAGAGTAAAACTGTCCCCAGCTATTAGATTTCTGTTTTTAAAAGTTCATTAAAAACCCATTTCGTTCATTTGTAACTGTAAATTTTCGGTAAATTTATTATAATTTTCAAAAGAATTACGTTATTTATAATACATGTTTTCACGGACATATCATCAATAAAATCATAACTCCGACATCATAAATATTGTATGAACTATAGCAAATATTTCAACTTGGATATTTAACATTTACTGAGTTACTTATTTTTTATTACTAGTACTTCAATTGCAGATTATTAAAACAAAATCTGATTGTTCGGTTAAAAAAATATAAATTCCTTAAATATATACTACAGTAGTATCCGGATTGACTTATACAGTTACTATATTTATTTTTACAGTTTTTTAGTTTTGAGAAAAAATAACGGTAAATTTTTCTCTTTTGAAATGACTCGAAATACAACATTATTTAAACAGAGACCTCTAAGGAATACTACATATAATCAGAATTTACCAAATAATATCATTTTAAACACCAACTCCGCAATTTTGTATGCATTAGGACTGAACGTCTTCAGACTGAGAGAATATAAATTCTTTCAAAGTATTCTAACAATTCTTTACTTTTTAAGCTGGGTTGCCATGATATTATTACACATTTCAGGAGTTATAGACTTTACTCTTAAAAGCATTAGAAAAATATCATTCAATATTTTAATTGCTAACATTCTTATAAAGTCTTTCTCTGTTTTAATATGGGTTCTACTCTTTGCAAAATTTAAAAAGATCCAGCTTATCAGTTTAGAAATAAATAACTTTGAATGTGCAAGAAAAATGAATCCGAAAATCAAATTATTTACTCTGGCAATGCTAACAATTTATCTATGCACTATCCTTATCTTATACATTATAAGCTTGTCTGATAACTTAAATGTTTTAAATATTTCAAGAAGGATAATTAAATTAATCAGGTTATTGTCAAGAACGATGACTTTCTGTTGTTTTGTAGCAATGTATTTGACATTCTGTTATGTTATGAGAAGAGAATTCTCTTTCATAGGCGGTCTTACACGCGAATGCAATTCTCAAGAAAATGGAAAAAGGATTTTACTTTCATATGACCGTGCGTTAGAAACTGGAAAAAAAATAGATGATGTTTTGTGTTTGCCAGCTTTCTTAATCATTTTACTCATCTGGATAGAGCTTTTTATTTTTGGCTACCGTGTTTTGACAGCAGATCTTGTAAGTAAAGAAAAGGTAAATAATTTCTTGCTAAAAATGTTTTCCTTTAGGATTATATAATAAATTTATTATATATATAATAATTTTTTAAGCTTGTTTGGAATTTAAGTGTATATAAAATATTGTCTCAAGTGATACTGAATATTTTTTGAAATATTTATGTTTATATTTTTATATTAATATAGAGATATAACAACAATATTTATATACTGGTAAATAAGAACACTATGTTTTAATTTAAAGATTTAATCAGAAGTGTATTTTTAAATTTAATACCATGAAAATAATTGAAAATCATTTAATTAGCCTTAAATTATAAAGAAATATAAATAAATACATTTAAGCATAAACTAAATTAATCGCAGATTTTTAAATGAGATATTTTTTAAATATTGTTTTAATTTTTAGAAACTCAATAGCTACATTACTTTTCACATATTTTTACATTTATTTTACCAACTTCCTAATATATGCATTAAAACAAATCTGAGTAACTACTTAAAGTTTCCTTTTCATTTAGATTATCACATTAAATACCGATTGTGGTTGGATAAGTATTGTTCATGTAAAACAATTGCTGAAATTGATTATACATTCAATCAATAAAATGATGGTTATGTGTGTTAAATTATTATTTCTTCCAAAACATAGATTAAATTGAGAAAAAAAACCAAGAAAATTTCAGACATAGCATACATTTTTAAAATTAATAAAAATACCAAAAATTATATCAAAAAATTATCTAGAATTTTCAAATGTTAATGTCGTTATTTTAGTTATGCTTAAAATTATATGGACTCAGACATGCATCAACTTTAAAAGCTATTAGATCAAACTGTTAATTTTTGGATACTTTTATGCATATATCAGCAATACAATTTATTATTCTTGTGGTACCCATAAGAGTTATATCATCATCTTTATGTATTCTTTACGACAATAAAAGTCCTTACTGTAAACTGTCTTGTATTAAATATTTCGCTATGGAGCCCCCTATACTTTTTTTGGAAGTGTCACCAGAATTAATTTCTCTTTGTTAGTGAATTAATTCTATTTCTAGTGATAATTTTTCATATTTTGTAATGTATTGTATTTTTAATTGTACATCATTTTTATCTGCATCTTTTGTACATTATCAGAATTAATGTATACGAAAATCATTATCTTGAAAAATGTATATGTGATAAATATAAATATGAATAAAAGTTAACAGGCATATTTTTAAGTTATATATTTAAAATAATTATAAATATTTTATATTGTGCACAACTAAGTCTAATGTCAAAACTAAAAGCCAAAATCATAATGTAAAGATATTAATTGATATCTGGGTTGATTTTTAAAATAATAAAAAAAACTTTTAAAACTTTGTTAAAACATCCATCTCCATTTTATTGAGTTTTACTTTGGATTTTAGAATAAAAAATAAAACTATCCCTAAATCAACCCATAGGTTAAAAATACCTAAATCACAAATATATTTTAAGATTAAAACTTCATCAAACATTAAGGTTTTGATAACCAATATTTTTAGATAACATTAAAATTTGTTATAATATTTAAAATCAGATCAAAGAAATAAGACATACCTTTCGGATGTTGAAATCTTAAATATAAAATAAATCTATATTGGTTGACTCTTTTTAGACAAATGAAGTTGTAATAAGGAAATTATGATGTATATTTTTCACACACAGGCCCATTTAATAAAGAGTAAAATTCGAGGAATTCATGTCAGATCAAAATGTATTATACACTATTAATAAAATGGCAAACACTAAACAGATGAAATTGATGAATGTATCTACCTTCTTAATGATGATATTTTTTGCTGTCACTCCTCGATTTGAAACAATTCCACCATGGTTGCACCTTCCATTCTTTGATATGTGTAAAGAATGATAATGTTACGTTGGCCTAGTGTTTGAGAAAGAAATTAAAACTCATTAAGAAACACATGAAAAATAGGTCTTGATTAAATTATTTTATAAACATAGATAAATGCCTAAGGAATACAAATAGTTGAATCAACTTATCATTTGTAGATCGAAGACTGCTCTCGAGTCGGCGTCGACCCTAAGAAAAATGGCTAAACTTTCTTTGCCAAGGGTTCTCCCAAAAAACGTGGATGCCAGCCGTTCACCTCTCTTTCTACTCGTAACAACCTTGTCCGCTCCAAACAATTTCCCATTGTCCACGGAGACAAAAAAATGAGTCCACTCCAAAACGGCGGGGGGGGTCAAAATTCCCCAAATGAATGGACATCTCTATTGGCTGGGAGAAGTCAGAAGTCTCCCTGCATTCAAGCTGGTCCTGCCCCGGCATGTCCCCGTCGTAGACCCACGGGGACCTGAACCGAATGTAACTTATTGTTACAATATGCAAGTTCTACCACGTGGAAAATACAAATTTCCGGAGCGAAGACGACAAAAGGGACTTTTCCGATGAATATAAATACCCAGCTCCAACCACTGAAAGTGGTTAGGTCGTGTTGTTGTCTCACAGGAAGGTTTTACAATAGAACTTACTGAGCCAAGCCCTCTAATTCTGGAATAACTAGCAATGATATTGCTTCACACTGTGAATATTCACTAGGTTGTAGGTTGTAAGGGGTTCCTGGGCCGAAGGCCTTATCCCCAATTAGTGAGAACTATGAATTTAGGAAATAGAGTCCTTCTTTTAAGTAATATCACAATTATATAAATATTCAGGTCTTTAAATTACACAAACACATATTAGGTTAAGTTAAATTAAATTGGCCCAAAAAATTAAGATAATAATTAAGCATACTAAAATAAAATAAAAGATAAGTAGAAAGTTTATGGATAGCAAAAATAATAGAAAGTTTAGGGATAGAAAAGGATATTTTTGATTTTATAAATTTTTATATTTATTTTATGATTTTTAATAATCTTTTTCCCTCCATTTTTGAAAAAGACAAGAAAAGCACAAAGTGCTAGCACAATTCACACATAATAAAAATGCATATTGCAAGTAGAAAGGAAGAATACAATAATGCTACAAGACAGAATTGAAGCGATCGGAGAAGAGCTCAGATCAGGTTCTGTGGCGCCATCTATTGTATGGCCGTGCGTTGGGACAGTGTAAGGGGAGAAAATTTAATAAAGGGACTTGGAAAAAAACAATTAATAAATTAAGGAATCATAGCGGCTCTCGGCCGCTTCTTATGCTTGGCCTTCCGATGATCATAGTCCGGTAATTCGGCTATGATCGGGTTAGGCAAGCAGTTAAGCTTAGCATAGAATTTAGAAGAAATACTAGTGCAAATATTCTTAAAGGTATCAATGCACAAGTCCCTCCGAACAATTTCATTGGTTAGATACCTGGGGGCCTGTGCAACCCTCCGTAGAGTTTTATTTTGTATACTGTTGATGGCTTCGATATGATATCGGGCTGCAAACGACCATATTGGGACAGCATAAGTGGCGGCTGGGAGTACCACAGTCTTATAAAGCAGATTTTTGTTCCTAAGAGAAAGGTGGGGGCCGAATAATCACTAGGCTTGATATGTATATACTGTATATACGCTTGTATATAAAAGATTAGTGGTAGATAAAGTAATGGTATTTTCCACTTGAATATCATATGTGTATGTTTCAGGTTCTCCGACTCTCGTGTCGTCTAGGGAATGACATATTTTCTTTGCTCGGTATGTGCATTTCATCGTCGCTTGTTATGGAATCTGCTGCAGACGCCAGGGACAAGATAACGTCTCTCATGATCAAGGTTCCCGAATTGTACGAAAGCGCCTATAGTGTTATTATTATGAAAACACTAACTTTTACTGCTTGGAAAATGTATGTTCTGAATCGATCATTTGTATTTGTTGTATTTGGTTCACTTCTCACTTATGGTATTTTGTTCGCAACTCTAGAATTGAATAAAAAATAGTTCAATATCAGATTTTCATATATTTTTGGAAATTTTTTATGCATTTTGTGTTTAGAGCTCTGCTTTATGCTCTAGCTTTATGCAACACGAGGTATAATGACACATTTTGCTTAAAGCTGATTTCAAATGGTTACAAACATCCATGCTACAGTGGGATACCAGCCCAACAATCTAAGCATACGGTCATCGTTCGGCAGATAATAAATACGGAATAGTTTTATTTTTTTCTTGAATATGTTGCCACTATCCTGAGTAACATTCAAATTTAAAATTCCATATTAAATAAATTAAACAATAGTAATCTTACAGTCTTAGTAATAAGAATCAATTTTTAAAAATGCTATCGTTGGAAGAAGACAATGAAATTGTAATGACGCAATTGTAATATTCAAGGAGCTCGTTCAATTGAATTTTAGTTTTAAATAGTAAACAACTATTTTTTATTAAAAATTTGTGATTTCTGCCTTAATAAGAAACTACTCTACAATGACCAGTTTTATAAATATTCTTTAGTACTGCACACATCAAAACTTTTTATTAGTATTTGGAAAGCTTACTTAGAAAGATATTGCTTTTCATACTGTAGGATATTCAAATACAAAAAAATTAAATAATTCAAGGATTCCCAGAGTAGAAATTGGAATGTCACTATAACTAAAAACTTTCAGGAACATTCGAAATTAAAAAGTTTTTTAAACCTTAAGTTTATGTGCTTTTGTTAAAGTATATGTAGAAATAAAAAGTAATCGTAAGTAACTAAGAAAAAATACATGCTGATAAATAAAAATCTGTAATAGAATTCATCCAAGCACACGATTGGTTGAGTGAATGTAAAAAGCTTAATTTTCCAAAGACCAAATAATGAAATTAACCTTATGAAGAAGATTGATTAATGTACAGGAAACTTTCAAAACGTATTTAAGATATATGCATGATTTTATTACAATAGTAAATTAAAACTACGTCAATTACAACAAAATTATTTTTCCTACATTAGCAGAAAAATTTTAGAATAAAGTTTGGGAGATATATCCTCCAATTTTCTATGGAAATTTTATTTATAAAATTTGTTTTCCTATGGACGAAATCTCTGTCACACATCTTAATTAATATCCACTTATTAAGCAAATAAACCAACAAAAGTATTTGAAAAGCAATAGAAAAATAACCTGAGAATTATACTTTTACGGATATTTTTGTTTGAAAGCGCTATACGAAATTTGCAAAAACTGACATGACAAAAATTTAGTACGATGGAAAAATAAAATATAAGCTATAGTTACAATCAGGAATCAAATAATATTTCAACTAATAAATAGCCAAATAATAGGGTTTTACTCTTCAAAACCTGAGTCCATGTGTGCGAATTAGGCTGATAGCCTGGATGTCCGTAATCATTTGTTATCGGATTTAAGAAGAACATCCTAGTCTCATTAGACCTCGTACAAGTAAACTATACATGGCAACAAGCGAAACCAAATCTATAATATGTGCTTTATTTATAAAAACTAACTAAATATATTTTTCCTTAAAATTCGAACGATCTTCTAAAAAATCACATAGTTTTGCTATTAGTTCTAATAATTAGTAACAAGTATGTCTACATTATATACAGGGTGTCCCTGTATAAACTTTGCACAGCTAGATTTCATGTTGGGAGTACATAAAAACTTCCCAAAGAAGCGTTCCTGTACGATCCATAGTTTACGAGAAAAATACATAAAAGAAGTATGATGACACTGCCAGTGCAAGAAAAAACACTTTATTGAACATATCAACAGCAGTATATTTACAGCAGATGTTCAGATTGTCCACCGTGCATGTCGAGGCAGCCTTGAGCACGCCGTGAAAAGGCTATCATCGCACGTTGCAGCATCGGGGAGTCCACCAAAGTACAGGTGACATGCAGACGAGCAACTAAGTCCATTGGTGTTGTCACTACGTAGACATTGGGAGGATGGCTGGACGGATATGGACGGGCATACTCCATAACAGTTCGTAAACCATTTACCTTACATCGGTTGTACATCAGGTACATGTCGCAGTAATCACGAACGGAACACATGGCCACCATGCGAAGATTACCGGTAGCTACAAGATGCAGCTTTTTAAAGACCAGTTCAAAGACGGCTTAACGTCATGCCATGGATCGCTAGCATGCATGATACGATATGTGCGGCGAACGTTTTAAACATTATTGTCTGGAAAGATATGCAAATACTGTTGTTGATATGTCCAATAAAGTGTTTTTTTTTTTCTTGCACCGGTAGTGACGTAATACTTTGTTTTGCCTATTTTTCTAGCAAACTATGGATCGTATAGGAATGCTTCGTTGGGTAGATTTTATGTACTCCAAATGAGGAATAAAGCTGTGCAGAGTTTATACGGTCGTTTTGGGTACCCTGTATAAAAACAGATGTGCTTATATTTTAACGCAGGTTAATATTCTAGATATCACATGGCAAAAATACCTTTTTTAAGGGATTTCAAATAAACTGAAATAGAATCTGAGAATGAGTGAAAAAATATATATACTTTACGTAAAGCTTAAGTATTTTCTTCTTAATAAATATGCATAAGTGTACAGATATTATCAATTTTATTAGAAAAAAAATTACAGATTAATAAATTCTATTTTTACAGAACCTGTAAACTTATGAAGATTTTTCATAAATTAAGCCAACTAATATGAAATATTAGAGAAATTAATCATGATTACAAACAAATAAAAAGTTTACTAATAAAATTATTTTACAATAGGATCCAAAAACTCCGGATTAAAATTTATTATTCAGTTTTTTAAATTCCCTTTCATATAATAATTAATACTCCAGTTTTTTTATTTGCAAAAATGCAAGGCCCACCTGAAAGCAATAATTTTTACGAAAGTGATATACGAAAATGGCTATAATGTAATTACTACGAAAACTTCAACTTTCACTGCGTTGCAAATATATGTTCTAAATCGGTCGTTTATTTTTTCTGTACTTAGCACACTACTCACATATGGTATCTTATTTGCTACTATGGAAAAAAGTTGAAAATTAGTTTAAAATAAGATTTTGAAACAATTTTGAATGTTTTTCCCTTTATTTTGAGAACTATGGTAATCATGCATTCATAACGTATAGATTTCTGAAAATTCAGAGATAAATCTCTTGATCTGTGTTGTACACGGAATAGCTTTTACTGCTCTATGTAATTAGACGTTATTCGTAAAAAGAAAGACAATTATCCGGAATCTTTGTAAGCTTAAAGAAATTAAGAAAAATTTCATTTATCATAAATATGGTTACAACTTTGCTTTTTGTTTATTACACTCATTTAATGTTGTTTACACTTAATATATGTTATATTTGGCTTATAACAAGCAGTTATCAAATTCCAGAATTATATGGAGGAAGATCGAAGTCGAAGTTATACTTAAATTTATATTAAGAAATTTAATGTTACTGGGAAAGAATTTGTTAATTTTTAAATATTAGAATTAGAAACGTAATCGTCAAAACATTTACTTTAAAATTACATTGGACGTTCATTAATTTTCTCTTTAAGATATGGAAAACCTCAATCATTTAAAATTTATGATGTTTATAGAGATACTTAATTTTATGTATTAACCCTCCGAGTGGAACACACAGAGGAAAAAAAGTCTCTGAAAAATACGCTAAAGATTTATTCTGTCAGTGGCCAAAGCATTCTATGATTTTTTACTTAACCCTTTGTCGACTAGAATGGAATACGGGAAACCCACCCTCGTTATTGTCCCTTTATATCCGGTTATAAATAGATATATAAATAGATATTATAGATTGTTAATTTTTAATGCATATAAAGCTAGTCAAGTCTCGAAGATCATCCCATAAGAAATAAGGGATTCTAAAAGTACAAATAAAAATATTCTTTAAGTGAATTATTTATATTTTTACGAAAGTCATCCAAGATATTTAAATGGTGCAATTAGAGATACATCTGTTACCGTAAATGAATTACTTTTAAATATGAATTTACAAATCCATGAAAATCTATTAGCGTCTTTGTACCTCAGGGAATAGGGGTGCATCCCTCAATAAATGTCAGTCAAAAAGGAGTGTAGTTCCTAAACAATCGACCTGACCCTCCTATCTCAAAACTCCATGGGGGAAGACATTGGCAGAAATGTACATTACATCCATTTTCGGAACGTTTTTGGAGGTCGAAAATTGTACGTGAAACCACTTTGAAGACATCATCGGTTTGGCGGAATTGTACGTGCGAACCGCTGAGAGGGTTAAAACATTCTTAAAACATTCTTACCGGAATTTTCACATTTTTTCCTGGGAGGCGGGGGAATTCCTAGGAAACCACTAGCCAAGTTTGACCATCTGCGATTGGCAACAATAACTACAACATACGGCTGAGTAAAACATATTAGATATGAATAGAATTGTAAAAGCTTTCATGCGAAAGGTTTTGAATAAACTTAACTTTTAAGGAGTCTCACCTTCTAAAGAAGTCTAATAAAACTCTACTAGAAGTGTGTCTACTAGAAATACTCTTAAATACTCTTAAGTTTGAATACGTAAAATTATATGTATATATATATATATATATATATATATATATATATATATATATATATATATATATATATATATATATATATATAGAGAGAGAGAGAGAGAGAGAGAGAGACAGAGACTTCAAAATAATGTACAACAATTAATTTAGAAAGATTTGAATTTTATATTTAATCACAATCCACAAGGTTTTAAAAAATCTATTCTAGAGATAAGCTATACTATTAATGTAATTAAGATATTTCAAATTTACGTCATTTTTAATGACTAATTAGTTGTAATTTCATTCTACGTCCACTGGTCTTTAAATTTTCACGATTTATGTCTGTTTCTTAGACAAAATGATTTTTACGTTAGTATAATTGTATAGAATGCATTTGCTTGATTTAAAATACAAGTTCTGAGAAATTTAAGGCTATCCCAAAACTTAGGAAATCATAAAATAACTCGTGTTAAATATTGGAGGACATTTTATATAGGAATGTTTTAATTATAATTTACATTGCATATCACGAAAAGGATTTAAATTAAGACTAGTTTTTAATGTGAAATTTTTTTAAAGTCTCACAATTGAATTTCACATTATTGTATTTTTTTTTTATTTTTAAAGATTTTTGGTCGTAATTTTTCTATTCAAATAAGTTTTGAATAGCTACGGTATCCCAGTTAGCATCGGTCTTGAAAGAGAATGACGAGATAGGAGCTCGAGTGGATCAAGAATCGGTTGTGCTCCGTTGTGCTCCTTAAAGGTGACTGAGTTACGTCGAAGTGTTCATGGTCGCATTATCCTTTAAGTTCTAAGACTAAAAGAGACTGGAGGCTACATTTCAAACTGGAGGTCTTCTATTCTGTCTCCATCTCTCAGTTACTAATCACTTGAGTTAAGTCATTCTTTCATCCTAGCTGTGCTCATCAAAAGAAAAACATATTCATTTGCTTTAATTCGAGTAGCCTTTAATTCACATTCTTGGTTCTTCTTCACATTATATATATATATATATATATATATATATATATATATATATATATATATATATATATATATAGACTTCAAAATAATATACAACAATTAATCCAGAAAATTTTTTATTGTATATTTAATTACAATCTGCAAGATTTTGAAAAATCTATTATAGAGATAAGCTATATAATTAATGTAATTAAGATAATTAAAATTTAGGCCATTTTTAAAGACTAATTAGTTATAATTTCATTCTACTTCCACTGTTCTTTAAATTTTCCCGATTTATTTCTTTTTCAAAGACAAAATGATTTTTACATCATCATATTTTTATTGAATGAATTTTCTTGATAACTTTAATGTAAATTACAAGTTTTGAGAAATTTAAGACTATTTCAAAACGTAGGAAATAATAAAATATCTCGTATTAAATATTGTAGGACATTTAATATAGGAATGTTTGAATTATAATTTATATTGCATGTTACGGAAAGCTTTTAAATTAAGACTATTATTTAACGTACAATTGTTTTTAAAGTTTCACAATTAAATCTCACATCACTTGTATTTTTTTTGGATTGATAAAGATTTTTGGTGGTAATTTTGCTATTGAAATAAGTTTTGAATAGCCATGGTAGCTCAGTTGTCAAAGACATCGATCTCGAAAGAGAAGATTACGAGATAGTCGCTCGAGTGGATCAAGAATCCGTTGTGTTCCTTAAAGGTGGTTGAGTCCCGTGAAAGGGTTTATGGTCGCATTATCCGTTACGTTCTAAGAAACTGGAGGTGGCATGTCAAACTGGAGGTCTTCTATTCTGTCTAAATCCAATTTCATATTATTGTATATTTTTGGATTTATAAAGATTTTTGGTCGTAATTTTTCTATTGAAATAAGTTTTGAATAGCCATGGTAGCCCAGTTAGCATCGATCTTGAAAGAGAAGATTACGAGATAGGGGCTCGAGTGTATAAAGAATCCATTATATTTCTTAATGGTGGCTGAGTCACGTGAAAAAGGCTCATGGTCGCGTTATCCTTCAAGTTTCAAGACGATAAGAGACTGGATGTGGATGTCAAACTGGAGGTCTTTTATTCTCTCTCCATCTCTCAGTTACTAATCACTTGAGCTAAGTCATTCTTTCATCCTAGATGTGATCATCAAATGAAAAGCATATTCCTTTGATTAAATTCGAGTAACCTTTAATTTACATTCTTGTTTCATTCAAGAGGAATTAGCAACAGCAATGTAAGTTTTGAAGTTTAAAAATATTTAGAGAGTTTGTTAAAATCACTTTTTTTCTCCTTTTAATTTCTTAATGGTCTTTTCAATCTTTCACACAAAACATCTCAATTAGGATTTTGTACCTGTTTTTGTTATGAATAAAAATCATAAAATCTTTTTACAGATAAATTTCTAGTGTCTGTAAAAACGGTCAAAATAGAATCTAAAATTTATCTATTACTCTATCTAAACTTAAAAATGTCACTGTATATATTTTGTTGATTCATATGTACGCGTGATTTATACGTCTGTACATCTGAACATAATCAATCAACTTCAAGGTTATAGGTTGATTAACTTTTTAGTAACTTGTTTTTCGAGTCTTTACACGCTTATATATGTTAGCTTAAAATGTGTTTAAATGTTGATTGCATGATTGTCATAGTTACTTTTGAAATTTGTGGCATTAACTGATGTATGTGAAATGTAGGTTTCATTCTACATTTGATCTTCGTACTTGGTAAGTGTTGAAAATATTATTTGTGCTGGCAGTGAAATCCGTTTCTTAAATTACTTTTGATACTAAAGATTTTATTAAATTTTTGAGTTGTTATTTATTTAAGTTAATTGTCAAAGTTAGTCAATTACATAAATTTATTCCTATTTATTATTAACAATTAAAATTACCTAATCTCCTGAAAGGAATTAAATAAAATTAACTAGCATTCTTGTTTAATGAATATTTTGAGGTACTCATTAAAATAAAATTTTGGATATTCTTTTTAAACAAACTGAAACTGGTACGAGCAAAATATCTCTAAATTTCAAATACTTATTTTTAGCTTTTTGAATTACAATATTTATTTTTCTGTATGTGCCATTCGAAGAGATACTACACATATTAATGCTTTGTAACCGATAGAATATCAAAAACTAACTCCACAGTTATCTGTGACTTAAAACTAAACGTTTTCAGATTAAGTGAATATACACGTTTTTAAAGATACATAACAATTCATTATTTCGTAGGCTATGGTAAGATTCAGCTATGTAGATATGATATATTTATCTAAAAATACAGCCAAAACATGGAGTTGACAATTTTTTGCTCTCAATCTGGTACGGAATTTTTCTGGTGTTACATGTATTTTATTCCTTGTAAAATATTAAAACATGCAGTTTATCTGTATAGAATTAAATAACTTTCGATATGCAAAAAAAATGACTCATACAGTTAAAAGATTTGCTCTATTAACACCAACAATTTATGTTTACATATTATTTATTTTGTGGAATATATGCGTTCTGAAGAAGTCAGAATTTTCACAGGTTTCAGAGGAGATATTTATCTTTTTACGGTTAGTATCAAGAGTAGTACCTCTTTGTTGTTTTGTAACAATATATTTGACATTTGTTATGTAATGTAAAGATAATTCTGTTTGGTTGTCTACCTTACTTGCAACTGGAATAGTAAGGAGAGTGGAAGTATTTTGAATAAGAAGAATTTTGCTTTCATACGATCATGCGTTTTGTGTTTGCCAGCTTTCTTAATTATAGTACTTACCTTGGGTAAATTTCACATTTTTGTCTAAAGTGTTTTAAAAGCACAACAATGAAACGGAACAGTGAAATGGTAACAATTCTTTTTTACTCTGACTGTTTTTGATTTAAGTTTTGTGGCATATATAATAATTTTTATAAGCTTGTTTAAAATTTAAGCATATGTACAATATTGTGCCAAACTGCATCGCTATATTTTTAAAATATTTATGTTCAGATATTTTAATTTTATATACAGGTAAAATAACAATATATATATATATATATATATATATATATATATATATATATATATATATATATATATATATATATATATATATATATATATATATATATATATATATATATATATATATAATATATATATATGTATATATATATATATATATATATATATATATATATATATATATATATATATATATATATATATATATATATATATATATATATATATATATATATATATATATATATATATATATATATATATATATATATATATATATATATATATATATATATATATATATATATATATATATATATATATATATATATATATATATATATATATAATTCCTTGTACGTCTGTAAGTATGTTTGCTATGCATTCCAAATTAGCTTGAGAGATCTTGGCGACATGTCGAATTGTGGTTCAGAAAAACACTGGAAGGCAAGTCAGTTTAGGCAAGTCATATTGTTCTTAAATTTAAGAGAGTGTGAACATAAAACAATTTTTTGTAATCTAAATTGCTTTTGGTTATTCTAGTTTTCTACCATTTGACACATTCTTTTTTCATTACGTACTTAAATAATTAAAATATTTTAAGTAAATTTTAATTCATCTGATAGAGTATAAAATGCGCTTTAATATAATACTTTTTTTGCTTTCTTACTATATTTATTTGCCTTATTTAACATTATAAATATAATTTGAAATTATCCATCATTTTAAATTTATTTGTGCATTTTTATCTATAAACTTTCAAACGAAATTGTTACTATAAAATTTGATGCCGTATATGTATTTTCATTTTAGTTAAGTTCTAAAAATATCTTTAAAGTAACATAATTCATCAGATAGTGTTTAAAATATGATTTAATATACAAGTTTTACAACTTTCAATTAATTACATCATTTTACATTTTATTATTTTCTAACTCTTAGATGCAATCCCGCGAAAATCAACGGTAACTGATTGAAGATTATCAACTATTTAAATCAGGTAAAGTTTGATGAAATTGGAATGATTAAAGTCGGGTCTTGATATTTTCGTTTCTAAGTGTAGTTTATTTTTCTTTTAATAATCGTAGAAGAAACGCTGTTATATTTCTTTTAATAATCTTCCAAAAAGAACTATCAAATATAACTTTAAATTTATGAAGAAATTTTATATAAAATGTATTAATCACTGATGTAGTTTTGTGACTCTAAAAACCACTGTTTATTAATATTCTAAACATTAATGTTGTTTTTGAAAAACACAACATTTCTTAGAAACTATAAGTTTCCAGAGCGAAGGTTTTACAACCATTAAGCTATATATTATGCCATGTTGTGCGATGAGTTGAAAAAGAACAATAAAACTTGAGGAGCGCATGCAAAGCTAAAAACCAGGTCCATTGAGAAATTGAATAAAAATAGACAGTATATATAAAAGACGAAAACCTACCATTTTTTTCTATTATTTACTTTAAAAACTTTCTTTAAAATTGAAACGTCGGTAACTGTGAATTTGCTTGACTCTTGAATTGTTAGGATTATGATATCATTCAAAATAGTGAGCATTAAATTTTCCAAGAAAGAAATGGTGAAAAGAAGATTCAGCTTAACATAATTCCTCACTTATCTATCGTGATCGCCTTCTAATTGCTGATGGGGCAAAAAAAAAACCCGGCTAATATAACTCTTTAACTTCCAAATTAACAAATTTTGTAATTTTCCCTTAAAAGTGATAGATATGGGTAGAAATCCATAAATTAAGAGTATTTTAAAACAATTTTGAAATTTTTTAAACTGCAACTATGTTTTATAAGCTGTCCTCATTTGATGACGCTGGGCTTTATATGTAAAAATGTAAGCATTTTAAAAATGATTTTCTTTTTACATAAAATTTTACAGTTTTAATGTATAAATCAAGTAATAGGCAAAATAACGTTAAGAATTAAAATTTATATTTATACACACAAGAAAAATTTTTATTTTACTTTTTTAAAATTGAATTTTTGTATGAAAAAGGGGAAAACATTGCATCATTCGTTATTGAGCATTTTTCAGTGTGATTTTATCCTTTTGTTCCACTAGGTCTGAATTGCTTTTCTTTCAATGTTTTTAGCAATGCATGACTCTTAAAGAAGGTATCAAAATAAACACGATGGCTTTTAGTATCTTCAACAGTAGATAGTAAATTTAGAACCACTTTTGAACCTACAGGAAATTTTTCGGAATCAGAAGTATTTTATTCTCTTCCCCGTTACAGCGAAAAGTTGTAACGGTAACCATCGTTGCTGCATAGAGCAAAGAGTGTATACCCAAATCTAATAGGTTTAGATCTTATAAATTGTTTCAATGAATGATGGCCATAATATCGGACTATCAGTTCATCAATACACAAATTTTTCGGAATCAGAAGTATTTTGTTCTCTTCCCCGATACAGCGAAAAGTTGTAACGGTAACCATCGTTGCTGCATAGAGCAAAGAGTTTATACCCAAATCTAATAGGTTTAGATCTTATAAATTGTTTCAATGAATGATGGCCATAATATCGAACTATCAGTTCATCAATACACAAATTTTTCGGAATCAGAAGTATTTTGTTCTCTTCCCCGATACAGCGAAAAGTTGTAACGGTAACCATCGTTGCTGCATAGAGCAAAGAGTTTATACCCAAATCTAATAGGTTTAGATCTTATAAATTGTTTCAATGAATGAATGCCATAATATCGGACTATCAGTTCATCAATACACAAATTTTTCGGAATCAGAAGTATTTTATTCTCTTCCCCGATACAGCGAAAAGTTTTAACGGTAACCATCGTTGCTGCATAGAACAAAGAGTTTATACCCAAATCTAATAGATTTAGATCTTATAAATTGTTTCAATGAATGATGGCCATAATATTGGACTATCAGTTCATCAATACACAAATTTTCATAGAAAATGCTCCATTTCTGAAACTTTGTGTAAAGCATTTCTAACAAGGAAGTATTTTAAATGATTTATCATGTTTATTCTGCTAATGTAATTTATTATCTTGACAGTGTAAAAATCTCTTTAGCTCCAAGGAAAAATTTCTTGCCATAGCATTCCTCACTATTGTTACTTCTAAATCATTTGCTTCTGCCCAGTCCCGTTTACTGGGTAATGTATGATAGCCCGAAAAGTATCAGAAATCCTATAATTTGTTTTTATTTCATCTTTAGTCACAATATAATTCAATTTCACAAGCTAATCGATCAATTTTTTCTACTAGCATATCATAAACACTTTCATTAAAAAATTCTTCAAACAGCTCAACTGGACTCATATTATTAGTTTCCGCTACCAAAGTATCAGAATTTCTCTTGGAAGAATTTTCCAAAGTCCCAAATGTGTAAGTCGGAGTTTCATTCGTTGATACAAATGACTCTTCTCTTTTACGTTTACGAGAATTGTTTTCCTTTTTTTATCAAAAATAATATCATTATAATGAGGTATTCTGGCCTTATCTGGGCTAACATTATCATCTGGTATTGTAATTTCTAATGTACATACAACGTCTGATATAACCGAAGCACCCAGATTATCATCATCTAATTCTTCTTCATCTGTTAGATCATCGACGTCAGGAGGCAAAGCTATAATATCTTCCTCTATTTCTTCAGAAGTAAAGATAAGCAGCTGCATCTTCTAAGGTTTTAAATATTTTATTTCTACTCATTTTTTAGTTTATCTACATAGATTTTTTGCAAAAAATGTAATAAACACTTGAGAAAAGAGTTTGAATACTGAATACGAAATATAGCCAAACGCCCACAGGCCTAAAACGATGACGGACAAATTTTCCTGACTGCTACGGACACATTAACAACTTTAAGGAATAATAAACACTCTAATGGCAACAAACGGACTGTCTAGATCACATTTATACCAAATTGAAAGAACTTACCTCAAATATTATTTGTCATCCAAAATATGTGGTGTGATTATCAAACAAGCGGGAAATTCTACTGCATCTTTCCCGCAATTTTTTTTTTGTTTAATTTCAAAGAAATATCATATCTAATACTGTATAATGCTTCCACCTATCAGAACTATTGGTAAATAAAAGAATATTTTTTCACTTCATGAAAGAAAATGCGATTTATTACAGCATCATCATATGAGGACACTGGGCGATAATGGGTTAACTGCCTTCCATGGGAGAAAGGGGTGGCAATGATCACCTGTACAGCAGGTTAGAATGTGAAGGTTGCTGGAATCATCCACTCTTTGGTCACTCTATTCGTACTGGCAGCTACGGAATTGTAATCTAACGCTTTGTTACAATTGTTCACAGTGTTTTAATAAATTAGGTGTTCAACTATTTATATCATTGAATAATATTAATAATAATTGAAGTTATTCATAACCATCGTTCTTTTTCAAGACTATTCTTTAATGTGTTGTCAGTCTGTTACGCTTTCTTTACGTTACGCTTAAACATTGCTAAAACATTCATCATACAGTTAGTTTAATACCAAACATGCCTATTTAAAATAAAAAAGATACATTAAATATATATATATATATATATATATATATATATATATATATATATATATATATATATATATGTGTGTGTGTGTGTGTGTGTGTGTGTGTGTGTGTACATATTTACATATATTTATACATATATATATATATATATATATATATATATATATATATATATATATATATATATATATATATATATATATATATATTCATTTTATTATCTTATTACAGTTATCTTTTCCTTAAAATGCATATACAATTCTTGTTATATTTATGGAGTTAACGTTTCATTAAGCAATTAATGCATACTTCATTTCTTCAGATTACATATTCATGAATATTTGGTTGAAAATTTCTGGTCTAATTTTTTAATGATGCAACAACAGATCTTCTGCAAAATGTTTCTATTTCTGTGTAAAATAGTGTAAAATTTGAAACATTATTTAATTTATAAAATCTGTGATCAAAGACTCTTGAAAGTGTTCAAACTCAATAAATTTGTCTTTTTACACGCTCTATTTTAGTTCTTAGTTCATATATAATGTATAATAAATATTTATGTTCTTATTTATATTATTATTTACGATACGTTTATGATATTGTTATTTATTCAAACTCATTTTTAATAAATAGACACTGATTAATGTATGATTTACCATATAAATATGCTTTAAAACATTCAGTTAAATTCAAATACACTAAAATATGATAAATATATTTTACTCTATGTAATATCTCCCATTGCATCAGAATTTGTTATTTGTGAATGAACTTTTGCAATACATTAATACTAAATAATGTAAATATATGGTAGTCTGTATTAAATGATTACTAAATAAGATACACAAGAAAATACTAAATATACAAATGATGAGTATTTGCAAGTAATATAAGGAAATTTAAATACTTATTAACTTCTGATAAAACTCGTAAATATTTTACCATATTTTATATCATAACTTTATTCATGAATTAACTTTAATTACCTGTTAACAGTATAATTAATTGTTATAATTACTATCACATTTGATTACTTTCTTGTTGGTCTATTTTAAAAGTCAACTGATAATCTCTTTTTCGAAAAATTGCTTAATTTTGTCATGTTTATCAGCTAAAAGCAGCATTTTGCAGTTTAATGTTTATTGCATTCCATAATATATTCTATGTTACAAATGTTTTGAACATCAACACCAGAACTGTAAAATATTATTTAATTTACTTCCATACCTTCTTCCTTAGCTATAAAATCAAAATTTTCACATTTCAAGTTCAGGCAAATAAGTCTGTTCATGTTACAGATAAATGAATATATGAAATGAAGAAATTCCTAATGCCTTCATTTTATCCTTTTTAGAATATCTCTAGATAAACGTTAACAACAAACGAAAAAAATTTGTTGAATACCTTAAAAACAAAAATGTTGATAAGATTATATAACACATTAACTTCGAAAACTCGCTAAGCATTAAGATATTTTTGATCTGTTTTTATATTCTGATTAAATTATCTCTAAAAGTTTGTTTTATTTCATATATCTTCTTCGAAATTAGCATAAATACTCTCTCTGAGTATATTTAGAAATTTTGCTTGCTTTTATCAAATATTTCAATTTATCTATCAGTTTCTTATTTTATCTTCCTATAGTAAACAAAAGAAACAATTTCAATATAAAAAGTACATGAATGTAATAATCGTTTAACCCTCTAAGCGGTTTGCACGTAGAATTGCGCCAAACCGATGATGTCTCCAAAACGTACAGTTTTCGACCTCAAAAAACGCTCTGAAAATGAATGTAATGTACAGGTTGAATGTTTAGGAACTGCACCCCTCTTTGACTGGCATTTATTGAGGGATGCACCCCTGAGTCACAAAGAGGCTGATAGCTTTTCATGGCTTTGTAAATCTCTATTTTAAAGTATTCCGTCTGCGGTAACAGATGTATGTATCTTTAAATGCACCCCTTAAATATCTTGGATGACTTTAGTAAAAAAATATAAATAGGTATCTCAAAGAATATTTTTATTTGTACTTTTAGATTCCTTTATTTCTTATGGGATGATCTTCGAGACTTGTCGAGCTTTATGTGTATTAAAAATTAACAATCTATAATATCTATTTACATATCTATTTATAACCGGAAGTAAAGGGACAATGACGAGGGTGGGTTTCCCATATTCCATTCTAGTCAACAAAGGGTGAAGGAAACAAATCATAGAACGCTTTAGCCAAAGACACAGTAAACCTTTAGCGTATTTTTAGAGACTTTTTTCCTCAATGTCGTCCACTCGGAGGGTTAAATGTTTATGTTGTCATAGATAGACAAATTCATGTTCATGCAGTAAAATACATCTGTGCCACATTTGTTGGCCTCTGCATTTGAAAACGGACTTGAAGTTTCTGATATGCATCCTATCTATTTTTTTATAATTCAATCTAAATTACTTCTCTTAGTACTTTATTAATTATATTAAGATATAGATTTACATTTCTGTAATTCATAATTTATCATTATTAAAGATTAGCTAAATTTAAAACCCACATTTGTTTCTATTTAATTTGAATAATTCTACAGTTTATCTAAAAGGAATCGAAGAGTAAAAATGTCCCCAACTATTACCTTTCTCTTTTGTTATTTGACATTCATTTAATTGTTATTGTCAGTTATTGCATTTGTTATTGGCACCTATTGCATTGTTATTGCATTTATTTTGTTATTGACATTTCTTTAATTATTTAGCATTTCCTTTAATATAAATTTTCGGTAATATTTATTATCCATTTATAACAATTTCGTTATTTATAATACATTTTCCACTGACATAACATCGATAAAATTATGAACATCAGTATTATAAATATTGTATGAATTATAGCAAATATTTCATCATGGATATTTATCATTTTCCTATTTTTTCTGAGTTAAATATATCTAATTACTAGTACTTCATCTGAAGGCTTTTGAAACGAAATCTGATTGTTCGGTTATAAGAAATGTAAATTTCTATAAAATATAATATAATGGCTTCTAGATTGACCTCATAATAAATATATTTAATTTTTTAGATCTACTAAGAGTTTTGAGAAAACATAAAGATACATTCTTTTGAAATGATCCGAAACAGAAGATTATTTACACAGAGACCCCGAAGTCATATTACTGATAATCAGGATTTAAAAAGTAATATCATTTTAAACATCAACTTCAAAATTTTGTGTATTTTAGGATTGAACGTGTACAGACTGAGAGAATATAAATGCTTTCAAATTATTCTAACAATTCTTTACTTTTTAAGCTGGATTACCATGATAGTATCAAATATTTCAGAAGTTATAGTCTTTACTCTAATAAGCATTAGAAAATTATCATTCAATGTTTTAATTGCTAACATTCTTATAAAGTCTTTCTCGGTTTTAATATGGGTTCTACTCTTTGCAAAATTTAAAAAGATCCAGCTTATCAGTTTAGAAATAAATAACTTTGAATGTGCAAGAAAAATTAATCAGAAAACCAAAATATTTATTTTGGCATTACCAGCAATTTACGTATGCGTCATCCTTTTCTTCTACATTATAAGCTATTCTGATAACTTAAAAGCTTCAAATATTTCGAAGAGGATATTTATATTATTCAAGTTATCTTCAAGAATGATGACTTTCTGTTGTTTTGTAGCAATGTATTTGACATTCTGTTATGTTATGAGAAGAGAATTCTCTTTCATAGGCGATCTTACACGTGAATGCAATTCTCAAGAAAGTGCAAAGAGAATTTTACTTTCATATAACCGTGCTTTAGAAACTGGAAAAAAAATAGATGATGTTTTGTGTTTGCCAGCTTTCTTAATCATTTTACTCATCTGGATAAAGCTTTTTATTTTTGGCTACCGTGTTTTGACAGCAGAGCTTGGAGAAAAGGTAAAGTATTTTCTTACTAAGAATGATTTCCTTCAGAATTTACGATATATATAATAAATTTTTAAACTTGCTTAAAATTTAAGTGTATATAAAATATTGTCTCAAATGATACTAAATACTATTTGAAATATTTATGTTTATATTTTTATATTAATATAGAGATATAACAACAATATTTATATACTGGTAAATAAAAACACTGTGTTTTAATTTGAAGCGTTAATATGAAATGTTATATATAAATATATTTATATATAAATCAAATTATTCGCAGATTTTTAAATGAGATAATTTTTTTAAATATTGTTTTAATTTTTAGAATCTTCCTAGCTACATTATGTTTTACATATTTTTACATTGATTTTACCAACTTTCTAATATATACATTAAAATAAATCTGGATAACTACATAAAGTTTCCTTTTCATTTAAATTATCACATTAAATTTTAAAGATTACCGATTTGGGTTGGATAAGTATTGTTCATGTAAAACACTTGCTGTAAATTGATTATACATTCAATCAATAAAATGATGGTTATGTGTGTTAAATTATTATTTAATGAAAAACTAAAATAAAATTGAGAAAAAAATATGAAAATTTCAGACGCAGCATACAGTTTTAAAATTAATAAAAATACCAAAAATACATGAAAAAATTATCTAGATCTTTCAAATGTTAATGTTGTTATTTTAGTTATGGTTGAAATTATATGTATACAGACATACATCAAATTTAAAAGCAATTAGATCAAAAGGTTAATTTTTGTATACATTTATCCATATATCAGCAATACAATTTATTATTCTTTTGGTAACCATGGGAGTTGTATGAACATCTTTAAGTATTGTTTAGAACAATAAAAATCCTTAGTATAAAATGTCTTGCATTAAATATTTAACTGGGTAGACCCCTATACATTTTTTGGAAATGTCCCCAGAATTTATTATCCTTTGTTAGTGAATTAATTCATCTATTTCTACCGATAATTTTTGATGTATTGTAATGTATTATATTTGTAATTGTACATCATTTTCATCTGTGAATTTTGTACATTATCCGAATTAATGTATATCAAAATCACAATCTCGAAGTATGTCAGTGTTACAGTTATAAATATATATATATAAAATTTACCAGACATATTTTTAAGTTATATATTTAAAATATTTATAATTATTTTATGTATGTACACAACTAAGTTTTATGTCAAAAAGAAAAATTCAAAATCAGTTTGTAAAAATTTTAATTGATATCTAGATTGGTTTTTGAGATAGTGAAAAAAACGTTTATAACTGAAATTATGTTTACTTATAAATACGAACAAAATTTTAACGAATTTCCCATAAGGAAAAACAGATTGTACTTCTAGAATTTAAATATAAAAATCACTTCTGTACCAGAAATTCAAGTGTCAAAGGCGTAAAATTATTCTTTTAATTATTGATTTCGTTTTTAGTTCTATAACAATGTGGCCTTGTTAAAATATCAAGCTTTCTTTTATTTAGTTTTATGTTGGATTTTAGGATAAAAAATAAAACTATTCCTAAATCAACCCATAAGTTAAAAATACCTATAATATAAAATATATATAATTATATTTTAAGATAAAAACTTCATCAAACACTGATGTTTTGATAGCCAATATTTTTAGATAACATTAAAATTTGTTATAATATTTAAAATCAGATCAAAGAAATGACATCTCTCTTTCGGATGTTGAAATTTTAAATGTAAAACCAATTGATTTTTACTGATTCTTTTCAGACAAATGAAGTCATAATAATAGAGATAATGAAATATATTTTTTACCCAAAGGCCCATTTAATAGAAGAGTAAAATTCGGGTAATTCTATGTGATCTTTTTGTAAAGAGTGGGGTGAAATTGTATGCACTATTAATAGAATGGCAAACCCTAGAAAGATAAAACTGATTATTCTATCTATCTTTTTAATGACAATATATTGGGGAGTCATTCCTCGATGTGAATCACTCCCGCCATTGTTGCTCCTTCCACCCACTAATATGTAAATTCTACCACGTGAGAAATGCAAACTACCGGAGCGAAGAAAACACCACGGAGTTCCGTGATGAGTATAAATTCCTAGCTCCAACCACTAGAAACAGGGTGTTTATTGTCATGCCAACTTCATTTCATGAGTCTAATGTACCATTAGAAGTCACATCAGAACTAGAGGGCTAGGCTAACGCCTCCTAGAGGTCTCTAGAAGGTGTTGGCTTGGCCCAGGGAGTTCTGCTGTTAATTCTTCCTGTGAGATAGAATTGGGTGGTTAAAAGTGCTTAGAACGTATTGCTACCGCTCATGTATACAATGTGAATACGCTTCTAAATGAAAGATTAGTATTAGATAAAGTCTTATGGTCATATTCCCCTTTAATATCATGCTTCTATATTACAGGTTCTTCAACTCTCGTGTCGCCTAGGGCAGAACATTTTTTCTTTGCTCTCTATCTGCATTTCATCGTCTCTTGTTATGGAATCTGCTGCAGACGCCAGGGACAAGATAATGTCTCTCATGATCAAGGTTCCCGAATTGTACGAAAGCGCCTATATTGTTATTATTATGAAAACACTAACTTTTACTGCGTGGAAAATGTATGTTCTGAATCGATCATTTGTCTTTGTTGTATTTGGTTCACTTCTCACTTATGGTATTTTGTTCGCAACTCTAGAATTGAATAAAAAATAGTTCAATATCAGATTTTCATATATTTTTGGAATTTTTTTATGCATTTTGTGTTTAGAGCTCTGCTTTATGCTCTAGCTTTAAGCAACACGAGGTCTAATGAGACCTCGATATTTTCTTTAAAGCTGATTTCAAATGTCTACGAACATCCATGCTACAGTGAGATAAGATTCCAGTGCCCTAATCCTACGGCCATCGTTCGTCAGATAATAAATACGGAATAGTTTTTATTTTTTTTAATATGTTGCCACTGTCCTGAATAACATTCATATTTAAAATGCCATTTTAAATAAATTAAACTATAGTAATCTTACATTCTTAGTATAAGGTTTAAAATTTAAAAAGTGATATCGTTAGAAGAAGAAAATGAAACTGTAATGACGCTTGATTTTTTTGGTCTCCATAGATATTGGTGTGCAGTATTCAAATCTACTTTTGTATGAGTTTCATAGGTCACGATGCCTAAGAAGTAAAAATTAATTATTTCCATTTTTTTCTTGTGAAGTATAGGGAGGGCGTTATATATGTTTAAGTTTTTTATATGAGTGATTTTATTATTTCTTTCATCTAAAGAAAAAATCATTAATGGGTGGAAATTAATGTCTTAATTCTTTATAGACGGGTGCATCATACATGCAGCGTCTTTCAAGTTAACTCAGAACGAGTATATCATTAATCATATTTGAAGTACAACATTTAACTAGTATTTATTATTGTCTCTAGAGTCCCTGTGTCTGTTATAAGACAACTTGTCTACTAGAGTTATCCAAATACTTGAGAATCATCTAGTTCATTTAAAAGATATTGTATACGATACGTCCGTTCTCCAAAGGTTAATAGAATTATTATAAATGTCTCACTTGCATCAACACATGTTTATTTTTTTATGCCTCTCCTAGATTTGAGACACATACATATTTTTTTATGTTTCCAAAAATCAAAAATATGTCTTAAGGGGACATATAATCTTTGAACATTTGATTATAGGTTAAAGAATGAATAAGTTTTTACTCCTTAAATCGTAATTACTTATACACTTGCCCGGTTCGCAGGGCAATGCTCTTCTGTACTGGAGTTTGCGGGTTCAAATCTTGCTGTTGAAATGAATGTTCGCAGTCGTTCGGAATCGGCTGTATGTAGTAGTTCCAAGTCTCATTAGCTCTCGGGAGCTAAACAGTATACTTTGCTCTTCAAGCCAAATTAAAAACCTGTATACTTCACTAGTCCAGTAATATAAATAGCTTTGCAGAATTCGCGATAACATTGAAGCAATATGTATATATTTTACTGTAAAAATTTTCCTAAAATGTATACAAGTGTAATATTTTTATATACTTCTTAAATTGGTTTGGCAATGATAGTACAAATTAATTACTGGTATAAAATTGAGAAGAACTTGAAAAATTTAAGTCGGGGATTTGAAATCGGGAATTTAAGATAATTTAAATTGAAGTTGCATGTAAGTACCATTATCATTTTTCTTAAAGTTTTGGGCTAAATATTTTGGAAAAAATTAATATAACTATTGAATATTTTGACAGTTAATAATACTCAATTTATAGAAATATACAAGGCATAATTTTCTTTAATCTCATTTTCAATAAGTTCTTCTACACATATTTCTTTATTTTCAGGTATTTTAATACAATTTTAACGACAGACGTTTTTACTCTAGAATAATCCTGTCTGTAAAAAAAATGTTTTTATAAAAATACAAAGGAAAAGTACCATTATCATTTTTCTTAAAGTTTTGGGCTAAATATTTTGGAAAAAATTAATATAACTATTGAATATTTTGACAGTTAATAATACTCAATTTATAGAAATATACAAGGCATAATTAACTTTAATCTCATTTTCAATAAGTTCTTCTACATATATGTCTTTATTTTCAGGTATTTTAATACAATTTTAACGGCAGAAATTTTTACTCTAGAATAATCCTGTCGGTAAAAAAAAATTTTTTTTATAAAAATACAAAGGAAAACTTTATGGTAGTTTACGAGGTGTTGCCTTTCGAAAATTTTGAAATTTTGTCACTTTAACCGTAACTGTGAACGGTTTTTTTATATCATCACAATCTGGACCTCATAACATTCCAATAACTATATCTAAACTCATTTCGATTGGTTAAACGGTTCGGCCACTAGAGACGTATATATATCGGAAGTTTCATTTAAACTATAAAGTATTATGTACAATGAAGAATTCAGTTTTGTAAAAAATATTTTCCTTCCAAGATTCATGATAGTTTTTTACATTTTGCACTAAAAATTAGATTTTTTTTCTTTACTCGTAGTTTAGTTCAAACTAAAGGAGTAATATTCATACCTTGTCAAACACAAATTTTAATTTTACTGTTAAGCAAATTTAAACTGTATTTCTTAAAATTAACATCTGTGTCGAGCCACACACAACGTTGAGCTTCCTGCAAAAGTAATATGATAAACAATGAAACTTGATATAAATTCTCAAACCGTTTACCGTATAGCACTCAGATACGAAATCAGATTGAAAAATACGGCATTCATGTATTCAAAACGTATACATTTCTAAAAATTTAGAAGTAAATCTCTTGATTTGTGTTATACACGGAATAGCTTTTACAGGTCTATGTAATTACACGTTATTCGTATAAAGTAACACAAGTATTTTGAGTCTGATGTATGCTTAAAGAAATCGATAAAAATCATATTTAATATGAACATGTCTGCATTTTTATTTCACGCTTATTAGACTTATTTATTGTTGTTTACAATTATTATATGTTCTATTTGACTTATAAAACCAGCACATATCAAATTCCAGGATAATTTAGCTGAACATTAATATCGATGAGATATTAACACGTATATTAAGGAATTTAAACTTACTGGGAAAGGATTTGTTAATTCTTAAATTTTAGAATTAGAAACGTAATCATCTAAACAATTACGTTTAAATTATTTTGCACGTTCATTTAGTTTTGTCTTCTTAGCAATTGGTTTAGGTCATTGAAAAGAAAAACCACTTAAAACTTATAGTGCATACAATACAAGATAATAATTATTTAATATTTATCTGCAATGAACAGGATATTAGTTATACACGCGTATTTTTTAAATGGGTTTTTTTTCAATTATTTTCTTCACTTCAATTATTTTCTTCAACAAAAAAATATCTAATTAAAAGTAGAAATAATCTAACCTTAATTCAACTATATACTCCATACTACCAATCTGTATTTTGTGACGGATTTTAAAGTTTATAAACATGTACTTATTTTTATCTATTAAAGCATTTTTTAAAAAGTGAAAATTTCTTATAGATTTTTGAGGTAATTCTAAAAGTAAAAAATTTCATATGATATTAGGCGTTATCCACAGACAAAGCTTATTTCATGCTAGTAGTTTGAGGTCTACAATTTAGATCAAACTTAAATTGCTATTAAAATTGCTTTACCTTGTGATGTCAGTATAAGTTATCGTCATGCTAATTTACACTGAAGAGTAATGATTCTATCTAAATATTTAGGTGCATGCATATGCATGATAACATTATGTGTATAAGTTAGATTTTTATATATTTCAATTAATAATGGATAGTATTGGAATAATAATAATGATTTTATTTATTTTTAGACTTAAAGACACTTAAATATTGTGAGGTTCTGTCTGGATCTATTATGTTATCATTTTTGTGCATTTTTTAAAAGCGATTATGAAAACATACTAGAAGTGAAATGAAATGAGATTTAATAACACACATCAAAAAGTTGAGTTGGCTTACGTCTTCCGAGATTACAAAACCATACTGAAAATGTTGCTGAAACCATGTATAGATAATTGGTGCTCACATCCTCTGAAATCTCAACATATAATAAGATAAAATTAAGCATTTGGAATTTTCACTCACCCACTCATATTGATTTTCAAGACTCCTTTTTGGGTCTATGGGATTTGAATGTACTAACTTGCTGGAAATCAGACGTCTGCACCACAATTTATTGATACAACCAATAGCTTATTTTTAAACTAGGATAGAAGGTCTTACTGGATTGTTATTGTTTTAAAGCTGACCATGCATCATCCTACCACATAACTAATTATGTTATCTTACCAAAAATTTTTTTCATCTACGTCAATTTATCACCTTTTTATCTGGGATTCCAGAGAATTTCTGAGAATCGACTAGTAAATTTTGACCATCTGGGGTTCGCAAAAATAACAACAGTTAGTTGTGTAAAACATATTAGAAATGAATAGGTTTGTAAAAGCTTTGCATTGTAAAGGTTTTGAATAAACCTAATTTTTAAGGAGTTTTATACCTTCTAAAGAAGACTAATATAACTATACTAGAAGTATGTCTAAAGGAAATACTCTTACGTACTCTTAAGTTTGAACAAGTAAAATTATAAAATGAAATATATACATACATACATACATACATACATATATATATATATATATATATATATATATATATATATATATATATATATATATATATATACACACACACACACACACACACACATATATATATATATATATATATATATATATATATATATATATATATATATATATATATATATATAGACTTCAAAATATTATACAACAATTAATTTAGAAAAATTTTTATTGTATATATAATTACAATCCGCAAGGTTTTGAAAAATCTATTACAGAGATAGGCTATATAATTAATGTAATTAAGATTATTAAAATTTATGTAATTTTTAATGACTAATTAGTTGTAATTTCATTCTATTTCCACTGTTCTTTAAATTTTCACGATTTATTTATTTTTCTTAGACAAAATGATTTTTACATTATCATATATTTATAGAATGAATTTTCTTGATAACTTTAATGTAAATTACAAGTTCTGAGAAATTTAAGAAAATTTCAAAACGTAGGAAATAATAAAATAACTCGGATTAAATATTGTAAGACATTTAATACAAGAATATTTTAATTGTAATTTACATATTACGGAGATCATTTAAATTAAGACTATTATTTAACGTGCAATTTCTTTTAAAGTTTCACAATTAAATTTCACATCACTTGTATTTTTTCGGATTGATAAATTATTTTCGTCGTAATTATTCTGTTGAAATAAGTTTTTAATAGCCACTGTAGCTCAGTTGTCAAAGATATCGATCTCGAAAGAGAAGATTACGAGATAGAGGCTCGAGTGTATCAAGAATCCGTTGTGTTCCTTAATGGTGGCTGAGTCATGTGAAAGCAGTTAATGGTCGCTTTAAGTTCCAAGACGATAAGAGACTGGAGGTGGCAGGTCAAACTGGAGGTCTTCGATTCCGTCTCTATCTGTGAGTTACTAATCACTTGAACTAAGTCATTCTTTCATCCTAGCTGTGCTCATCAAATGAAAAGCATATTCCTTTGCTTTAATTCAAGTAGCCTTTAGTTCACATACTTATCTCGTCCAAGAGGCATTAGCAACAGCAATATAAATTTTGAAGTTTAAAAATATTTAGAGAGTGTGTTAAAATCGCCTTATTTATCGTTTTAATTTCTTAATGGTCTTTTAAATCATTCACACAAAACATCTAAATTATGATTTTGTAACAGTTTTTATTATGCACAAATATCATAAAACAATTGACAAATAAATTTCTAGCTATTGTAAAATCTATCAATATACAATCTAAAGCTTATCTGTCTATTTCTCTATCTAAACTTTAAAATGTCCCATGTGTATTTTTTGACTGATTCATTTGTACACATAATTTATAAGTCTAAATATATATAAACATGATCAGTCAACTTCAACGTTATAGGTATATGAGTAACTTCTCAAAGAAAAACTAGTTTTTTGACTTTTTACACACCTGTATAAGTTAATGTAAAGTTTGTTTAAATGTTGAATGCATGATTGTCATAGTTACTTTTGAAATTTGTGACATAAACTAATGTATGTGACATTTATGTTTCATTCTACATTTGGTCTTCGTACTTGGTAAATATTGAAAATATTATTTTTGCCTTCAGTGAAATCTGTTTCAATTACTTTTGTTAGAATTTTACATCGTGAGCAAATATATTTTAGAGATTTTATTAATGTTTGAGTTGTTATTGATTTATTTTAATTATCAAAAATAGTCGTTTATATAGATTTATTCCTATTTGTTTTCAAAAATTGGCATTAACTAGTCACCTGAAAGAAATTAAATAAAATTAACTGGCATTCGTGTTTATTGAATATCTTGAAGAACTCGTTAAAATGTAATTTTGGATAAAGATTTGGAAATTCTTTTTAAACAAACTGAAAGCTGGAATGAAAAATATATCTCTGAAATTGCAAATACCTATTTTAAGCTTTTTGAATTACAATAATTATTTCTGAGAATCTTTGAATATTTATATATGGCCTGTACTTATTTTACAAATCTTCATTTTCTTGAATTTAGATAATATTTAAAAAGAACTAATTCAGTTGCTTTAGGATTAAAGCTTTAGCAAAACTTATAAAAAAATTTAAATTGTATAATATAAATACTTTAGTACTTTTGAGCATTTAATGGAAATTTTGAGAAAAATATAAAAAAGTAAATACATCTGGTTGATAATAGCCGAAAACTCAAATTTATTTGTATGGGTGATCGAAGAGATGATACAAATATTCATGATTTTGCATGCAATAAAATATCAAACACTATCTTCACAATTTTCTTTGACTTAGGACTAAACGTTTTCAGATTAAGTAAATATACAAGATTTCAAAGATACATAACAATTCCTTATTTCGTAGTTTTAAGTGCTATGGTACGATTCAGCTGTGTAGATATTATATATTCATCTAAAACTACAGCCTAAACATGGAGTTGAAAATATTTTTTGCTCTCAATCTTTTAAGGAATTTTTCTGGTGTTACGTGTATTTTACTCCTTATAAAATATTAAAACATCCAGTTTATCGGTATATAATTAAATAACTTTCGATATGTAAAAAAATGACTCATACAGTTAAAAGATTTGCTCTATTAACATTAACAATTTATGTGTACATATTTTTTATCTTGTGGAATATGGACGTTCTGTAGAAGTCAGAAATTTCACCCATTTCGGAGATATTTATCTTTTTACTGTTAGTATCAAGAGTAGTACCTGTCTGTTGTTTTGTAGCAATGTATATGACATTCTATTATGTAATGAAATGAGTTCTATTTGATTGGCTATCTTACAAGCAACTGCAATACCAAAGAGAGTGGAAGAAGAATTTTGCCTATAAACGATCATGCGATATAAACTGGAAAGAAAATAGACAATGTTTAGTGTGTGACAGATTCCTTAATTCTTGTACTTGAATTTTATATTTTTGGCTACCCTGTTGGGCCAAACAGCACGATTTGGAAGCAATGAAATGGTAAAAAATTTTTCTTACAAGGGCGTTTTTTGATTTAAGGTTTACGACATACGTATATATTAATTTTTATAAGCTTGCTTAAAATTTAAGTATATATACAATATTGTGCCAAATAGTAACGCTATATTTTTTAAATATTTATATTTTGATATTTTATTTTAATTTAGAGGTTCAATAACAATAACTATTATATATATAATTCATTGCATGCCTGAAGTAAGTTTGATATGCATTCCAAATTGGCTTGAGAGATCCTGTCGATATTATGCCTTCAGGTTCAGAAAAACACTGGAAGGCTTTTAGGCAAGAAAATTTTATTATATTCTGATTAAATTAACTCTAAAAATTTGTTTTATTTCAAATATCTTCTTTGAAATTAGCATAAATACTCTCCCTGTGTAAATTTAGAAATTTTACCTGCTTTTATCAACTATTTCAATTTATCTACCAGTTTCTTATGTTTTCTCCCTATATTAAGCAAAAAAACTATTTTGTTTAATTAGCTTTAATTGTTAAATATAAAAAGTACATTAATGTAATAATCGTTTAAATATTTATGTTGTCATAGATAGACAAATTCATGTTCATGCAGTAAAATACATCTGTGACACAATTGTTTGCATCTGTATTTGAATTCTGTTGAAGTTTCTGAAATGCATCCTATCTATTTATTTTTTATAACTCAATTTAAATTACTTCTGTTGGTACTTTATTAATTATATTAAAATATAATTTATCTTTAGAAAGAGTAATTAATGTTAGCACTTAAATTTGTTTCCATTTAATTTAAACAATTCTGCTTGTTTATCTAAGAGGCATTAGAGAATAAAACTGTCCCCAAATTTTTATTTTCTATTTCCTTAAGTTCAATAGAAAATTATTTGGCACTTTCTATAATATAAATATTTGGAAATATTTATTATTCATTTCATAACAGTTTCAATATTTATAATATATGTTTTCACGGTAATAAAATCAATAAAATTATGAACACCAGTATTATGAATATTGTATGAATTATAACAAATGTTTCATCTTGGATATTTATCCTTTTCCTATTTTTTCTGAGTTATATATTTCTATATAGTAGTTCTTCAGTTGAAGGCTTTTGAAACAAAATCTGTTTGATTGGGTAAAAAAATGTAAATGTCTATAAAATATACTACAATGGCTTCTAGACTGATCTCACAATGAATATATTTATGTTTTTTAGGTCTACTTAGAGTTCTGAGAAAACATAAAGATACATTCTTTTGAAATGAGCCGAAACAGAAGATTATTTACACTGAGACCCCGAAGATATATTACATATAATCAGGATTTACCAAGTAATATCATTCTAAACATCAACTTCACAATTTTGTGTATCTTAGGACTGAACGTGTTCAGACTGAGAGAATATAAATGCTTTCAAATAATTCTAGCAATTCTTTACTTTTTAAGCTGGGTTTCCATGATAGGACTCCACATTTCAGAAGTTATAGTCTTTACTCTAGGATTCAAACAAACGATATCCTTCAAAGTTTTCCTTGCTAAAATTCTTATAAAGATTTTCTCGGTTTTAATATGGGTTCTACTCTTTGCAAAATTTCAAAAGATCCTGCTGATCAGTTTAGAAATAAATAACTTTGAATGTGCAAGAAAAATGAATCCCAAAATTAAAATATTTGTTTTGGCAATGCTGGCAGTTTACGTATGTGTTGTCTTTATATTCAACATTATAAGAAATCCTGTTAACTTAGAAGCTTCAAGTATTTTGAAGTGGATAAAAGTTTTAATCAGGTTATCATCAAGAACGATGCCAGTCTCCTGTTTTCTCGCAATGTATTTGATATTCTGTTATGTAATGAGAAGAGAATTCTCTTTCATAGGCGATCTTACACGCGAATGCAATTCGCAAGAAAGTGGAAAAAGGATTTTACTTTCATATGACCATGCGTTAGAAACTGGAAAAAAAATAGATGATATTTTGTGTTTGCCAGCTTTCTTAATTATTGTACTTATCTGGATAGATATTTTTATTATTGAATACCGTGTTTTAACACAAGACTTAAGAGACAAAAAAGAGGTAAAATGTTTTTTCTTATAAATGTTTTTAATCAGAGTTTAAAATATACATAATATTTCTTTAGGTTTGTTTGAAATTTGAGTGTATATAAAATAATGCCTCAAATAATATATAATTTTTGAAATATTTATGTTTTTATTTTTATTTGATTATACAGATATTACAACTATATTTATATACTATAAAAAACTATATTTATATAAAAAAACTGTTTTTTAATTTGAAGTTTTAATCAGAAGTGTTTTGGTTTAATTCAGTACAATGAAAATCATTCAAAACTTTTAATTAGCCAAAATAATAAATATTTATATATAAATGCATTTATAGATAAATTAATCGCAGATTTTTTTAACAGTATAATTTTTTACAATATTTTTTTTTTATTTTTTTAGAATTTCCCTAGCTACATTATTTTTTATTTATTTTTACATTGATTTTAACATGCTATTAATATATAAATTTAAATAAATTGTGGTATTAACATGAAGTTTCGTTTTCGTTTAGATTATTTCAAATTTCTTTAAATTTTAATGACTATAGAATTTGGATAGATAGGTATTGTTCATGAAAAATAATTCCTATAAACTGATTATACATTCAATCAAAATAAGATCTTTAAGTGTGTTAAAAATTATTTTAGGCAAAACTGAGATTATATCGAGAAGAAACATGAAATTTTCAGACGCAACTTTCATTTTAAAATTAATAAAAGTATCAAAAATGATATAAAAAAATTATGTAGATTTTTCAAATGGTAATGTTGTTATTTTAGTTATATTTAAAAATATGTATACCGACATTTAAAAGTTATTAGGTCAAAAGGCTAATTTTTGTATACTTTTATGCATTTATCAGCAACACAACTTATTATTAATGTGGTATTTAAATGAGTTGTTTGAACATCTTTAGGTATTCTTTGGAACAATATAAGTATTTGCTATAAACTTTGTTGAGTTAAATATTTCGCTGGATGAGCCCACTCTACTTTTTTTAGAAATATCCCCAGAATCTATTGTAAAATTTTTAATTGTGAGTCATTTTCATCTGCATCTTTTGCACATTACCAGTATTAATGTATATCAAAATCAAACGCTTGAAGAATGTAAATGTTATAAATACAAAAACTGTGAACTCCGCTTAATGTGATGGCTGTTAATGTTATTAATCGCTTATTTTTATCTAAATATATTGTTCCCGATATTCTTTATTCCCTTGTAAGTCTAAATTATCGTTTTATGTGATCATTACATCGGTTAATGTTATCAGTTTTGGAACCTCATTTTAGGTGGCAAAGGACTATTCATAATCTATTCAGAAGAAACCCATTCTTTTCTATCCCTTCACAGTTGTTTAAATTTCCTAGAATTCTCCCTCTTTCCTCTAGGGAGATAGATAAGGAAAAAAGGAGTGGGATATTCATGTCAAATACTCACACCCCACTGATGGTCGGTGGTTGTGAGATAAGCACAAGGCAACACATTCTTATCGAAACTGAGAAGGAACCTATTCACATCTTATGCCTTGCTCGCTTACATGCAGTTTGTCGAAATGGGAGCCAAAAAACGAAATGATTTAACGTTAAAACAAAAGTTCGTCATTTCAAATCGATATGACAGTCAATAATTCATCAATAAGTTATTAGAAAATAATGTAGACAGTGTAACGTCACAACATATATACACCTCTGTGTTTGTGGGGGCTTAGTAAAAACAATCACTTAAAGTCCTAGACTTTATTATCTCGACTATCTACAATATATACATGATATATAACAACATCGGTTGAGAGAGAGAAACATCCTTCTCTTCCTTCAAGCCCCCGACAACCCACTACTTTCTTCTTGAAAGACCTCTCGTAAACAGAGGGGGGGGGGAGAAAAAGGGCTGAGAGCAAGGGAGTGGTCAGTGGACCGGACTCCTCAATAGCCTCGTTTACATGTGCCAGTCATGTACCCTTCTTTTTATACGGGTAAAGGGATTTTGCTTGGAGGGTCGGAGAAACCCGTTTACATGTTCAATTATTTCTACCCTCCATTTCGCCGGGATCGTCGCTAGAAGTCACGTGTTCATACGGAACGGCAATCATCTGAAAGCGCAAAGGATGATGGGAAAGGAGAGTAAACTCTGCTATTACCCGGGTAGAAAGGTGGGTTCTTTCTGCCCCTCAAATTTTTCCCTAGCTAGGGATAATTCTTGAAAGGGGAGTACAATTCGCGTATCTACCCTGCATTCTACGCTGCTACTGGCACATGTAAACGGGGCTAATGATAGCCGGCATTTCGCACAGATGTATGCAGGGGACATAAAAATCCGAAACACCTCTGGGTCTGGAACTCCTGCTTTTTTCAGGGGAAAAAATTCCCAAGGGTCCTGAGAATGACCGACCCTCTCTCGTTCTCTTGTGACCAGCTGCCACAACAGTCAACAATTGATCAATTTTTGTAATTATGCATACAATTTTTATATATTAAAGGATAATATACATAAATGCAGGATAATATAAGGTTTGTTTTTTCAATTCGTTTTGAAATTTAATACTTGTAAATTAAAGGGGATGGGAGTAAATTTATCTAATTTTGTATATTGTTTATTGTTATCAATCGGTTATTGTTATCAAAATCACGATGGTCCCAAATTAATCACATTAAGTGGAGTCCACTGTATGTATAAAATTTTGAAGGCATAGTTTTAAGTTATATATTTTAAATATATAAATATTTATGTAGGTACACAACTTACTTTTATGTAAATACTAAAAAATAAATCAGTATTAAAAGATTTTAATTGATATCTGGATTGATTTTTGAAATAGTAAAACAGTGTTTATAGCAGAAATCATAGTTATTCATAACAAATATTAACGAAATTTTAACGAATTTTACACAAGAAACAACATGTTGTACTTCTAGATATTAAATATAAAGATGAATGCTGTGACGGAAATTCACTTTTTAAAGGCATTTGGATGCATTAATCCTCTTAGCTTCGGATTGCGTTTTTATTCCAAAAAAACTTTTTTCTATCTCTAAGACATACATACAGGCTCCTTTTATTTAAGTTTCACAAACATTTAGAACAAAAAAATTAAAATATTCCTAAATCAACCCCTGGATTAAAAAATTCCTAAATCACAAGTATAATTACATTTATGGTCATTTATATATACGAACAAAATTTCAACGAATTTCACACAAGAAACAACAGGTTGTACCTCAAGATTTAAAATATAAAAATCAAGGATATGCCAGAAACTCGCGTTTTAATGGCTTTTGGATACATTAATCCCTTTAATTTTGGATTGGGATTTTATTTAAAAAATTTGGTCTCTTTAAAACATAAAGCTTCCCTTCATTTAGTTTAAGTTTGGATTTTACGACAAAATATAGAGCAATTTCTAAATCAACACCTAGATTAAAAAATACCTATATCACAAATACAATTATATTTTAAGATAAAAACTGAACATTAATGTTTCGATAGCCAATATTTTTACATAACATTAAAATTTGTTATAATATTTAAAATCAAAACAAAGAAATGAGACCTCCCTTTCGGATGTTGAAATCCTAAATAAAAAAAAACAAATTATGACTGATTCTTTTCAGATAAATAAAGTCGTAGTAAGGAAATTCTAAAATTTACTTTTTACACACAGGTATATTTAATAGAACAAAAATGCTGTGTAATTTTTTGAAAGTGTGAGATCAAATTATAAGTACTATTAATAGAAGGGCTAACTCTGAAAAGATAAAATTTATGATATATCTACCATTTATGACAATATATGTGTATATTTCAGATTTTTCTACTCCCGTGTTACATAGGGCATGACATTTTTTCTTTGCTCGGTATCTGCATTTCATCGTCGCTTGTTATGGAATCTGCTGCGGACGCCAGGGACAAGATAATGTCTCTCATGATCAGATTTCCCGAATTGTACAAAAGCGCCTATAGTGTTATTATTATGAAAACACTAACTTTTACTGCATGGAAAATGTATGTTCTGAATCGATCATTTGTATTTGTTGTATTTGGTTCACTTCTCACGTATGGCATCTTGTTCACAACTCTAGAATTGAATAAAAAGTAGTTCAGCATCAGTTTTTCATAGATTTTTGAAATTTTTTTAAACATTTTGTGTTTGGTGCGTTGCAGTCTAGTTTTATACAACACGAAGTCTAATGAGACCGGGACATATTGCTTAAAGCTGATTTCGAATGTCTACGAACATGCATGCCACAGTGGGATAAAAGCCAGCCGGCCTAGCTATACGGTTATCTTTCGGCAGATAATAAATATGGAATAGTTTTTATTTTTATCTTGAATATGTTGCCAGGATCCTGAATATCAACCACATTTAAAATTCCATATTGAATAAATTAAGAGATAGTAATCTTTCATGCTTAGGATTAAGATAAAAAAAGGAGACCGTTAGAGAAAAACCATGAAATTTTAATGATGTTTGATTTCCTTGGTCTCTATAAAAATGGTGTACAGTCTACAAATAGACTTTAGTAGTTTAGTAGTTTAATTGATTTGAACTATCTACGAAATAAAAGTTGGTTGTTTTTTTCCTCTTTTTCTTGTGAAGTATGGGAGTGCGCTATATATGTTAAATTTTTATATGGATGATTTTTTTATTTCTTTCAGCTTAAGAAAAACATTAATGGGTAGAAATTAAAGTCTTAACCTAATTATTCTAAATGCTTTACTTGCATCATCTCATGTTTATTTTTTATGCCCTACCTAGATTTTCGTAGCATAAGTATTATTTTTTTCAAAAATCAAAAATATGTCTTAATTCGACATATAATCTTTGTAGATGTTCCCACTATTATAGCTGAAGGCAAAATGTTAAACACCATAAGGAGCTTTCCGTCAAAACCTTTTGTTAAATGGTTAATGCTTAAATAATAGTGATAAGGTAGAATAAAAATACATTAGACCCATTATGATATTTGCAACTTTCAAGTGACGAACAATACTGAGAAGTGATTTCTCGTTCAAAGCAAGATTGATTCCACTGCCTAGTGAAGAAGTGCTCTCCGCTTTAACTCTCTTGTGTATCCGTCTGAGCAGGCCTTGAATTGCACTGCTTTTTTCTTGCCTGGCTATAATTTATAAAGTGTCCAGCCACCACCACAAGCGAGTCTGCGCACGCAAATCCTTCGCCGCTCGTAGAAACTTTGCATACTCAATTTAAAACAACGCAATATAAAAATATTGACAATTAGTGGTAACACAATATAAAATATTTTCAATTAGTGGGCACCACATCTTTAAAGTTTGATTATAGGTTAAAGTATGAATAGTATTTTACTCCTTCAATCGTAATTAATTGTACTCTTGTCCGGTTGGCACACGATGTCCGGTTGACAGTGCAACTCTCTTCTTACTGAAGTTCACGAGCTCAGATTTTGCTGCTGACAAGAACGTTCATAGTCATTCGGAATGGGCTTGTTGTAGTAGCTCATAATCTCATTATCCATTGGGAGCTAAATAGTATACTTAGCTCTCCAAACCAAACCAGTACCTGTATACTTGACTAGTCACAGGGGCGTACCCAGAAATTAGTATGGGGGTTGTATATTGTTATTGCCAACAAGGCACCCACATGGAAAGTGCAGAAGGGGCTTGAGTCTTCCACACATTTTCTAAAGTCAGTTCTTTAAACTAAATTTAACACTTATTTAAATTTATCAAATACAAAGCATCCATACACACATTTTTATATTAGACACCCCTCCTAAATTCTCTCGTGTAGGTGCCTATAATTGCTATGAAAAAATAGACCTCTTCATTTTAGTATTATCATTATGTAAAAACTACAGAATATATTACATCAAACTAATTTCTACCTTGTAAAACTTCCTAAATTGATATAATTTTTTACCAAGTTATAAAATCTTGGGGGGTGCATATGTCTCTTTTTAACCTGCCTGTGTACGCATCTGAGTAGTCAAGTAATATAAATTCAGAAGTAAAAATAAATTTGAAATGGTAAGTATATCTTTTGCTGTAAAAATGTTCCTTAAAATATGTACAAGTGATATATTTTTTTAAATATCAGAAATGTTTAGCAACGATAGTAAAAACTAATTACTGTTATAAAATTGAAGGACAGGAAAAAATTTCATTAAAGTCTCATAAGCCTTCGAGACTTAAACAGTATACTTACCTCTCCAAACCAAACCAAAACCTGTATAAGTGACTAGTCAAGTAATATAATTTAATTTGCAGAAAAACAATAGCATTGAAATGGTATGTATAAATTAAATGTAAAAATGTTCCTAAAATGTATACTCTAAGAACTGCGTTCATTGGGCGAAAGAAAATCCTCACGGTTTGGTACCAGTGCCTTTATACGACTGGTTCATTCTTGGTTCTTATTTCTTCGAAGAAGTCACATCCAATGGTATTCAAACATATTTCTTCATAGATGCTCTGTATAAAGCAAGAACTACGTAATTCCAGATATGCAAGATGGTGCTCCTCCCCACACTGCCAGAAATGTACGATAAGTACTCCAGCAGCACTTTTGTAATAGAGTCTTCTCTCATAACTTTGATATTTCGTGGCCACCTCATGACCTAACACCGATGGATTTCTGGGTCTGGGGGTTATTTCAAATCTAAGGTGTACATGTCGAATCGCCAGAATTTGTTAGACTTCAAAGATGTCATAAAACGGGAAATGGAAGTTCTCTAAATTCCTATTGCCTTGATATGTACGTCATTGTTATCTACAATCTCCCACATGCCTTGCGTTATCATCTGCAACGTTGGCCAAGTTAAAAACTTGTAATTCAAATAAAAGTCTTTTAACTCTCCTCTTTTGTTATCATTGGTTCTTGACGTTGCACTTCTTTGCAAATGCTTTCCGCTGCCAATGTACGTCATACTTGTATCTTTCCAACGCCATTTAAGTTTTTTCCATGCTCTGATCAATTAGTACACGAAAAATGTGGATATTGCCTTTCAAAAATTTTGAAATTTTGTCACGGCGTTCGTAATTGTGAAAGGTTTGTTTGAATTCATCCCAATCTGAAGCCCATATATTCAGATAATTATATATTACATTTTGATTGGTTAAACGGTACGGCCACTAGGAACTCATATATAGGGGAAGTTTCTTTTCAGTCACCCGGCATTATGTAAAATGTAGGATTCAGGGTTATAAAAAAGTATTTTCCTTCAAATATTTATGACAGGTTTTAACATTTTGTACTGAATATTAGTTTATCTCTGTTCCAGTAGTCTAATTTAAACTAATAGAGTAACATTTATATCTTGCCAAACACAAATTTTAATTTTACTGTTAAACAAGTTTAAACTGTAATTCTTAAAATTAAAAAATGTGTGTGTGGAGCCCCATTCAAAATTGTACTTGATGTAAAAGAAATAGGATAAACAGCGAGGCTCGATATAGATCTGCAAACAGTTTACAATGTAGAACACAGATACAAAATATCATTTTAGTTTATATTAGATTTTAACTATATCTTTATGCACCCTTCCCTAGAGTTTCGTACCTTTGCAAATAATTTAACGAAAAATAATATTAATTTTAAAGATAACTACAAGTTGTCATCATAGTATAACAGTTTTGTCAGAGTGTAATTTTAGAAAATATTGCTTTAATAGTGTATCTTAATTTTTAAAATTGTTAATAATATTTCTTAAAATTTAAGAAATATGGACATGTGCCAATTTATTTTAAAAGAATGCTAGATAATAACAATCAGCGTTGTACAATTAAGCTATATTACTAATCTAGTAATTAAGATTTCTTGTTTTAAATAGTAAAACATTAAAGAACTAATTTTTATTATTGAAAATTTATCATTTTTTCAGGAATGATTAACTACTTCAAAACTATCAGCTTTATAAATATTCTTTAGTACTGCACAATTGATAACTTTTATTACTGTTTGTGTAGCTTATTTAGAAATATAATGTTATTTAAACTGTAGAATATTCAAGTAATTCAGTTTATGTGTAGTGTTTATGCTCATACAAATTTAACAAATAACAAAGCCATCTTTTTGAACATATTTATTCAGCGTCAAAAACACTATTTACATTATTATTTACAGATATCCAGATTATACTTTTATATTTTGAAAATCCTTATATCAGATACATTACAAATATTATGACATTTTCATGCTCAATTAATTAATATTTCATACCACAATAACTCGTTATATACCGAAATAATTGCCGAGGTTTATTTACAATGATATGTAAAATTGACATGATTTAGTACTTGCAATCCATTATTTTATTATATATATGTATATATATATATATATATATATATATATATATATATATATACATATATATATACATATATATATATATATATATTATATATATATATATATATATATATATATATATATATATATATATATATATATATATATATATATATATATATATATATATATATATATATATATATAGTTACAGTTACAGTTCTTACCATAATTTAGCATTTTGTGATCTAATTCCTTAGTAGTTTGAACTTTGTGTAAAATTTTATAAATGTTAGTCCGTATTTACATTTTTCGTTATAATATTGGTATGAAATTTGACATATTCTACGTAATCGTTTATTTTTGTTTAAAGAGAATGTAGAATCACTTGTTTCTTTGGAAAAGGATTTCTAAAATGCGTACATGTTAAGCAATTGTCTTCTAATCAACAACTTATTAAATACTGTAAAAAGTGGCATTGAATTATTTCCTAGAAATTTATTTTCAGTTTATTAAGTTTGAACGGAAAAAAGCGAAACAACTAAAAACGCGAATAAAAAACAGCTGACAGTCACATGTTACTATTGTTGAATTATGCACAAATATCCAGAGACTGAGCTCCTCTAAAATAATCAGACAAAAATCCCTAGCACAGAAATTGACACATTGTATGCGGAACACATACTAGTAAGTTTTCTAACAATTTTCTACTAGTACGAGTTAGTTTAAAAACATGGTTAGGTTGTGAGTACAAAAATAACGGTATATGCAGGAAAACGAAGCCGAATGCTCGTGTCAACTACATAGATTCTGAAAATATTTACACAAATAAATACTAGTATTTACATCAGTCGATGAGGAAATATATATATATATATATATATATATATATATATATATATATATATATATATATATATATATATATATATATATATATATATATATATATATATATATATATATATATATATATATATATATATATATATATATATATATATATATATATATATATTTATATATATATATATATATAAATATATATATATATATATATATATATATATATTTGTTTATATATTTCAATATGAAATACAAAATGTTAGTCAAATTATTAAATAATTTTCGATCTATTGAGATTTAATGGTGTAGAATAATATTGTAGAATAATTGTAGTAGAATAATTATTGTTGTTGTAGATTTATTGATGTTATTGGATATTCCATTTTTTTTTCATAGTCCACAATAACCTTTCACCGGTTCTTTGGTGGAACTGTATGGCGACAGACACAACTCACTATCTTCATATGAATGCTCCAGAACCTTTTAACAAAGGAAAATTCAAATTCACGAAAATAAAAATAGTCCAATTAACTTGATAGTTGAAAGGAGTTTTTTATTATTGACTATTCCTTGCTGACTTTGTCAGAAAAATACACGTCCCTCGATATGACACAAAAATAAAAAAAAGGAGCAAAATGGCTCAAAAGAAATATTTTTTCTTCTTAAAATTATGCGGGTGATCTCTCCCCCAATTTTGGCCAAAATGATGCCCATTCAACACCGCGAATGGTGAGGTCAGTGGAAAAATCCCTCCAGCGGGAACCCAAGACGATCGCCAAACGTAGCTTGAATAGGAAGAACAGCCTAGGAATCTTAGGGCGCCAAGCAACTCTCAAGCTGGACAAAAGGTGAAAGATGGGGAGAGCAAAACGGCAACCCACGGATGGTCAGCGCAGGAAGATTCAAGGTGACTTGGACATGGACAAGCCCCATTCCATAAAATAAGGGGTCAGGAAGCCGGCAATTCCTGGCATTCCCTTTTACATAGAATGTGGCTATACCACAAATGGATTACCTAAATTTAACTTCAAAACGCCCGCTGCCGGAAAATTTAAAATCCGCTAAAAAATGTACCCGCACACAATGTGTTAAGAATGCCACTATACTTAAAAACGTTAAGGAACAATTAAAATTAAAAAGGTATTTAAACATAAAGTGTATGTGCTTTTGTTAAAATATATGTAAAAATTAAATTTAATCTTAAATAATTAAGAAAGAAACTTGTATGGTAGTAAATAGAAACTTGTAATAGCATTCATCCAATCAGAAAGTTAATTTTATATTGATGAAATATTGAAAATGACCTTAAGAAAAGTCTTGATTGATATACTTCATACATTCAAAGCGGATTAAAGATAACTGTATGATTTTATTACAATAGTAAATTACAACTACGTCAATTACAACAAAAGTCATTTTCTCACAATAACACCAAAATATTTTAGAATAACGTTTAAGAGATATATCCTACAGTTTTAACATTCATAAAGTTTAGTTTCTTATGGACGAAATCTCTCTCACACATCTGAATCATCTGCCACTTATTTAGCAAATAAACAAACAAAAGTATTTGAAAAACTATTGCAAAATAACCTAAGAAAATACGTTTAAGTACATTTACGTTTGAAAAGCTCTATGCGTAAATTGCAAAAATTGAAATGACAAAAATTTAGAATGATAGAAAAATAAAATACAAGCTATTGTTTTAATCATGAATCATATATACGGGAGCCAGGCAATGGCCAAATACTATGGTTTTACCCTTTAAAACCTGAGTCCACGAGTTCGAAATTCGGTGATAGCCTGGATGTTCGTAGCCCTTTAGAATCGGCTTTAAGAAGTACCTCCTGGTCTCATTAGACCTGGTACAAGTAAGCTGTAGACGGCAGCAAGCGAAATCAAATCTGTACATTATTTATGAAAATGAACTACTTATATTTTCCCTTAAGTTTTGAGCGACTTTCTTAGAAATCACATAATTTTGCCATGAGTTCTAATAATTAATAAATAGTATGTCTTACACTATAGAACCAAAACATTATGACCACCACTACATTTTGCAATGAACTCGCCTGGGTGACGTGGAAGGTATAAGTGGTATTTAACTACTGCTGGAGAGTCTGAAGAATCATTCTTTTACTTACTTCGCTATGGAAAAGGCTGCGGATCTAAGCGACTTTGATAGAGGGCAGATTGTAACGGCTTGAAGGCTCGAACAGGTATTTCCGAAACTGCGTGACTCCTGGGTTGCTCCTTACCTAGAGTTATTAGTAGTTATGCAAAGTGGATGAATGACGGTGAAACCAGCAGTAAAAGACATGGTGTTGGACGCCCACAAGCTATCAAAGAAAAAGGTCGTCTGGCATGGTGAAGCAAAACCGGAGCCAGACAGTGGCTCAGCTGATAACTCAATACAATGTAGGGCCAAGTAGAATAAATAGTATTGGAGAACACTGTTCAGCGGATACTGTTGGATATGGGGCTACACAGCAAACATCCCACTCTTTTGCCTTTGTTCACCAAGAGTCATTTCCAACTGCTCCTGCGCTGGGCCTGGGAACATCGCGACTGGTCCATGGATCAGTGGAAGAGAGTCAGTCGCCTGGAAAATTTATTATTAATTATTAATCCATACGGAAAAAGATTCACTGCTGAGTGTTTAATTTATTTAGAAATTTATCTATGGTAATGCGTGGCTAACTAATTTATTGGAAATATAGAGTATTTTACATGCACTTCCTTCTATACTTTGCATTTCTGGGTAAAGAATACAACATTAGGCATTGGGAGATAGCTGACAGTTATAAAGAGCTATTACTTATAATTATTTATAAACAATAATAGTTTCAGAATTTTCCAAACTATCCAGTTTATCTACATGTGAATACCTTATACAAAATTTCATGGCTATATTTTTTTATATAAAAATTCGTTTACTACATTTACATACATAAAAATCTGATCTATTAAAATCTCTCTCAAGACAGGTTAATCGCTTCTCTAAAATTACCGGATGTTGTTTATTTGGAATTAATTTGAAATTAAAAAACATTTGCATAATTTAAGCTATAGTTCAAATGTTTCTTATATTTAACATATATTTAAAAGTAACTTATATTTAATATTTAAAATTCTCATATTTATTTTGGGAGAAATTTCATTCATCTTAGAACTAGTAAATCATACGATAGTTTCAACAGGGTACATAAAAAATTTATAAATATAATTGTTGTTATAATTATTTAGCAAATCCGTAATTTTAAATAGAAATTAGTAAAATTAAATCCATTAATACAGATAGAGTTCATTAACTGAAATTTCTTGTTACATCCCACAAATCCTATAAAATTTCTACATGATGAAATATTTAAAGTTATAATTAGATTATAAAATTTGCGTAGAATAGCTCAATATTCAAGCAAATAAAATATATTTTTATAAAATATATGTATAATGTATGTTAAATATATGTATAAATATATGTTAACAACAAACACCTTATGTTCCAAGTTATTATACATATCCCTACCTAAATCAGAAATGCGTATTTTCTACATATTAATAGAAGACTTAACTATTGACAAAATAATTTTTTTCCAAAGCATGTCTCCTTACGAAATACATTTTCACAGATGTAAAAGAAATTCTAAAATAAAATCTGAAATCCACGAAATTCACGTGCAGGAATATTATTACTGAACAGTTGAGAAATAAATGCACATAAAGAAAATTATATATATATATATATATATATATATATATATATATATATATATATATATATATATATGTATATATATATATATATGTATATACATATGTATATATATATATATATATATATATATATATATATATATATATATATATGTATATATATATATATATATATATATATGTATATATATATATATATATATATATATATATATATATATATATATATATATATATATATATATATATATATATATATATATATATATATATATATGTATATATATATATATATGTATATATGTATATATATGTATATATATATATATATATATATATATATATATATATATATATATATATATATATATATATATAATATATATATATATATATATATATATATATATATATATATATATATATGTATATAATATATAAACTAGATATATATAAACTAGACGACACGTTTTCTGTGTTAACGCTGTAAATCCAAAAAATGTAAAATAATTTTTAAATAACATGGACCCGTTTCGATGGAAAAATAAGGAAAAAAAATATTTTAAAAATAACTTACCTCCACCACGCATACAGCCATACAAAAGTAAGTAGGTTATATTAGAATGTCCACTTGGCCTGTAAGGGGATTCGTTCCAGGGACTGTTGGTACTGAAGTTCTTTGCGCTTATCATTGCTCCACAGATACGTTAGCAGTGAAAGGTTTCAAGTGGCATTGTAATAATCTCAATTAGCGAGCAATTCTAAGAAATTTTTAAGAAAAAAACATTTTCTATCGGATTAAGTTGTTACTCTAAACCATTCTCGAATAAACCTAATTACAGACACAAAATTTCACCAAAATCATTCCAGCTGTTTAGGAAGACTTTTATTACAGAAGAATTTTATATATAATGATATATATACAACATTCATTCTGTATTTTATTTTAATTTTAAACTCGAAAATTATATAATTAACTGTTTTATTACTGTTCATTGTACCTTACCGCATTATGTATAAATAAAATACGTAAAGTATCCGAACCCCATACTGTCAGTGTGGAAAGGTAGGTAATCCGAGTCATTATGTAATTACTCTTTTTTTTTCAAAAAGTTATACTTTTAAAAAGAAATTACAAATGTTTTGGATATACAATCACAGTATTAATGTGTAAATAAAAAAAATGTTCAAATAATTGACAAATCTATGTCTTACTTCAAATAAAAATATCCCGTTTATTTTTACACCGCATTAAAAAATACATAGAAATAAAAATTAAATATCTGTAAACTTATTTTTGACTTTCTGAGTAAAGCATTATTAATTTTTGTTTTCATGGACACTAAAAATTTGTAAAGTATAATATAATACGGTGGATAATTATGTATAATGTTTAAAAGTGTGTAAGATACATTGGTAAAATGAAAATTGATGCATATAAATTCTATTATATTAAATACTAGATAATCGTATAAATTTGGATTGTAAATAAAGTTGTCTAATACAAAATAAAAACAAATAATTATAATAAAAAAGCACATATGAATTTATAGAAATTGTAAATGTAATGTAGATTATGTATGATTATTTTTAAATTTTATATACCTTAATATATGATGATATATTATAAAGATTATGTTTGTAAAAATTACCTGCTGTGTCGTGAAGAATTGTATTTTTTTTTAAGAGATTTCAATAAATAAAAGGTCTACTTGGTTTTCACGAGGCCGTTACCTGGGATGGTTTTCTACAAAATAAAGTATGGGGATATTCCTTTTCATCTTCGAATACTTACCCATAAATCCTTCTTTGGGAATTTATGTAAGGAAGAAATCACTCTCATCACTCTACTGCGGTTACGCTTCCGTTATCAAGATATTTCACGATAGGAGAATACTAGTTCGCGAAGGAAGTCCAGCTATATCTCTCTATTTATACGCGTTTCGGCTACAGTGTAGGTGGTGTTTACCCCATGCATGCCTAAAATGTAAGTTTTTCTTTCATATAGTACTCATTTCAGTTCATTCCTACTATTCCTTCCTTTGTTTTATAAAGAGTTTTGGTTTGGTTTGGTTTGTATCACTACGGTTTACATTTTTGCAACACGACAGCTAATGAGACCGTGACATATTTCTTAAACCCGATTCCGGACGGCAACGAACATCCATTCCCCAATGGGATTCGGACCAACAAACTCCGGCACCGAAGAACAGCACCCTAACTATTAAGCCATCATTCGGTGCTTTACTAAGGGGAATCATAATTCAAAAACAATTAGCTGCAAAATGTTGAAATTGTGTGTGTATGTGTGTTTTGTAGATTTAAAACCGTATTGTTAAATTGCATTTTATGTTGTACAAAATTATCCCTGTATTAAAAATTAAAATGTAAAGTAAACTAAAATCCTCGTCGCAATAGCCCCTAGGTGACCAGTGCTTACGGTGTTAATGTCCGTTTCATATACCAAGGGTTCTGGTCCCAGTTACGTGGCTTCCATAAAGCATATTTGGGGGGGAGGCATGTGCTAACAAAATGAAATACCCCACCAAACACAAAGGGTGTCAGAAGGTGTTAAGGTACTGAGAAATGAGACAAAGTCGAAATAAAAATAAACTTTAATTGAAGCTTGAAACAAAAACACAAAATAATGGACGACCTCACCAGAAAGCATTTAGAGTCGAAGACATGATCAGCCAGCACAAGCAAAGGAACGGAAACAACGATGCTCCTCAAGGGTGAAAGCAGGAACTGATGCTGTTGCTTTTGAGGCTCTGCCTTTTATACTCCATATGCTAGAATAAAATTAGCATACGGCGTGGAAAGCACAGTGCTTTGGCTACCTCGGAAGAATAGCCAATGTTTTGGCTCATGACGCTGAGTGAGGCGAGAATGCAGTCGCCACACATATGTCCCAGTTAGGTGGTCTTTAAGTGGGTCCCAGTTAGGTAAACGTGAAGTGGAATCCCCAGTTTTCAGTTACCAATCATGCTTGGTCCTCCATTTGTCTACCCACTGAAGGGATGAAAGACTGAATCATTCTTACCCATCATGGGGATTGAATCGCGGACCTGTGTCGTGGACTTCAAAGAACTATCCCAGTGACATTGGGTTTAAAAATTAAAACCTATTCAATGTAATAATAAAATTTTGTATTCAAATTATTTAAATTTTCACAATTTCTTTGAAATATTTAAAATTATTTTTTATATTACTGAACAATAAATTTTTATTTTTAAGTAATATATTTAATTTAACTTACACTTTTCCCTTATTAAAAGATTTACATGAAACTGGATTTTTTTTCCCAGATCTTTTCAATGGTAACGAATTTCATGAAATAATTTCTTGTATCAAAACAGTTAATAATAGTCGATTGTTAGTTGTAGAATATGCTTAATGTTGGAAAGTTGCATTTCCATCTTTTGTATATTTATTTATTAGAATTAGTAAATATTTTTCTTGACGTTGGTTGAAATTTTCAGCCAATTTATCATAAACATAGATTTTAACGGTTTATTTCTAAAGTAGTTGAATCACTGTTACACATTTATACACTTTACTATTCTAATTCAGAGAATTAAATATTAAAGAACTTGTTTACTATAAAGGTAATGATTGTATTATTTTATAAGGAGTTTTCACTTTTAGAACATTGTCGCTTATTTACCTCGTTACATAAACCAACAAAGGACATCACAATAACGAAAATAACAGTTTCGAATTCAGAATGTATTGCTGTTGTAAAATATTGAAATAAATTTCTTTTGTTGCAATTCATAAATAAATGATTTTTGATTTATGAAAAAAGTTAAAGCTGGATTTGTCTTGTAATCAATATCATAACACATTTTTAAAAATGATTTCGATGCATATAAAGTAAGTATAAGTTTGAGAAACAACATTTTTAAAAAACTAACAATGATATAAATTTTTAGGAATATCTCCCTTTTGTTCTTTAAACAGAAATTCAACACTGAACAGGTAACTATAACTACACTATGTAAACATCGTAACTAAGTGTCGTGTATAATTTTATAGTGTAGTCTGATTTTACACTATACCAAGAAGTTGTGCAAATTTTAAAAAAGTATACCTTATATATTTCTCATACGTTCTAATACACTATTTTATAGCATTGCGTAATAATCATTATCATGTTATATGCAATTTTAGGTTATCTTGCGATGTCTTGAGTGCTCATATATTTCTCTGTATACTGAATTATGAAGTAGCGATTTGATTCAACAAAGGAATCTTTATTGTAAATGTGTTCATCTGGTTTATGTTAGTAG